>CAOLHI010001203.1:0-418396 GCA_948474755.1 Ctenosaura bakeri
TTGAACAAAAACATGAAGTTTATGCAAAAAAACCAAAAATCCACACATGTATTTCTGTGTAGATTGCTTTTTCAAAACACTTCAGGATGTGCAAATGCTAGGTGAGAAATATTGCTTTCTTTGTAGTGAGGAGAACACTGTGGAAATAATTCACCTTCACATATGATGACAAAATAGTTGAATATTTATATCTTTACCTTTAGGGATTAAGAGTGTGCCCTTCCCAAGTGGTGTACCAATGACAGCAAGGGGTAGCACATTTTTATCATGGGGGCTACAAAATTCTCTGCTGGCACATTCATAGTCTCTATGAACTCATGCTCATAGGCTTTCTATCATGATCTAGGAGAATGGTAGACACTAAAAACAGTGCCTTTTGAATGATATCCTACACTTTTGGAACGTACATATGGAGCCTTCTTTATTATTGTTGGTTATATCTTGACTAAAAAAAATACCTGCTGTGCTGGATTTATTTTTAAGCCTGCTGCTGCTGCTGCTGCTGCTGCTGCTGCTGCTGCTGATTATTATTATTATTATTATTATTATTATTATTATTATTGTAATTATAGTTAATTTTAATGACAGTGTTTAATTTTATAGTTTGTATTTCTCAAATTGTTGCAACATGTTTTGTGAAAACTTGGGCAATTTCCACACTACATTGTTGTGCTATTATTCCACTTTCAACACCCTGTGGAATTCTGGGATTTGTAGTTTACTGAGACCAAAGAGCTCTCTGGCTGAGAATTCCAAATGCTCCCTCTAAACCACAAACCTCAGGATCCCATAGGATGTTGAAAATGGAATAGTAGCACTATAACAGTGCAGTGTGGAAATGGCCTTGCATATTTACTTAATTATATTTTGTTTTAATCCAATTTCTTAGACACAGTCACCTGAAAAAACCATGGTAGATATTAGGTAAATAATCATTTCATTTATCTCGAGTTTTTATGGCAAATCCAATTGAATATATTTCAAGGATTTGTTGCATAAAGGCAAAAGACACAGGCAAATATAAACCAAAACAAAATCAATCAATCAATCTGGGCAAGCAAGCAAGTACATTTCTGGGAGTGTAATATAAGCTACTATATTTGTAAGTTACTGAGACTGGCATTCCAATAGAAGTTAGCATAGGTAAGGGGAAATGAAAGAAAATTATTGGCATCCCCTACTCAAGCTTCAAAAATGTTTTGGGCTTGCAAAAGGAAGTTAGGAACATGGTGATAAACATTGGGGAGGCATTAAAAGGTCAGTTCCAGTGTTTAAGTGCAAGCTGCTAACAGAAGACAGCCTGATCATTTTGTCTGTGTCGATTTATAGAATACGTAATTCTTTTGCCACAAGTCATCCTTGTTTGGGAAAAGGTTGGGATATGCTTTTGTTTCCTTTCTCCATACGGCTTGACTGGCCTGATTTCTCATGAAGATTGCCCTTGCAAAGGAAACAAGCAAGGAAAAAGGAAGCCAACCTGAGATATGGGCATTGTAAAAGCAATCATAGCAATTTGGCTGAATCTGGAAACTGTGTGTCAATGAATGAGTCCCAGTTTTGGTACAAAGACAGAATATAAATCAAATAACAGATAAACAAATAGGATTCTTTGTTGACCTGGATTAGCAATGGGAATATTGCCAGATCTTTAAAATTCTGGGGGCCTAATTAAAATTGCTACTCTTAGTTAGACTAAATCAATTGAATCAACAGCTAATAAGTCCATACTAATGTAAATCCCATTGATTCAATTCTCATTGAGTCCTCTGTTTGGGATAGCAACTGAATTCAGGTTTTTGGGGAAAAAACCTCCCAGATTCCATAGCCTCCAGCTATCCATTTCTTTGATTTTCTATAATCTTTGCATTTCTGAGCTAACAAAGGAAACTCTATAAATGTCATAAGTGGTTAAAGATGAAAAAAATATTAGTAATGTGGATGGAAAAAACCTATAAACGTACAGGGATCATTCCAGAGAATGCTGGCTGCACTTCTCATTCATTCTCATATCATTCAAAAGATTTAAGCAGAACTGGTTCTCTCTGGATCAAGATCAGACAGTTCAGTCAAAGGAAGGTGTTACAGAAGTCAATGAGGTTCAAGTGCTTAAAAATGTGCCTGTCTTATTTATGTTAGCTGTAATTATACATACATAAGTAAAAGTTCTGTATTGCTCCAATCACCCTTATCTGGAGTATTGTGTGCATCCAAATGCACTCATGGAGTTCCCATGCAGCCACAGCTGTATTCTGAGTTTGTAGGATAACCTGTAGACCAGAAGAGATCCACGTGTGCTTCAGGAACTTATGCCTGCTACAGGGAACTAATCAAGATGATATTCTCTGTTCAGTGAAAGTTATTCCTCATTAGACAAACACTGAGCAAGTATACAAAGGTTCTTCCCAGTAATCCAGCTGAAGAAGTGGAATAGACACTGTACTCTTGCAACAAAGAGACCTTAATGCTACACTAGATAAAGGCAGACCTTCAATGGAATTTTGAATTTTCAAGTAGAGAAGCAAACTTTATTGCTTCTATTTATTTATTAAAATATTTATACAATATCATATATCAAGAGATCTCAGAGTGACTTACAAATATTTCATTTCTTATACTGTTTTTCTGCCTGGTATGCTCATGGCCATTGGTGTGTGTGGCCTGATTTCACACTCTACAAGGATCTTCTTTTATGTGCTTGTATGTGCCTTCAAGTTGCCTATGGACTTATCGCAACTCCATGAATTTTTTAGGCAAGGAATACTCAGAGGTGGTTTTGTCAGTTGCTTTCTCTGAAATATAGCTTATAGCACTTGGTATTCATTGCTGTCTCCCATTCAAGTACTAACCAGAGCTGACCCTGTTTAGCTTCCAAGATCAGACAGGAAGAAGTGACTTTAGAGTATTCCTATGTACCACCTCAAAGCTCTATCTAGTCTGGGTGACTCTTACACTGTCATTTACTTTGGCCATTTCCACACTACAGCCCCATCCAGGTATGGGGATGTGTTGAAGCCAGTCCATGATGCGTGCTACCGCATAATGTTGTTGAGGTCCCACTCCTGTTGTGTCCCAGACATTGTGATTGTACGCTATACTATGACTGGAAAAAAAATAGCAATAGGTCCCTTTTGCATGATGATCACATCAGTTGGGGCCTTGTGGGGAGGGTAAAAGTGGTTTCAAAGTGCTTCCTTCCTCAGTGCAGTACCGGAAGAGGCTGGTTGCACTGCAGAAGGAAGGATAGTGTCCTGAATGCTACCATCCACTGGCAGCTGGCCAGATGTGTGTATGTGTGGAGCATTTGGGAGGCACTCCCATCCCAGCAGTGGCACTGCCGGGGTGACACCAGGATGTCATAGGATCCAGGTCTGGTATAGAAAGGGACTTTCTCTGCATGCTTTTAAAAATTACCTTTCCATAATGAAACAGCTGTGAGCTTTGGAAGCTACCACAATGAATTTTATGTCTTTTTGGCTGGTGTAATAAAGCACAATATAGACTTTGGTGTTTGTTTTATGGCCAACATGGCTGCCCTTGCATTTGTATTCTGAAATATATCTGAGAAAAAGTTGGTGGTGTTAAATACATTGCAAACAAGGATTCTAACACATTGCATCAGTATGATTTGTTTACATGGTCAAAAGGTTGGTTTGATAGAAAGTGGAGGATAGAAATTGATAATCAAGGCATCATTTCTGGTCTTTGTTTTATACTGAGATAGATTATATTGACTATATCTTTTTCTCACAAGAGTTCCCAATTATGTATTCTTCCACCAGTCCAAACAGTGGAATTGTATTTGGTAGATAATCAGTATTTGGTTTGGAAGAGGCAAGATGAACTCTCCCCTCCATCTGGTGAAGTAGACCCAGTCTACAAAAGTACAGACTTCTTTTTCACAGTTAGTCTCAAACTTGCTACACCATTTGACAACTGATGCTGACTAATGCGGCTATCTTTGAAAACTCTCCCTCTTTTGTTTATTGGCTTTTCTGGATCTACCATTTCCCCCATTACCAAATAGATTCTGCATTCTATTCAGACTTAGATGCTGGAAAGTAGTTTTCTTTTGGACTCCAGATTTCATAAGCAGTGAAGTCATAAGCCATCCTGGCTGCGAGATCCTGAGAGCTGGCACCTAAACAAATTCTGCACAGGATCCTCTGACTCACCAGGTGCTGCCAGGATGTGTGCACATCATACTGTAATCTTGTAAGGTTACTAGCCATCCATTACTTTCTTCAGTTCCAGCCTGGCAATCATGATTTGGCCCAGGCACTGTGGATGTGCACTATGGGTATACATGGTCCCACACATACTTGTCTGTTCAATGCCATCCAAATCCTTCACTTGCCTGTAAGTTGTTTCTTTTCCTCTTCCACTGCCTGCAAGTCCTTTCTGTGCCCATAAGCATTCAGCGGTTTGCATATCCACATTCTGACATGCCACTCCTAAGTAGCCTGTGCAAAGAATGTTATGGAGGTGCCTGAGAATAGCTTGTGAACAGACCACTGATTGGATACTGCAGTTGGGGGAAGATCTCTGCTTACCATGAATGACTGAGCACAGGTACAGTGCAGTCAGCACATGGATGATGGAGAGGGAGGAGCTACAATATGTACAACATTGTGCAGAAAAAGGTGGATCATGTCCACTTTATATAGGAATACCTATCTATCTATAGATATACATATAGGCGACTCCTCCCGAAATTGCAAGCCCCAGGATTCCATAGGATGTTGAAAGTGGAAAAATAGCGCTATAACAGTCTAGTGCAGCAATGGCTACAGACATAGATAGATAAAAACACCAAATTTGTTATATATATTCATAATTTAGCTTTTTATTCATCTCAGTAAGTTCCAGAAAAGGTTTTATCATTTTAAAATTAATAGTGAAATTAATAATAAATGATCAGGCTGAATTTGAAACCTGTTTAAATCAATTTGGTCTGATAAGGTTTTTCATTTTGTTCCTTCCTGTTTTGTTGAGAAAAAAATCCATAATGCTGAAACCTGGTATATGAAAGGCAACATTAAAAAGACATTACATACACTGTCCACCCCAGTTGCCCCCAACTTAAATTGTTAACTATGTATTACATACTTGGTATACTCCATTTCAGATGCAACATCTGCTTTCCCCTAAAGTCCTGCTTTTTACCCAATTTTCCAGCTGGATTGACTGAGGCAAAGGGAGGTCAAGCAACTTGCCAAGGTCAGGCAGTGAGCTAGTGCTTTACTAGGGATTAGAATTTAGGAACTGCCCAACTAATGGAACAAATAGCCTTTATGCAGCAAATCCCATAGGGATGGGCAAGTCACACAAAAAAAGAGAGGATTAATCAAAAAGGGACTTGTCTGCTTGGGTAAGCAAAAGATGCCCAATACAGAAGAAATACAAACACTTTCAAGTTGCTGGAGCATAATCCCGGGGCCCATTTATGCTTGTGCACCGAATGTTTGGGGAGGATTTTAATGACTGATAAGTGTGCGGTTAATATTTGAAGGCCCTGAAGCAGAGAGGGCCCCTACATCTGTATTTCAAAAGAAAGAGAGCAGAGCAAAATCTTCAGTGATACCACATTATTTAAAAGAAGCTCCGTTGATGGCACTGCAAAGAAAGGCTTCTTATTTTCACCGAGGGGGCAGGCGGGCGCATGCTGAATGCAAAAGGTAAACAAATATTACAAGCCTGCCTGCCTTTCACCAGCAGCACATTTGAAACCAATGTCACCATTCTAGTTACAGAGCAAAAATGGAAACTGTCTGTTTTGATTTAAATCTGTCCCTAAGCAATTTCCATGAGTTAACGCAGCAGAAGTGCAAGTGCAAGAACAAATAAACAAAGAAAACCACGCAGCTCCTAAACAACCAAACATTTCCAGTGGGATATTCCGCTCCCTTTCCCACATTTACATGCATCTTAACAGTTCATAATTGGGCAGGGGCACACTAATTTTACTCCAAAGTTGGTGAGTGGGGCAGGAAATTACAGACCAATTGCTTACCTGAGTTCAAATTTGCTTAGGATTCACGTGGTTATTGCTGTTGTTCACATTGAAATGACAAAGAGCATTATAAGATGGCAGGAGGGCCTTCATGTCCTCTGGCTGTTCAAGAGTGTCTCCTTGCACTTTCTTATGATGCCAGAATGATTCAGTTTCATTTTGCAGTTTTTGCTTGCATTAAATAGACAAGAGATATGGACAAACAGCCACAGGGAATTTTTAAAGAAGGCAAAATAGGTAAAAAAATGTTATGGGTATACACAAGAAAAATGCACCTCAGAACTTTATCTGTGTGAGCTTTTCTGCTAGCAGAAAAACAAACCTATCAAAGATATCTCAGGGATAAGAAAGGTATTGACATTGCATGAAGGGGGCAATTTTGTTTGGGTGTTGCTTAAAGAAGAAAAAAAGAGGAAGAAGTAGGGACAAATCTTGCTTTATCTAGAGAGGGGTGCATGTTCTTTCTTTTGGATGGAACAAGATAGAAAACCAGTGCAGAGGATCAGCAATTGTGTGTCACTAGGACTTTTAAACTAAGAAGATGAGAAGACTGATAATCAAGGAGAGAATGATTGAAGTGCAATGAATGCACTAAAAAACAAAACAAAATATGTGTCTACAATAGGCACCATTCCTATTGTTTTCTTTTCTGTAGTTCATATGAGACAGAGGCATCCGATCTTATTTGTCAACAAGACAGCAGTGCTGGGGTGGTGATGGTGGTTGATAGGCCCAGGAAATACAAAAGGAGCAGCTGAGCTTGAGCTTTTGTTGGGACATTTGTTCACTGCCTAGTTTGTAGCCAGCACAGTGTAGTGGTTTGAGTGTTGGACTAGGACCCTGGGAGACCAGGGCCCTTTCTGTGCAACACTTATAGCATGGTTATTACACTTTCAACCTCCTAGGGAATCCTGCAGTTTGCAGCTTCGGGAGGGGCCGGCCAGCCCCTCCCGAAGCTGCAAACGCCAGGATTCCCTAGGAGGTTGAAAGTGGAATAATCACGCTATAAGAGTGATGTGTGGAAAGGACCCAAGGTTCAAATCCCTGCTCTGCCATTGGATGACCCTGGGCAAGTCATACTCTCTTACTCTACAAGAAAGGCAAAGAAAAACCTTCTCTGAACAAATATTTTTCAGAAAACCCATAAGCCAGAAGCAACGTGAAGGCATATAACAACAAGTAGGGTCTTGAAAGACTTGCCTTCTGGGTGAGCAACTCTGGATTCTGAGTGTGTTCATTTCTTTCTGCAGTGCTTGAATTATGAGGAGACAATGAGTAGCTCCCGTATCTAAAGCCTAAAGTCTACTTTCCACCATGCCTCACTGTGATTATGTAGCTGGCACAGGAGGGTTGTATGAACTCTGGTTCTTCATGAGTCTCTTTATTGTACATCACAGTCAGGCAGCTTCTATGGGGTCTGGAGCCATTTTTCAGCTTGGACCAATTTGTAATTGGTATTTGGAAACTAACATGAGTTACTCAGGGTTTTCATGTATGGGGTGGAAATATGGGGTGTAGTGCGGAAATGGTCTGAATTTCAACAGGGGGGAGTATAAGGCACCACTGCCATTTCAGCACTAGACTGTTATAGTGCTATTATTCCACTTTCAATATCCAATATCCTATGGAATCCTGACATTTGTAGCTTAGGGAGGGGCCCTAAACTGCAAACCCCAGGTTTCCATAGGATGTTGAAATTAGAATAATAGCTCTATAACAGTCTAGTGCAGAAATGGCCATAGTCTGAACTTTGAAGTAGCCATCCAATAGGTGTTGAACTTACTTTGGAGACAGTGTTCAGTATAGGCGTTGAACTTATTTTGGAGACAGTGTTCAGCATCTTGATATCTTTGGTCCTTTCCACACAAGGTGAGGGAATTGCTCCCTGCCGTTACCTACCACTTCTTCTGGGGTCTGAAGCAACACGGACTGTCCCTGAAGCCCTTCCGCAGGGCTCCTCCTTGGTCCAGGGCGAATCGGAGCAATGTGAGGTCTGTAGATCCACACTGCTCCGGCTTCCAAAATGGCGGCTTCCAGCTTCCAAAATGGCAGCTTCCAGTTGGTCATGGGTCCCAACCAACCACTGAAGCTCACCACACCTAAAGCCCACCCTCCGCAGATCGCAGGCTCGTGTTGGTGTGAACATGTAAATCTGCACAAGGGAGCAGGAACGCAATGGCACATTCCAGGAAAATAAAGACCTATTTTTTCCCGGTCTTTCAAAAACATGCTGGAGGACTACTTGGGGTCGTTTTGGAGCAGACTGAGGTGTGCATCTCCAATAAGTAGTCCGCTCCTAGTCCACTCCAAGGTGCAGATGACCTCCGTGAGAGGATGCACTGCTCCATTCTAATTGCCTGGCGCAGAAAGGACCTTTGTTAAAGTTCAGAGTAAAACCCAAAATGGATTCACTTTCCTATTGACATGAACGCCACCACCCACCACTGCTTGATTCATTTTTTTTTTAAATCAGCATTTCTATATGAGTAAGAATCCAGTGGTGCCAAGAAAGGAATACAACATAATTTTCAGGTTCAATACTCATACTTCATAGATTAGAAGTAATTAATTTAATTTTTTAAAAATAATGCTGTTATGATTTTGTCTTAAAGATACTGGTTCCCCAGTGACACTGAGAAAAATGCCTTTAAGTGGAATTCCTAAAGGGAATTGAGCTGCATTCTTCAAACTATGTTCTTCAGAGTGATCCCATCAAAGTCTGTGGGACTACTTCAGATATATCTGGTTTGAGGACTGAAATGTAATTCCCTTTAGGATCAAAGTGCCAATCAGCCAGCCTGTGAGTAGTGCTGTATTTGATGTATAGGTTCTACAATAATTGACACATGTAAATTTCTTAAGTCACTGATGAAGATGCTGACTAAAGGGTGAGCAGAATCCTTCCCAGGAGTGTCTCTTAAAGGTTAAGCCCATAATGAGGTAAGATGTTGAAAGATATTAATGCAATTGTTTTTAGACATACTGGTCTCCCTCCTCTTCACTGCCCTGGTGGCGCAGTGATTAAATGCCAGTACTGCAAGCTACAAGGTTGCGAGTTTGATCCTGCCAGGCTCCAAGGTTGACTCAGCCTTCCATCCTTCTGCAGGTCGGTAAAATGAGTACCCAGCTTGTTGGGGGCATGTATTGAAATACATGCTATTTGTAAGTTGTTCGCCGCCTCGACGGAGAGGCGGGATACAAATAAATTTAAAAAAATATGGAAACATGTTAGTCAGTACCTAGGACTGCCTTGTAATGAGCCCAGAAGCTACAGTTATTTAATATGAAGAAAGGAATTATCATGCTTTTAATACATACTTTCTTCTTGCATTTCTTGTTCCCAGTCAGATTGTTGGAGTTTCTTCCATCACAGTATCAGTGCATAACAATAGCTTTAAAACCATGGAACACATGGAGAGCACCACAGCTTCTTGGCAAGGGTGGAATGGCACTGGTGGAAAGAAGACGATTTTGCTTCCTTCCGTCTTAGAGGGAAGGAGAGGGGAAGGAGGGGAAGAGAGTGGCTTTGCTTCACTCAGCTCTTGGCATTTACTGGAAAAGGAGCTACATTAAGAGGCTTCCTTTCCAAACCACTTTTGTTGTGAACTTTCTCAGATCCCACTGAGCAGCCATGTCTATGTCTTTCGTGCCTTTCTGCACTACACTATTATAGTGCTATTATTCTACTTTCAACCTCCTGTGGAATTCTGGGGATTGTAGTTTACAGAGGCCAAAGAATTCTCTGGTTGAGAATTCTACTGCCCCTTCCGTAAACTGCAAATCCCAGGATTCCATTGGATGTTGAAAGTAGAATGATAGCACTATAACAGTGTAGTGTGGAAAGGCCCTTAGTCTTTGGCTAATTTGCTGAATACAGTAACCACAGACTGGGTACACTTGAACACTTTGGGACTGTTTTGAGAAATTTAGTAAGACTGAAAAGTGACTTCTTAGTTCTATTTTTTATATTTGTGGTCTTTCTTTTCAGTGCAGACACTTGGGGCCCTTTCAGACTACACATTTATAGTGCTATGATTTTAACCACCATGGCAACATCTTATGGAATTGTGGGATCTGAAGTTTAGGGATGGGCATTTGGAATTCTCAGTCCAAGAGCTGTAGTGCTTCATCAAACTACAAACTTTGAGATGTTGCCATAGCAGTTAAAGTAGAATGAATGTGAAAAGATCCCATGCAACAGAACATTTTGGTATAAAAACATGAAAATTAAACTAAAAAAAAAAAAAAAAGGAAAAAGAAAAAACAGCCACATGTATGAAATATTGTTTCAAGTCTTAAGAGGACTATATAAGTGAAATGGAAAGAGGTGCATATGTTTAAATACACCTCAATTCAAAAGTAGATATGCTTGATAATTTCATTTGGTACACTTCTAAAAGAGAAAGCCAGTGTGGAGTAGTTGTTAGAGTGATGGACTAGGGCTCTTTTCGCACCTTACCTTTGTTGTGGCAGTGGGGAGTGGCGCTCATGCGAGCAGCCGTTTGCATGAGCCGCTCATGGCAGTCCTTCTGCGTCCTGCAGCGGCTTGCCGGTTGCGCGACTGTCGCACTAGCACCCCGCCCCTTCTTTTCACAGTGCAGCCTGGGAGCTGTAGGCTGCGCTGGGGGAGGAAGCGCGACTGGGCTGGCTTGTTCGGCGCACTGCATGCAGGTAAATGCGCGAGGGCCCCACGAGCATTGTGCGACCGTGCACTATTTTCGGCTTAGAGCCGAAAATAAAAATGCATGCGGGGCCCGCTTTAGGCTCGTGAGCATCGCGTGAGTGGGAGTGCGCCATACAGACTGATGCTCCCATTCACGCAATGCTCAAGGGGCCCTCACGCAAAATACTCTGCATGTGAAAAGGGTCTAGGACTCTGGGAGACTTAATCCTCCAGGTTGAAATCTCTGCTTGGCCATGGAAACCCACTAGGTGACCTTGCAAAAATCACACTCTTTCAGCCTCAGTGGAAGGCAATGGCAAACCCACTCTGAAGAATTTTTATCATGAAAACCCAATGATAGTGTTACCTTAAGGTTGCCATAGGCTGGAAACAACTTGAAAGCAGGTGCAAGACCTATTTCATGTCTTAAGGCAAACTAATCTGGTTTGCAACTTCGAATTAATGGCCCTTTTTGCACATTACCTTTTCGCAGAGGTGGGGGGTGGCACTCGTGCGAGAAGCCTTCGGAGGAAGGCTCTTGCGTCCCTGCTGCTTGGGCTCTGCAGCAGTTTCCTGGTCGCACGAGTGCCCTGCCCGCGCCCCACCCCTTCCTATGGCAGCACAGCAGGCTAGTGCTGAGGCAGGAAGCGTGACTGGTGTGGCTCAGGAGGCTGCGCATGGCAGGTAAGTGCACTCCACATCCCTGAGCGTTGTGCGACCGCGTGGCATTTTCGTCTTGAAGCTGAAAATAAGAAAATCCATAAGTGGTTTATGTCACGCTCTTGAGCGTCACGTAAATGTGAGTGCGTCATGCAGATTGGTCCTCACATTTACGTGATGCTCAAGGGGCCCTTTAGCTTAAGGAACACCGTGCAAAAAGGGTCAATGTGTGGATGAGAAAGTGTTTATGTTTCAGATTATATTCTTCTCCTAATTTTGTGATACAATTTTCTACTTTAAAAAAGGATTGAAATGTATATTTTACTTTAAAATACAAAGCTGGGGAAATATCCAGAGATTTTTGATCACAAATTCCAAATTTCTCAGACAGCATGGCCAATAAAAATGATGACTGGGTAATTCTAGGATTTGCAGTCCAAAAATATGTACAGTAATCCCCTCACATTCACTACAGTAATCCCTCCACATTTGCTAGGATTAGGGGCACAGGACCCCATGAAAGTGGGAAAATTGTGAATAACGCTATGACCTCCCAAAACATATTTAACACACAAAAAAGTATGATTACCATATTCAATCCACCATGGATTCTTTTGAGGCATCAGGGTTCCTTCACAAAGAAGAAGCAGGTGGCTGGTCGGGCTTATTCTACTGCTGCCCCACACCATTTTTAATAGGGTTTTACAAGCCTTGTTTGCAGTTTCTCAGTCTCACAAAGCTTGCAATCCCTATTAGGGAGGCAGTGGAGATGACCGCAAATAATCTGTGAATAATCCAATCTACAAAGGTGAAACTCACAAATGTGGAGGGCTGACTATATCAAATGTCATCTTCCTTTTTCAAAATAAATACAGAGTAATGCAGATACAAGCTAAGATGGTGTGATACATGAACCTATGTGAAACTCATATGGCCCACAAAAAGACTGATTGTGCATCCTCACTTAAAAAGAAGCAGTTTGTAAGTAGATGATGACTAGCCAGGATCCCTGTGCTGGGATCCCTGAAGTATCTGTTTCCTTGAAACTGTCATCTATAGCAAATAGTTAACTATAAAGAGTATTTTGCAATAAACAGGCATGATAATGTGCAGAATATGTGGACTTCCATCTATTTCTTAGAGTTGGTGGTACTGTTGAAAAGATTTCTAACGGCCCCAACATGCAACAGTTTGTTGATATGAAAGTTCATTGGGCTCATTTATTTCTCCCAACCCCATGGATTTTCCTCCCTTCCCCCGTCAATTTAGAGATCTGCAACTGTAAATTAAGCCACTTATTCACTCTGACAGGCAGGCAGGAGAACACAGATATAGTAATCTGCCAGTCTGGAATCTAACATATATTGGGAGTCATGAAATAGATCTCAGCAGGCTGAGCACTGTGCACCCACCCATTTTACAATATGGTGATTACAGCAAGTAGGTGGTTCAGATAACCATGCATTTCAGATATGCAGGAGCCCAGTGTAATGTGTAGTATGATTTACTCAGGTTTGTCAAGATGCATGCTGTAATAGTATGGTTGGTGCAATGTCCCACTGGCTTGTCTTTTATGCTCTTTGATCTCCAGACCTCTAGGAACACAAATATCTTGGCAGACTTGTCCTGAAGGGGACAGTTTAAAACAAACATGTAGAACCCCACTAGTCAATGCATAGTGTCTTTGTCCATGTCCTCCTTCTAAAATGAAAAGTGCTGAAGGGTCTGAAAACTACACTGCCCAGTGTGGCAGCTATTCCCCTGGTTTAAAGATACTTGGTTTGCCTATTCCGCATGACAGGAAAAGTGGCCTGAACATGCTCAAAGGGACTCTGTCCTCTAGTATTATCTCACAGGTTCCTTGGTAGGGTCTAGCACTGTGGACATGAAGTCTACTATATGTCTCAAAATAACTTTGGCTGGAATTTGATGATAACAAGATCAGACACATAAAATTGGGTAATAAGGGTCATCTATTTAATATAACCTATTTAACAGTGTTGGTCTAGTAAAGAGCAACTAAAGAGGAGGTGGCAACCTGATATGGAACCAGCTGAAGCCACACCTCACCATGTGACAATCCCTTCAGCTTCTCCTTGGGTGATATATCTCACCTCTGAGGGCAATCAATTACTTTGGTTGCTCTCTGGTCCAGCATAACTGGAAGGTAACCTGAAGGACTCCCAACCAAGCTGCAGGGACTTACAAGTGAGAGCCCTAATCCCAGGTGAACCTCAAGGGTAGCCTCCTTCTCCAACCCCTGGGATGCATGGTGTGAAGACTGTCAGTAACAAGAAGACCACAGCAGGGGTGGACTGGCTTCGAGTAACTCAAGCTCTATCCTGGCTTCAATCATGATCTGGTGCTACAAGCCAATCACAACCATGCCCTGGTCTCTTCCATGGAGATCATTAAATTTTTACCCTCCCCAGCAATGACTGTCATCATGTGGGTCAAGTAAGTATCATGATCACAGTTAAAAATGTTTAAACTAGAGTTATGTATTCATGTCTGTTTCATATTCACAATCCCAGTAGCATAGGGAAAACGTAGAGGTTGTGAAAGTACCCCATTCTGGATTTACTGGGCAGCAGCTGCTGCAAGCAACAGGGTTACTTCTCCTGGCAATCAGGACAAACAGAGTGATAGTTCCACCCCCTCTCATGAGTGATCTCTAGTGTGAAGGGGAATTATGAGAGGGATCTTGTTTCTGACCATTACACCAGAGATTACTCACAGGAAGGTAGTGGAAACATCAGTGTTCCAATTCACCGGAGAACAGACCCATGTCACTCACAGTGGGTGCTGGCCAGTAAATCCAGATTGCGGGGATTGGTTTGAGAGAAACGATTTACATAACTAATGTAGTTACGTAACTGATCTAGAATTGTCTCTCTTTTTTTCAGACTGATTTTCAGACTGATTTTCAGAAGTCATAATACTAAAATATATAACATTTGCTAAATTTCTAACCAGAGTTTGAAAGTAAACTAGTTATAAATGTTGTATTACTTATAAATAGTTCCCTTTTTTCAAGAACTGAGGCATAAATAAGTTACATCATAATAGTAATATAATGAGGGACCATTATATTATGTGTTATAGTTTATTTCTTTGTAAGTGTAGTTGTGACTATTTTCATTCCATTTATCAGTGTGGGAGGGGGATATAATCACAGATTTGTGGCTTATACTACTTTTTAACATGTAAATAAAAGTGTACGCTTCAGTTTCAATGCAATAACAAGACAATAAATCTTAATTTTTAAAAACAGACAAACAAAGAAGAATTGTAATAGTAACTTAAGTGGGGACATAGAACCTTAAGTATAACTAATTATTTTTAAAAAGTGATATTTGATTTCTTCTAGTTGTAGCAATAGAGCCCATTTATGAGGCATATTATGTAATTTTTGATTAAAATGTGTACTAGATAAGGAGCACTTGAAAAGTATGAGTATCCATTTGCCTGATAGGCACAACTTTTTTATAGAGACTATTGTGATATAGAAAACACATTTCTTACACATACCACTTAGTGAGCAAGCTACTAACATGTAGAACAGAGCTTTCCAAACTTTTCATATTGGTGACACGCTTTTAAGACATGCATAATTTCACAACACAGTAATACAATAAGTGGAGGCAGCCCTTCCATCAAAGTCTGCCCTGCTGCTGCTGTCCTTGCCAGGGTCTTCCTCAGCCTAGGGGTGGTGGCAGTGGGAGAGGCAGTCCCTCCATCTGAGCCTGGCCTGCTACCCTTGGCTTGAGGCAGCAGGAGAGGCAGCCCCTCCACCTACACATCTACACACTGCAGCTGACATACTAATGTGTCGCAACACACAGTTTGGAAAACTCTGACGTAGAATATATGTTTCTCCTTTACTGGAAATTCAGTTGTCACTTTGAGTTTACTTTGGGCAGTCAGGAAGGGATACTGTCAATTATTTCATCTCCAGGTAGATAGATGTGCTGACTGTCCATACAAAAGCCTTTCCATACCTGTATGATACAAGTGAGGGCCCAGATTATTTATAATATACAGGTGAATCCAGTCTCGATCTGAAAGCCCAGTTGTAAGTTGCTCTTAATAACCTGTGCTGTTCCTTCCAAAAATCCTATATAGCTTGACCTCTGTTGATAGCTCTTTTATCACAGAATATGGAGTCAGTTATGCTGTTCCCTGGTAGGAGGGAAAGGACCTTTAGAATAACTTAGTAAGAATTTATAAACAATTTACAATTTAAATCTAAATTTACAATTTATTGTAATTTATTGTAGCTGTGCGATAATGGAGATTCCCATTATCCAGGCTTCAGTGCTAAAGGGAGATAGTTCTCCCGTCAGGCGCATAAAGGGTTAATGAACTGCTGGGATTAGGATTACTAGGGTTAGGTCACAGGTCATGAGAGATAGGTGACTCATCAGGGAGAGAAAGGTGAGAATCTTCGAGATGCTTCAATGGAAAAGTTATAAAAATCCTTGAGAGACCATGCAGTAGAGAGAGAACAAAGGGAACACCCAAACAACATCAATAAAGGGCATGGATGCCAGGTAGACCATCTCCTGGCCCTGCCCTTGCAAAGCATCTCAGAAAGTTACCAACTTGCTGTGAGTAACTTAGAATGAGTCTAGTTAGTTGTGCTAGGTCTTTTGTTATTTTGGAAGCTTGGCTGATCTGGAGAATGTACCTGTTGTTATAACTACTTGTAACATAAGCATACCTGAGAGGGGGGAGCCTTTCATGAGTATTATTTTCTTGTTTACTTGAATGCGTTAAAATAAATACTTGTCTGTAAAACCTCTGTTTCCTCTCCATTCCCACGTCATTCCGTGGCACATGCTTAGATAAGATTTCTCTCACTCAGAAGGGGGAGGTGAGGGAAGGGAAAGGACCTTAAGTACAGAGATTGGCAATCCTCAGAGCAGATTCCCACTGTGCTGCTCAGGTATGGGGTAATTCAGAACGCAATGGGAAGTGGCAGTTAAAAGGAAGAGATTTGGGGGAAATTCCTAGCTCCTATTCAAGGCAGAAGGAAGCATTGAGTGGGAGGGGATCCCTTATTTCCTCTTTAAATCTCTGCTAGCCAAAACAGTTGGCAAGGGAAGGAATTCTGATAGCTGTTCCGTTCTCTACTGGATTCAGGATCCAGTTTTATGCATACTTTTACTTGGAAACATGTTCCACTGAACTTAATTCAACTTGCTTCACAGCAGTTGTCATGCCCTGCCTCACCCTGGCAGCCAGGAGGAGGATTCTGACAGAGACTTCCCCAGAGGCTGAAGTGTCCCCAGAAGCTGGTCCTGAGGAAGACAATACACAACAACAAGGGCCTAAGCCAGGAGAACAAATAGAGGAGGACATAGCTGACATACCTACCTTGCAGCAGAGATGTTGTGAAAGGGAGGGATTGTGTTGCTTGGCCTGTTTACGAAGAAAGCGAGCCCTAATGAGAGAACACCTGTGGTGACAGCAGCCATAGATAAAAAAGGGCTCCAGCTGGTCTTTCCTCCCAGGGTCAGCAACTGGTCTCTTTGGTTGTAAAACCCTGTGCTTTTGGATTTGATTGTCTTGGAATTCTGCCTGTTTGGACTGCTGCTTGGATTTGCTCCTTTGGATTTGTTTGCTCTAGGCTTCCTTTTTGTTTGGAAAGTCTTTGACTCTTGCCTTGTAAATAGGAGCTGTGCTGCTTGTGATTTACAGCCTGCCCTGCTGTGGACATGACAGCAGTTATGCACAGAGTTGTACTGTAAAACCTAAATAATTCTTCTGGTCTATAAAGCTAGTGGGAATTTCCAGTATGAATTTACATACCCTCCAACATTTCACAGATGAAAACTTTGACACATGTTGAGAAGCTACACGACAGTGTGGACATGATAACAAAAGTTATTAATGAGGAAAAATACACAAGCTAGGAGAGGCTGCAGCAGTCTGCCTTTTCTTGATTCTACTGGGAAAGGCAAGATTCTGCCCCCAACTGAATTAACTTGTTTTAAATATAAATTTAAATTAACTTTAAATTAAATTAATTTTAATTTAGTTTTTAAGTTTTACCAGTTTTTAAATTGTTAAAAGTAGCTAATTACCTACCTGCCCTTCAAACTCAACTTGCAGCAATTAAAGGAAACTTGAGAAGAAAGGGAGAAAGGGGGAGGCAGAGAAACTGGGATATTTTCAAGTTAGCTGAAAAAGGGGGATAGCAGACAGTTATTCAGGATTCTCCTTGCCAAAGCAGGACCATTGTAAGGTATGAATTTATCTGGTAAGGAATGGGTTTTGTTTACAAATTATTGGAATTTCTCCCCCATCTTTATCCAGCAACTTGAACCATTTGATCCTCATTTTGTTTTTGTATTATATGTGTTATATGGATATTATGTAAAACTTTTATTATCAAATAATAAAAAAAAGTTTAAGAACAGAAGCACAGGCTTTCACCAAATGGATTAGTGTTACCCTGAAAATTGGGGGTATCTTGAGGACACCCAAACAGGCTTCAAACTAAGGGAATTAACAGAGAAACTCAAGGCTTGTGAGAGGTCAGGGCAAGGGATCTTTAACCCTACGTCTGTGGGGTCAGAACCACGCAAGAGTCAGAGAAATAATCTAAAGCAATTTTATTAAAATTAACAGAAAAAGATCACCACACACAAGCTGACAAATAATCCTGCAATCACACAAGGGCTACAGAAATGAAGGTGGAAAATAAGAGGCAGTTGGGAGAGAGAGGGCATATGGACCTTAGTCTAGGCTTCCTGGAGAGGGAGAAGATCAGCGAAGGCTCAGGGTAAAGCACCAAGAGGAGGCTGGATCCCGGGGCTGGAAGGCTGGCTGCAGTGGAGGTCAAGGAGGATCAGAGACACGAGTCACGTTTAGCTCTCAGCAGCGTCTGAGATGCTTGAGTGGGACACCTCGATAGCAGTGAAATGGGCCCTTGTCTAGTCTGGGAGGCACTCCAAAGAGGCTCAAAAAGTGAGGATTTTTATAGCTAATTTCTGTCCTCAGGCCAGGTATCAGCTAACAAAGTGGCATTAATGGGCGATGATTGTGGAATATAATGTTAGGCAAATATCATGACCCCTCCTTGGTATTGTTTCTCCTGGGAACGTCCAGGGGATTGATAGGTTTAAAATTCCGAATTGATAGGTTTTGTTTGTTTGGCTATGCACAGAGCTTGGGGTGTGACAGTGTTCAGGAGTGAGTCTATTGTCTGCCTAGAGATATGTGACTCGAAACAATAGGTCAGTCTTTTAGCCTAAAGGACGTTGTCTACATTCCCATTCAGCAGAGGGAGATGGTATAGTGTTAAGGACTTCCCATTCAACACCAAGGCTGTTTTAACTGCGACTGACCTTTGCTAACCAATATCCAATATGGGGGAAGTCATGCCAATTCAGGGGTCCTCTCTTAGGGTTACTATGGGGTGTAACATTAGTGCATGCACAGTTTGTAAAAATTAGTAAATGATGTAAATCAGTTATTTGTCCAGAAGGTGAGGGCAGAGGTGAATTTATCCCTTTAGCTGATTGGCAAGACCTTGGTTATGGCTCTGAGCTGGGGAATCACATGTAAAGAAACTGTTATTTATTTATAATATTTATAATTTATTAATTTATTTCCCCATTAAAAGTCCTCTCCGCAGAAACCAGTTCATGGCTAAAATCCCATCAAAATAAAAAAGGTCTTTGCTTGCCAGGGGAAGGAGAGCAGCAAATGAGCCTGTTGGTTAGTCTAATAGAATCAATATGTCTACTCTAGTCTGGACTAAAAGAAAGATTTAGGCTCTTATGTGCTAGACAAGAGCTAGACAACTCCAAAAGATTCAAGGAGAAAGTTCCATTTGGAGCTGTTACTTTCGCCATGATTTGTACTGTAGTTCCTTGCATAAAAAATAAAACTGCAAAATGTTTATTTGGATTTTTTGGGGGTGGGAGGAGGAGGAGGCAGGAGTGTAGAACAATATAAACAAGTTCCTAGGTTATGGGAAAAAAAGGAATCTATGCCAGTAATTCATATAATTGTGCTAAAATGAACAAAATAATGTTAATGCAATCAACTCTTAGCCAACAGTCTCTAGCAATATCATTAATATTTATTTTTTGTAAGTGAAGTGTGCCTTTTCATATACATTTGTATACTTTTTCTTGAGAACTTAGTGTGCTTTGCTTTGCCACTTTTTATTCCTGTGCATCTACTGGCTATAATTTTGGTATTTACATGTCACCTCTTTCCTCTCACCTTCGGCTGCCAAAGAAAATTAGTACTTAGGGAGACCATAACTGTGTTCCTTCACAGTGGTGTTTAATGGATAGCAAAGGGCAGTGGCTTGAAAAAGACTCTCAGTTCAAAATTGCAGCTGACAAAAATCTAAAACTCCATGTGTGTGCATAAACAGAAGAAAGAAATCTGTTGGTTCCAGGGTCTTACAGAATACAGAAATTGCGAGATAAGTATAAGGATTTCTCCAGTCAGGTGCCCTGATAGAAACCCTCTCAGATGGCAGAATAAGTAGTGTCTTCCTGAATATCGAGAACTGAATTTGCCCAAGGAGACTCTGTGTATTTCCAGAGCATTCCTAAATATTTATAGCCATTGCAGTGTTCTTGTTTATGGCCTGTGGTTTCCTCAGTTCTTCTCTGTAATTTCCATACTGAGGGCCTACTCTCAGGTCTGCATATATTTACATGTTTTATGTGTAAGCTTTTAAGCATCAAATTATACAAAATGGAGGTGAGACCTCTGCCAGTTGAATCTTCCTCTTATTGTTTCCATTGTGCAGGGTTTCAGCAAGATAAATAAATAAATAGGGATGCAAATTGGCATGAAATAAGTGACAGCTCATGTTCCACAGGTTCATGTTTTATGACATTACTGGCCCATAGCCACTTTAGCTATTTCATTGTCTGAAGGATGTCCTTGATTTGCTCTCTTTGCCAATGTGATGACAAGTGTGCGCCGTCTGTGCACACATTGCTGTCAGATGAGTAGCTCTTGCTCTTTCAGCATGTTCCAGGTACTGAATATATAGAAGGAGTCAAAACTGCTCTTAGCTTTGCATGCACAGGATTACACCACAGTTTGCGTTTGTCTTCTTTTCTTAGCGTTTAAGTTCTATAAAATTAAGTTTCCTGACACTTATGTTCTACAAAACCAATTTCCAGTCTGTAGAAACTAAACAAATTGATAGAAATGCAGAATACCTGGCAGTGAATCTGTTAAAATCTGTTGAGCAAAGTGAATGAAGCCAATTTCCAGTGCAATCCTAGGCATGTTTTCTCCAAAATAACTCCTACTGAGTTTCATGTAAGTGGCCATAAAACTGTGTCCAAAGGATTCTTTCATACAAAAAGAGGAATGGGGAAACTTTGGCCTTCCAGATAGCTTGGTCTACAACTCCCATTAGCCCCAAACACACAGCTTTAAAAAGTTACTCTTTGGACTACTACTCACAGAATCCAAGGTGGCTGAGAAATTCTGGGAGCTGTAATCCAAAAGATGTCCCCTCTCAACTCTTCTGAACCAGTGTGGCCAATGGAAAAGCATTGTAAGAATTCAAGTCCCAAACATGTGGATGGCAAATTTTTCCCTGTTTTACTTAAGACTATAATCAAACTTAAGCAAAACCATTATGAGGGATTTGAATTGATATTGGCCCAACTGAAACAGAAACTGAAGAGGATACCTCAAAGAACTTCTCAGCATGGCTAGCATGGCACGTAACTTTCTAAATGGAATCAGTGGGTTGCGCACACCTTTATGAGCATCTAGCCAGACTACAGAAATTGATTTCCATGCCCCTTTCTCCCCATGACAGCTCCCTTCAGAGATTCAAGGGACTCTGGTGAATGAGGTGAGCTGGGGTGGAAGGGGAGGAAGAGGTACTAATTACATATTGGGTAGGGACATTTTCTGTGAGTGGAGTTTGAAAGCAAAAAACAGACCCTGTATCCAACGCAATATTGCTCTTTGGTTTTATTTCTCAATAATATTCTAAGCATTTATAATATATATGCAGAGATAGATTTTCAAAAGGAACAAGTCCCTGGAATGGGGGACCTAAATCCAATGTGATGCTAGTCCTTTCCTTTCACCTTGCAATACTTGGAGCATCCTGAAAAGCATCTCTGGATGGTTTCCCTGGGGCAGCTTTTGGGCTGCAAAAGTGATTGTCATGGAAAAGCATGACATTCATGACAACAAAATGCATTCTGTTGTCTATCAGTGGAATCTCAGTAGTGGATCCTGCTCATGCCATGTAAAACAAAGAAATGGATAAATACAAAGAACATGAACAAGAAAATATTCAGAAAGCAGCTTGTGAAATGTGAAGATTACTGTAAGACCAATATAACTCTCTTTGTAATACTGTAAGAGAATATTGATCAGAATGGGATAAAGGAAATTTTACTTTTGGTTGCAAGGTGGATGTTGCTCAACAATAGACAATCTCTGGGTGGTTACCAATAAAAGTAAAACAGTTACATAAAAGAGATAAAATCATAAATTCTAAAAACAGCATAAAAATGCAGCAGAATATAGAATCAATATAATCAAATCATCCTGCCTATTTTTAAATAGATCTTAAAAACCCGAATGTTCCAGTCTTTAAATTAGTGGATGCTGATATTTATTTTATTGAATTGATTTTTAAAAATAGTTGGTGTTTTTAAACATCTAATACTAAATGTTTTAGTTAATTGTATTTTATATTGTATTACTTGGTAATATTATTTTGGTTTTCTGTGTGTGTGCGCGTGCGCGCATATTCTAAACAATTAGGAGCAATGAACATTTCTAAATAATATAAAATACCAAACTAGGATTGTCAGGTTGAATATGGGCACAGGGCTCCTGTATCTATAATGTAAACAGATATTGGGACAAGAAGAAATAATATAAAATTCTGTCAGGTGAACCTTTGCAATGTCTTTCCTTTCACCCCCTCAAACTAATTTTTACCTACTGCATCATCCACAATATTGTCATTTATTGGCTTTTGGAGAACTGGCGTGGTTTTGGAGAAGTATCTAGCTATGTCCCTATAGCTGGACGCATAGCACTAACATCACCCAATCATCATCAAAAGGTCTTTAAGACATTAGTCTAAATATACTTTCTAATTCTAAACTTGATTGTTGTTGTTGTGTGCCTTGAAGTCATTTCTGACTTATGGTAACTCTGTGGTGAACCTATCACAGGATTTTCTGGGACTAAGAGACTGTGATACACTCAAGGTCACGCAATGGGTTTCCATGGCTGAATGGAAAATTGAACTCCGGTCTCCAAAAGCAATAATATGTGTATTTCTATACCGCTTATCAGCTAAGTGCTCTCTAAGCGGTTTACAATATGTTTAGCTAATTGTCCCCAACAAGCTGGGTACTCATTTTACCGACCTGTGGAAGGATGGAAGGCTGAATTAACCTGGAGCCTGGCAGGATTGAACTCACAACCTTGTGGCTGCAGTACCAGCATTTAACCACTGTGCCACCAGGGCTCCAGGGTTGTAGTTCAATGCTCAAACCATGCTGGCTCTCTCCAATAAGATTTTCTTAAATTTTGACAGATTATTCAGCAATTGATTCCATGAACCTACTCTAGTTGGGATAGTAATTGGATTTAAGTGAGGACTAACAACTGGATTTAGTCGACAGTCTTTGTGTGGCACTGAAGAGATCAAAGTGTAGGCATAGGGTGAGCGTCTCTTGAGAGAATCTTCCACAATTAGGGTGCTACAACTGAGAAGATCATCTCTCAGTTAGTCATCATCCACATTTCATTTGGCAGAGGCATCTAAGAAGAAAAATCTCCAGGAGCATCTTAACATTTTATGGTGCATTTGAAGAAGATGCAATCCTTAGGTAACCAGAGCCCAGGCTGTTTAAGAATTTAGACGAGTGCTTTGAATTGTGCCTGCATATGGATGAGAATCCAGTGCAGATGATAAAGCATTGTCATAATGTTATCATGCTAACTTGTCCAAGTGTTGCTGCACTAAAATTTCTAAAGGCATCCACACATGCAATATATTGGGGTATCTAGTTGGAGCAATACTAGCAAGACCCTCTCTCTACAGATAGAATCAGTATTGATGTGGTGATGTGATAGACATATTTAAATATCCAAAGGGGTGTCATGTAGAGGATGGAGTGGGCTTGTTTTCTGCTGTCACAGAGACTAGAACATAAACCAATGGATTCACACTACAAGAAAAGAGATTCCTAGCATTAGGAAAAAGTTTTTGGCAGTAAGAGCTGTTTGACAGTGGATTTCCTTGAAGGGTGTTGGAATCTCCTTCTTGGGAGGCTTTTAAAAAGAGTTTGGGTATTGCACTGCAGATAGTTGGCACTTCAAAATTTATGTACACTCCTAGATGTTAAGTAGCACAATGAAAGAAATCAGAGCTCTATGGAACCCCAACTATAACTGCTAAGGGACAGCGTCACCTGGAACTGGTGTTGCAAATAGATGCAGAACAAGTGCAAAATGGTACCTCCAACACTCAACTCAAGACAGTATAAAATAAATAGATGTCACAGTTTTACTGAGCCAGAGACTACTTGAATGACAGAAGCACATCTGCAGTCTGGTAAGAGTAGCCGTTGCAATTTCTCCTTTGGTCCTAAGTTGTTCTGTAAGATTTGGAGTCTCACCATAACACCTTATTAGCAGGCAGTATTTGGCTCTCTGGATATTGCTGGACTGCTGCTCCTACAATCCCTTAGCACTGGCTAAGCTGACTAGGGGTGATGGGAGTGGCAGTCTAACACCATCTGGAAGGCCACCACTTACCTTCTGTTGCCTTACAGCTATCTTTCTCCAGAGTCTCTTAGTTCTCCTGTATGTTTATCAACCATCCATTTTGGTGCAGTTCAATATAATCTCTTCTCTACCTTAAATTGCAGGCTTCTGGTTTCAAGATCACACCAGTAGCAATATGCCAACCAGGCACCTTTTTGTTCCAGGGTGTCTGGAATAAGCTTTTCTGCTGCTTCCTTTGTCTTCCCCTGCCACCTGCTTGCCCAGTGCTACTCCTTGCTTAACTTGCCCAGAATATCCTGATAATTAAAAATCGCCACCACTAACCTGAGCATGCTATGCAGAACTCCCCTCAAATTCAAATTAATGAAATGTCACGGCAAACAGTCTACAGCAATGAAAATATATTTTAACTGTCTCCCATTCCCAGACTCTAAAATGAAATAGAAACAGGTTGCTTTAAAAATGTATTCTTAGTGGGCATGAATATGCCCGGGGGATATGCAAAGCAGGAGGCTGGGCTCTCTCTCAGAGGCTGGCACTTTTTCTTGAAAGGTTTCCTCCCTGCTCTTTCACACAAACAGAACCACGCAGACACATGCATATACACCCACACACACCGAGTTAATGTGGTATTTCCTTTGCTTGCATTTTGTATGTGCTTTAGGACCTGGCAAAGCCCCAAGAACTTTTATTGACTTGCTATCGTCATTTATGATCTGAAGATGGTCACAGCCAGGATTTTGCCTTTGATCCCACAAACTCTTCAGCCAGTCATGCAGGTTACAAACTGTGGGAACTGGTGCCATTCTTTTTACAACTGACTCCTTTCCTGTGGATGTCATCTGACGCACAGATTCTAATGATGTATTAACTGAAAACCATATGACTTCTTTTTTAGGGAGGTTTTCTTTTTTAAAAGAGTGTATTTTTTAAAAGGTGTGTAATATTTTTAAAAAGTCATGGGAAAAATAGTTTTTATCTTTCTGTGTCTTGGGGAAAAAATCTACCTCAAGAAATTTCTTTAACAAAGAGAACATTATTTCAGACTCTAACATTTCTGTCTGCCTATTATCATTAGTCATAAGCTAAGCCCTGCACTAAATGTCTAGTGAGCACAGATAATGTTCATTTTGTCTGGAAGACAGGTTGCCGCCTGTCAAGGAGAGATGGAATAAATGACAGGTTTGGACTCTGTGCCTTGCAGGCATATTAGGCTAAGAAATCGCCAACATGATGAAAAATTATTTTGTCAAAAATTTGTAGGTCACCCATCATTGTCTAATGTATTCCATGATTAATTGCTAGCATAGATCAGCATTATGTCTTTCCAGTGAATCGCTTAATTGTTGCCTGCTTCATGCTTTTAATGTAATGATGAGGCATCTGCTCCTTTCACATGTGCTTTCAAATGCCAGCTATTGCATCCAGGTTATAAGGATGGTAATATTGAACTTACAGGACTTCTTCAAATTAGAACTTCCAGAAAACCTTTCCTTTTTGTGGGTGCCGCCACTTCCTCCTTCTCCTCCTCCTCCTCTTCTTCCCTCTCAATCTTTCTTTCTTTTTATGGCTGTGCACACGGTAGGCTGAATGTTAGTGTTAATGTATGTAGATTTTATTTCTGATGAGTGATTATTTGACTGCTCATTTTACGAAGATTTATGGTGTGCTTTCTATCTCCTGACTGCAGCGCTACTCTTATCTTTAATAAAAGAGATGAGGACATTAATCAGCCTTTGTCAGGAGTCCTGACTAAGACATTAAATGTACTGTATGGGATAGGTAAACACGCTCCAGATCCTTCTCTACTCCAGTAGATCAGGCAAAAAAACACTCATTATATTTATCATAATTTCACATCTGCTGTTTTTGAAGCAATGTACCATGAGGCCATAAACTGTATTACAACTGTGCATAAATTCAACTGATTTGTGACTGGAGCAACTAATTCCTAAAGTACATTTTAGAAAAACAAGCAGTGAGCCCTGAAATTGCAATTCCATAAAGGCACTAAATTACTGACTGAGGAATCAAGAATTTGCTTGATGTGATTCTGCAGTGACCATTTTATAAAAAGTGACAGTGTGCCCGTGATTGAGTCAATAAAATAAGGACGAATGAGCCATACACTCAAACAAGATTAAAGAGGAAGACAATGACAGAGGACAGACGCATGGGATATAAATAGAGGAAAGTATAATGTTTTCCCCAAAATAGCTTGGGGATGTGACTATTAATAATGTGCAGATTAATTTATCACCAATCTTTTAAATTGTGTGTGTGTGTGTGTGTGTGTGTGTCATCTAATACAAACACCTTACTTTTAGTTCAGAACAGGTGGAATGATAAGAGATAAGACTGTGTAATTTATGAGAAAAAGGTTGAAGAAAACCATTTAAAATATGACACACTGAGTTAAACTGCATTTGAAAATCAGGATTAGCCTAGACAATTGCCTTACTTTGCAACTGGATTAAATAGGAGGAAGCACTGGTCAAATGGCTTGCAATATATAGACAACATCAGTCTTTGCTTGAAGTGGAAGAGACAGAGACTTGCACAGTAGAAACTGGATTTTGTAGCTTCCCATCAACATTATGGTTGCCATTTTGATCTAAAACACCCATACTTGAAAGGAAGTCATTGATTTCAATGAGACCTCCTTCCAAATAATGGTCCAGACCTAAAACTATTTTTTGAATGAAGTCTCATTAATAATGGGATGGTGAGAACAATATAAACCCAGCATCAATGTACACCAAGCTGAACAAAGAAACATAAGCAGGAGAAAAAACCCATCCTTTGCCAGATTACAATCTGAATTTTAATGGCTTGGAAGACAACAAAGGGAGGGAGGAATCAAGTGATGAGAACAAACAGAGAAAGGAGACATAGTCAAGACAATGGAATTAGCTGCCCTATAGGAACAATTAAGGCATGCACTATGTACCTGCATGCATATGATCCTATACACACTTATCTACATTGAATTAATTTTGTCTTAAACTGTGAGTAGATATGCATAGAACTGTGTTATAAACTATTTTGGGGAACATGTTTCAGAGCTCAATTTTTTTTCCGAAAAAGATATTATACGTTAGCCTTTGTCAAGTATCAGAAGAAGGTAAAAGAAACATAACAGCTTGTACAGTGCAGTGGTTTGATGTTAAGAGTACAGCCCTGGAGACCAAAAATGCTGTGATGGGTTCACCTTCGGGTCTCCATTAAGTCAGACAATGACTTGAAGGAACACAACAACGACAAAGTAAACATGCAAGAAAGGGAGAGCTCCATCTCTGTCCACTTTGTTGTCACTTCTACCACCTTCCTCAACTGGAGCATGATTCTCTGACGAGGAAAGCCTCTCCTATCCATGCAGGTTCTCCGTAAAATTGATACCCTAAAAAGTGTTCTGATCATATGCTGACCCTTCAGCATACACTTTTATTCACCAAGTCGGTCTTCACATAAGGAAAGGGAGGGGAAGTTATAAGAGAGATGGAAAAGCTGGAGCACTCTCCTCCTTGTATGTTTATTTTAGCCACATGCATAAGACCTGGAAAATGGTGTTGTATGACTCTGATGCCTGTTTCAGGTCTGCAACTTAGCTGAGAAGAGACAGCTCAGAAAGAGAACATATACAAGTCATGAACTACTGTTGCCAATGAGGTGTCATCATTTCTCAGAAGAATAAACATGGCTTAGGTACACTGCAAAATGAGTGCAGGCTTCCTTAATTATTTCATGGTGGAGAAGAAAGCACATATAGAATGCAATTCATGTGTAACATTGCTTGCTCTCTTTTACATGATGGGAGTATTCTTACGCCCAGAAGAACCACATCTGTGCATTAAAGCTTTCAGCTGCATGGAACTGCTAGATTACAATAATAATATGGAAAGAAAAAAATAATGACTTCCTGTATGTTAGGTATTACCTCCCTACACTGGGTTTCTCTTGGATAATTTTAAGAGGATGTAGTGATTAAATGAATCCCTCCCAACACTGGATGTCAGTAATGGCACTTGAAGTGTGTAAGAATGATTAGCCAGATTCTTGTAGAGAGATTTCTTATCACTGTTACTATGCCAAAAGGCAGCATATGAGTGGAGACAGGAACTATGCTGGATCTTCCCAAGAGGTAAGAAGTTATATTTCGGACTATCCAGAATTTCTCTCATTGGCTTTGGATTTTGGAAGCAGAGGTTCAAAATACTTTCCCAGGCTCAAGTACTTTTTGGTACAGGATCTGGACAAGGTAGGCAGAGGGTTTACCATTAATGTGGGGTTCCTGCTCAGCCATAGAAATCCACTGGGTGACCTTGGGTAACTCCTACTCTTTCAGCCTAAGAAGAAGGCAATGGTGAACCTTTTCTGAATAAATCTTGCCAAGAAAGCCTTATTCACTTTTTAAACGGGGCCACTGTGGTATCTTACAGTATCAAGAGTTATACAAACATTTCAAGGAAAGAAAAAAGAACTCTCATGTCTGTCAATCTAGCTCTACCTAGGCATCAATACAAGGAAGTGGTAATAGAGATACAGAGAGATTTGCAGCCTCATATTTAGCCCTGTCCTTGAGGAATCTGGCTTCTCCCACCAGCTCTTGCAATGAGCAAATGGTCTTATGTATCCACTGAGGTCTTTGGCAGTTTAGATCCCTAGAAAGACCTTCTTGCAGCAAAAGTTATCTACCAACATAGGAAGGGCTGAAAGGAGTTGTTGAACCTTGATGTAGAGCTGAATGTGCTTTCTTGAAACCCTGCTGTATCCATGCTGCCTTTGTCCCCTTTCTCCACGCTGTATCTCCACGCTATATCAAACTTTTAAAATTAAATCCCTATCATGTTCCCCCTTTGCCACTTTTTAAAAAGAAATGTCAACTCTCCTTCAAACATTTTGGTTTCCCCTTTCTGCACAATTTCTAACTTTGCAATATTTTTTAGATCTTGAATAAAACCAGAATGGTACACGTTATTTCAAAATGTAACTGACCCATTTATTATTTATATAGCAGCATTGCCATTCTACCAGGATTCCAGTTTGTCCCGGCCCGGCCTGGCTGCCATTACCAGCCTACCATAACTGCATACTGAGTTACCATCTTTACTGAGCTAGACACTATGGTCCAAGAACTTTTTCCACACTATTCCTTAAAGTTCTGTATATGTGAAGTTCCAGAGTTTTTTAAAAATTTTTTATCAGTTTATACTCACAGCTATTGAATCTTGTTGTTCATTTTGTTGTCTTTTGGTTGCTTTTGGAGATCTCTGTTTTTTGATTATTAGTCTGTTGCAGCAAAAACAATGAAGAGTGCCTTGAATCACCACATTTATTATGCCTTGGATTCATCATTTCCTCCCACCTTTGGTGGAACAAAATCTTAAATGGAGTTCTCTCCATTTTTAGAGGAGCTCTGAATGCCCTTGTTGGATAAAGGAATATAGAAATGAAATGTCCTCATGTTCCTCTTCTCCAGTGCTACCTGGCTCACCTCAGAACAGATTTTCAGAGAGCTGAGAGCCAGGAAGATAGACAAGAATACCATTCTTTCCTGTTTCACCAACAAACATGGTTTGTTGGATCTGAAGGAAACAACTCCTTGCTCTGTGGCATGGAGTCTTCCATCAATCCACTTCATCAGTTGCATGAAAAATATTCCTGTGTTACAGATATTTATACACATAATTGGGGATTGTAAGCAGTGTGGTCAGCATAAAATGAAATGCAGAAAGTGCAGAAAGTTATAATTACATTAGTAACAGAGGTCATTTACAAAAGCAATTGATGATGGAAAAACAGACGTTTGAGCATTGGTAGACCAATTTCCCACATGTGTTTTTAGTTCTACACATGCAGTTCCACAGCTGCCAAATACCCAATGTCAAGTCCTGGGAGGAGCTGTTGCTGCTGTCACTTATCTGTGGGAGTGGGGAGTGGTTCAGACCATAGAGAAGCATCTGATCGCAGCTTAGGCCATTTCTGCACTACATAGGCCCTTTCCACACGTGAAGGAAAAAACGTCCTGAGACGTCCTGAAACGGAGCTTGCCTGAAACCCGGTAAGTCTGTCGCCATGTGGAGCAGCGTGTTTTTGCTGCTCCACACTCCTCGACGTCCTGCAGCATTCTGCGGCGCCCAAAATGGTGGCTTACGACTGGTGGAGGCTCTCCACCAACCGGAGAACTTCGCCAGCCAGAAAGTCTGCCCCTGGCAGATCTGCAGGCATGCCCTTGTACATGCCTGCAAATCCACACTGGGTGCTGCGACGGGGCTGCACAGGGCTGCACGATCGTGCTTTTTAAAAACCTCTTCGAAAGTGGTTTTTAAAAAGCACGCAGCGCCACCACTTCCGGTCGCCCTAGCGTGGATTGGGGTGTGGACTACGCAAAAGTAGTCCACTCCAATCCACTTTACAGTGTAGACGACCTCTGTTAGAGGTCGTGCTATACCGTTTTATTAACCCCGTGTGGAAAGGGCCATAGTTATAGTGCTATGATTTCATTTTCAACCTCCTGTGGAATTCTGGGGTTTGTAGTTTACTGAGGCCAAAGAGCTCTCTGGTTGAGAAGTCTAAAGGCCCCTCCCTAAACTGCAAACCCCAGGATTCCATAAGATGTTGAAAGTGGAATAAGAGCACCATAACAGTGTAGTGCGGAAATGGCCTTAGTTGTGGGTGAGGAGAAATGAAGATGTACTCTCAAATTGAGTGTCCCTGCCTTTTCTTTTCCCCAAGAACTCAGAGCAGCTGGATCTTCATGGTCTGGATCATCTCTTCCCCCTTCACTTTGTTAAGAAAGAGTAGCAGCAGCAGCCTGTCCCAGGGCTTACAATTACTGGGCAAGGAAAGTTTTTGAACAGAATGGAAGGGGAAGAGAGAGCCCTCTGCCCCCCTTGGTCAAAAAAGGGACTTATACACAGACACAAACTGTACCTGGCAAGTCATTAACAAGATGTTGGCAACAGTGTGATAAGAAGCCTTTCTTTTAATTTAAGCCACTGGTGATAGAACTGAACCTCATAATAACCATAAGTGCAGTGGTTTCATCTTGCAGATTCACTTTGAAGTTCTTTTGAGCAAGGCTGGATACATTAAGTGCAGTCACAGTGTTCTGGGAGACTGCAGTGTTTTCTACTGTTTTTTCAATATTGCTATTTCTGATGTCAAATTTGTCTTTGTGTTGAATAAGGATGGGAATCAAGCAGCTCTTCTGATATTACTGAATTGTGATTCTCTTCAATCCTAGACAATGGTCAGGAATGCTGAGAGTTGTAATCCTGCAACATCTGGAGCATGACATGATTCCCACTCTTGGCACAGAATTAATGGCAGTTGGCAGCTTCCATGGGGAAGTGAACCTATTTCAGGGATTAATCCAAATTTTAAAGGAGTTGTTCAAGATGCTTAACCTGTTTAGAGTATAGGGTTCAGCACTTTGGATAGCTCTTTAAACTCAGACTAAAACCTGGAGTGGATTTGGTGCCCCACTGACATTTGAGCCATTGGTCATCAGGGTATAGAGACTGTAAAGGACACCGTTGGCAGATGATCACCTATAATGCATTAGAAGAAGGGTAGATGAATGAACCTTTGATGGTCTAGATTACATTATTAGATCTTGCAAAAATGTTGTCAGAGTAGATAATGGATAATTTGATATCATTTGCAAAACTGGCCAACTCAATAATGAATCCAGATTATGTATGAGTTATATACAATACATCATCAACATATCTACAGCTCTGAAGATCACCAGTGTCTTGAACTGGACTCAGATACAAACAGACAGCAAGAGTACATGGGCCAAAATTGGTGCTATCTATTCCAGATGACCATTGGTTGTTTTCAGAAGTGAAGTTTCAGAATGTTGCGATGAACTGAAACTTCTGCACCATTTTCCAGGGTAGGAAAAGCAACAGTACATTGCTGCAACATGAATTGGAAACAGAGGATTTTCAGCAATGATAGAAAACATATTGGGACAACCAACTCTTTATGAGTGCTTGGGCATTCCAACTGCAAACTTGAGGAGAAGATTCTTCTAATATCAGTAAATATTATGGGTATGTTTGCAGAATGCACTATGGCAAACACACAGGTATAGTCTGTCTCTGTCACACGCACACACATATCTATCCAATATTACCTTTACTTATTTTAAGAAGGAGAAGAAAACCCATAGTCAATTTAAACTATGGCAATAAATATGATTATTCCTCTATTTAAACATACTGCACAATTAGGGTTACAAATCTGTACTGATTATGGTCTGTGTACATCTTTTTTCCTCCAAGGAAACCCAAAAATAGTTTAGATCCACAGAGAATTCCATCTTTTCCAGGTCTTTCAATCAATCTGTGCGTTGCTGTGCATTTCTCTCCCTGACCTTATTACTTTACTGAAATTAAGCTTGAAACAATCTGATGTCAGGAACTATAGTATATCTCCTTTTATTGCCTACCTGGCTGAGGCCTTCCATATTGCTAATGCTGCATCTCATTTTAGATAGGCTTGGCTAGATATATATTCTCTAGTTTATGGAGAATGTGATGTATGGTATTCTGTACTGTGGGACTCCGGACCGGTGTTTGTTTTTTTCTTTGATGCATTTTGTTGAAAAACAGTGAATTCACAAACAGATACAAAATCAGTAGTCATCATTCTCCCTTTGGTAAAAGCAAGAAAACTTGCTTATTCACCAGAGATGCATAATTGCAGGAAGACTGATGTTGCTCTCAGTTCACTTTTTCTTATTAATATCCCAATCCTGTACATATTTGCGTAGAAATATGCTCCGTTGATCTCAGTGGCACCCAATGACAATTTCAGAAGGCCTCTGGGAATTTACAGGAAGGGGATTATTATGGAACATTCACATGGACAGAATTTGCTGAAGCTGTTTTGCTCCCCAAGGCAACGAAGTAGATGGTGTTTCCTTCCCAGTTCACATACACACACAAAAAGATGCTCTTGAATTGTACATGAGCACCAGTGATGGCAAGCTAGATACCTCCACACCTGAAGAGGCAAGTTAGTTTGGGGGACATGGAGAGGTGATTGTGTGTTCTGCCTTCCTCTAATTGCAGCAGGAGGCAGAGAGCTCAGCCAGAAAGCTGCTTCCATTACCCCCATCACCAACTGCTTGAAGCAGTTGCTTCATTCTATCTGATGTCAAGGCTGGCTCTGCAAATGGCCTTGGTCATTGAACAGTGCCATAGGCCCTTTCCGCATCCTACCATCTTGTGTGGTCCTCCAGTGGCAATTCTGGCAGCGGCTCTGCCAGGAAGGGAGTGAGATGGGAGTGCTTCCCTGTGGACGGGAGCATGATGGACACAGCCAGATACTTTCTCGGGCTGTGCTGGGGCAGGAAGCACCACCATTGCGCTTCCGCAGGACAGGTAAGTGCGGGATGCTGGTGTGATCACACATCATTGACAGGGAAAACCCTTCAATGATTTAATCTGCAATCGTGCTGCCTGGGGATGGGAGAGGAGCAGGACTATGATGATATCATGCAGAAGTGTTGTTGTGGTCCCTTTCCTCGCCTATCCCCATGCCAGTTTGGGAGGACACTTCAGAAAGGGCCATAGTCTAAATTAAGAGTAGCAAGACAACTCTGAGTTTTTTCCTATATTCTCACTGTCACAAAAAATATTAGAGTTTTGAGGTTGGGGTTTTGCCTCTCCTCTCACTTCCAGAATAGTCTAATGAAACTTACAAATTAAAATAATTCAGTAGATATATTTGAATAACAACTAGATTTATTTTTATGGGCAAATTGGGATTGGTGTAATTAATAGCTCTCTGGAATTTTTCATAGTTTGTCTTATTGATTAACATTTAGAAAAATGTTCATGGCTCAGAGTTGCCTTACACGTTTGTTTGTTGGTTTTCTAGAAGTAAGGAAGCCCCTCCACTCACTGAAAATGCTGGCTGGAATCCCCTGCAACACTCTGTGGGCTTCTGGTGTCCACTGTTAGGTTTATAAGAGCTGTGATGTCAGAAAGAAAGGAAGCAGGACAAACACAGTGAGTACCTTTGGCACATTCCTACCCACCAATTGTCCTGATATGGCAGGGACAATTCCAATTAAATCTCTGTTGTCACTCTTTTTCACATGCTTTTAAAATTCCCCACTTGCACTTTCCTCCTTTGTCCTCAGCTTCTTTCAGTTGATGCAAACTGAGTTCAAAGTGCAAAAGTAGTTTGCACTCCATTTACTCAACAGGGGAGTAGAGAGGAGAGGTACAGAGAGGGCAGAATTCTGCCCTTGGCAAAAGCAAACTGCTACAGCCTCTCCTAGTCTGTGTTTTTCTCCATTAACAACCTTTCTCACCTTGACCAAACTCTGATGTTGCTTGGCCATATGTGTTTCAGTTTTCATCTGTGAAATCAGTGGTGGAACTTGGAGTGTGTGGAGGGAGGATGGGCGCAGGAGTAGAGCTACAGCTACGAGCCAGGACACCCCAAAAACATTGCAGTCCAGGGCAAATCCCCCCCTGCCCCCACATCCCTATGTGACTGTGTGAAATGCTGGAGGGTATACACATCCCTTTTCCTATCTGAACTAAGAATACAATTCTCCTCAGTTGCTTCTGGAATACAGTGATAAAGATGGCTAATATCAACCAATCTTTTGCCCTGAAAGAATGGCGGGGGGAGACCAACTTGTGAATAGAAGGGGCTTTCCAAGGTCCTTGGACACCTCATGGACACCCAACCAAACATGTAGTTTCTGCTGTTTGAGACTCACTTGGTCATGCTTTACTAAACCAGAAATAGACTTTTGGGCCCTTTACACAACACATTTATAACACTATGCTTGCTCTTCAATTCCATGGTTCCATCCTATGAAATTCTGGGATCTGCAATTTTGGAAGGGGCATTTAGAAATCTCAGCTGAAGAGCAACAGAGTGTCTCAAAGCTACAAACCCTAGGATTCCATAGAATGTGGGTATAACCATAGTGCTATATTTGTGTATTTCTGTAGCATACAAATGGTCTGGTCACCTTCACTTTCACTTTTTTTTTTTGCAGGATGCTACTAGCTTTGTTGGGTCCTAGATCTGAAAACTGACCTTCAAGCCCTGGAACATGCCCATTCCTGGCCTAACAACACTCTGAGTGCTTAGGGCTTTCTACACTACACTGTTATAGTGCTATTATTCCACTTACAACATCCTCTGAAATCCTGGGGTTTGCAGTTTAGGGAGGGGTATTTAGAATTTTCAGTCAGAGAGCTATTTGGCCTCAGTAAATTACAAACCTTAGAATTCCACAAGATGTTGAAAGTGGAATATATATACACTATAACTGTGGCCCATTCCGCACGGCATTTTCCATGCGAAAGGGTGCTTGGAGCATCGTGCGATTGTGAGGAGTGATCTGCACAACACACTCACAATTGCATGAGACTCCAGGGGCCGGCTCATGCCAATCGCGCACCTTTTTATTTTTGGCTAGAAACCGAAAATAGTGCTCAATCGCGCATTGCTCCCGGGTCCCATGTACACTTACCTGGTGTGCAGAGCCTCCGGAGCCGTGCTGGTCACGCTTCTTGCCCCAGTGCTGCGGAAGGAAAGGGAGGGGCTCTTGTGCGAGCAGGCAGCTCATGCAGAGCTGAAGCAGCAAGGACGCAAGAGCCTCTCAGCAGAGGCTGCTTTCACGATCCCTGCACCCCAGCGCTGGAAGAAGGTAAGGTGCGGAAAGGGCCTGTGCGTGCAGAAAGGCCCTTAATCTCCCACGATAAAGAAACCCGGAACAGCTCTTGCTTGCAATGATCTCTGAAAACGCACAAGAGCTTTTCAGCGAGGACAACAACATATCTCTAAGTAAAGCATTATCAAAGAGATTCCCCCCCTGCCCACAAATGCAGGACACATTGGCAATACAGGCAAGGCAGCTTGCTTCTTTAAGTATGAATTGTTAGTTTGAGTGGAATTCTATTGAAATCAGTGGGAACAAATGATAAGACTTTAGTTCTAAGATTTTATCAGCCTGGTTTCCTAAAATGTGATGTTTGAGTAAGATATTTTCACACCTAAGACTGTCATTACTGCTGAAACGTAACTGCACAATTCTTGCCCACGTGCAAAATTTAATTAATGTGGGATGGAGAGAAGACCTGAAATTTTTAGTTTTTCCTAGATAGGTTTTACATTTTGATTTCAGATGTGGAAGAGGCAAGAAGTGCTTTTAGTGTCATGTGTGAAAATGCCCTTAGCTGTAACCAATTATGTTGTACAGCATAACTAGGTTGAAGAGTCCCTTCTCTTGTTCTTTGAAATGCCTTTTTTTTTTAAAAAAAAAAAACCTCTGTTCCCAAGGGTGAAATATAGTAGAGTGAGAAGGAGATGTTTATTGATACAGAGAACAAAACATACTTATTCATACAAGGTAATCTTATCTTTGAAATGCTGTGATTGTTATCAACAAAATATACACCCTTCGTTTCCAATTCTTTTCTGGTTAAAGTGACAGCAGCAAGAAACAGTAGAGTGTAGATTCTTATTTATGTCCACTGCTTCTCTCTTCCTCTCTGCAAAAAAGGAGTGTGTTCGTTTCTTTATTTGGTGGTACTTTAAAAAGGACAAAGGGAAATGAACAAAAATATTTGAAAGGAAGAGGGAAGACTCCAAGGTTAGCTAGACATTGTTTATCATTACCTGCTCTGGCGTTCTTTTTCAGTGCCCCCTGCCGCTTCACCATAGCATTTTTAGGTACATGGGTAAATAGACTGTTGTGTTTCTCAAGATCATATAATGGACAAGGGTAGACTATAACACTTGCCATGTAAGATCATACTAATTAGAAAAATATTGTTAAGAAATATTGCTTCTTTCTCTCTCTCTTTCTCTCTCCCCCCCTATATGTGTGTGTGTGTCTACTCTTGTTTTTAGTTCATCAACCTTAACATCCAAGTACGCTCTCAGCATGCTGTGTATTTTGTTTCTGAACACAGTAAAGTACTGTCCTTTTCAGTGGAGGATTATCCTTCTCAACTGTATTTGTAGTTGGCCTCATTGACTGTGGTGAGATGTGTATTTGTGTATATTTTTGACCTGAAGTATGCATTTAATTGTACAGCACCTTCCATCTCCAGCTCTCTCTTTGTTAGAATAGGTTAAATGCTGATACACTGCACATAGCCATGGGACTGAAGGTTGATACAGTAATAAAGTGTGAGGCTTAATATGCAATAATATCTTTAAAGCCTCTTCGGTGTTTTATTTCAGTAATTTGGTTATATTATCTTAACCTTATCTCATTAATGCAAGAGGTGTATTGGAAAGCTCAGGATCCAAATCTTGAAGAGTTAATCCATTATTAATTAATATATTGCATTGGAAAGTGCAGTGAAATGCAAGGCAGCATATTTGCCATTGTAAGCAGCTGATTAAATTTATAATGCAGTGTTAGGTATTTGGATATTTCTATCATCTCGATACAGACCTTTGCTGTGCTGTCTGCAAAATATAATAACTTCTAAGCAGTGTGTAAAACAAAGTGCTCAATTCACTTTATTAAAATATCCAATAATAATTGATTTAAAGGCAATAAAATGTTCATTAGAGGGCTTATATTCAAGAAATATTGAAAGTATACCTAAAACTGTCACTTTTATTGTGAATGAACAGGATAATATAATTTGAAAAGAGTGTGATCATACTAAAGATTTGTCCTGCAGCATTATCTGATAGCTCGTAAAGTGCTGAAATTTAATATGATGCTTTCAGTCAGTTTAATTGAAATTTAATTGCCACTTTGGGCAGAAGGTTTAGATCTGATCAATAAAATATTAAAGATTTTGCGCTTTCACTTGGAACAGTTTCTTAGCCAATGCATCAAGGGTGGCTTGTGTTTTTTAGGAAATAGGCAATTGTTCTAGTTCACACAATGAACTATGTCATTTTCTAATTTGAATTTTTTAATGTGCTGCACAGATAAATAGTGGAAATAATAAAGCCAAAGTTGATCCATTTAATTGCAGCAAGATGAAAGAAATAACGGTCACCTTCAGATTCATGAGAAAGGCATTAATGTAAAAGAGCTATAAATATTTTGAAATGTCAAACCTCAGAAAGACAAAGTCCAACATGAGACTAGCAGTAAATCAGGCACACAGAAGAACCTTGGAGAAAAAGATGGTTCTCTGGTATTTTAGAAATAATTACTAATACAAAAAGGGTAATGATGAACCTATAAATTATATTAAAAAGGGCCATTAGAGAAGGATTAGTTTATAAAGCTGAGAGATGGTTCCTGAAAATGATACTGCAAGTTATTTCTACTTTTCACTTCATATTATTCAAGAAACCAAAAATTATCTGATTAATGATAAATTAATTGATTGGTGTTCAGCAACTGAAGTACTCTGACCTGATTGAGTTCATTCTTGAATGTGAACCAGAGCTCACCTTCAGTTTTGTACTTTTGGGAGTTGATTGGTGGTGGGGAAGGGGTCAAAATGTGTTGGTGATAGTAAAAGAATTTTTTTTTTTGATGCAGAACTGTGTGCAGAACTTCAATCCAAGGAAAGTAGGGCATTTCAAATTCTCATATCTCTACACTTGGAATAAATCTATCTTCTACAAAGTTTTCCCACCACACTTCTCCTTTCCTAATCAAGTCCTTAGCACATGACCTTGATGGCAGCAGTTAGATCTAGAGATGAATGAAATGCTTCTCCAGTTTCCTACCCCCTGCATTGCTGTTGTTCAAGCCACACTGAATCACAACCGCTCAAATTCTGCTGTGGCTTGTTCCACTCCCACTCCCCTGCCCTGACATCTATTTTTGGAGGAAAGCAATGTAAGAGATAAATTAAATAAATCCATAAAATATTACTTCCAAGGTTACTACTGTTTCATGACAATAGAAGACCACACTCCTATACCCCTTTACCCAGACATAACCTCTCTGGAATGCAATGAGAATTACTTCTGAGAAAACATATTTAAGATTGTGCTCTGATGCAAATCACACAGGAATGTGGATGCACTACTAAATTGGTTAATGAAAAGGTACCTATTGTAATGACAGAAAAAGTAAATTGTTATGAAAGATTTTATCCAAATGTAGATTTGTTGTAAATCAACTTATCAAAAAAAATTAACTTAAACTTTCTGGGGGATGAAACTACCCAGATAAGCTAGGCTGGTGAGACTGTGTGGCAGAGGTTTCTCTTCTGTGACAGCCAGACTGTGAAACTCCCTCTTAAGGGAAGTAAGGCTGGTTCCATCCTTCTTGAACTTCCAGCAGACAGCCAAGATGACACTATTTAACATAGCCTTTGGTCGTTAAAACATGGAGTGAGTTTTATGACAGTTTCAATTGTATGGTGTGTTTTAAGCCTTTATTTTAAAAATGTTTTGACTTGCCTTTAAACAACATTTTAATTTTTTTCTGTTGTACATCGCCTCAGGGTCTTTGGTGAGCATAGAGTTCATAAACAAATCTCTAATATGAATAAATAAATACTATATTTGCCAGCATATATAAGACACATCCATTGATATGCCAGCAAATACTATACGTACTATACTATATGTACTATACACAAATACGTATAAGATGCACCCCCTTTTCAAACAGTAATTTTCGGGGGAAAAAGTGAGTCTTATATGGCAGCAAACAGGGTAAATACCTAATGATTTGATTCTATAGCTTAGTACTTCATGTGCAAGATAAGGGGGTACAGCAGGATGCAACACCACAATATATTATGTATGAAAGGTTGCTATGTCCCCCTGTACTACTATGAATTGTGAAGCTATTTTAAAATCCAGTTCAGGAGGTTGGTTTTAATTTTTACAATGCTTTCAGATGAGCCAGCTGTATCCCCTAAGAGATCCACCTTCAGCATCTGCTGACTACAGATCCCCTGCCTACAACAGGGCTTTCTCAGTTGTTGTGGCTTGACTCTGAAATGCTGATGCAGGGAAAAAGATGGAGGGGGAGAAAGAGTTAGAGTAAAGAGTGATTGAGAAAGTCTGTTATATTTTCTGCTGCATCAAAATTGTTGGCTACCAGACTTTATTTCATCTGATTGACTGTTCATAAGCTAGATATTCATAGAACACATCCTATGATGATCCCAGATGGAAAAGAGATGGGAGAAAGCCATCTAGATGCTTAGATAGATTGATAGATAGATAGATAGATAGATAGATAGATAGATAGATAGATAGATAGATATTCATTGAGAAAGGGTAGATGTTGCTCATCTACTATTATGCTCTCTCCTCTCGTCTCCTCTCATCTCCTCTCCTCCCACATGTTGCTTGTCATGCTGGAAACAGCCTCCATTCATTGCAAAATCTCCTTTTCTTCTGTTAAGTTCTCTTCAAAAGTGTATTTTCCTGCAAAGCATTTGAGATATCCTTGATATATTTTATCTTCTTGACAATCATCTTTACCTCTTTCTCTGCCATTGTTCCAAGTGTTCTTCAAGTCCTCTGTCTATTGTCTGTTGATCATCACCTCTCTCTATCTCTCTGATTTCCCCCCCTGTCTTTATTGTATCTGGCACAATTTTTATTCATACTTTTAAATCACAGTTTCACTACACACATACAAAATAAAACAAAGGTAGATACCACAGATAAAGCAGTGATACCAGCCAAAATTCTTCTGGAATGAAAATGTATTTACTAACTATTGAAAGATAACCAGTCCTATCTATTGCTGCTATCAACCCTACCTTTGGTAAAACATAAGAAGGGCCTCTGTTTCTGATTTTAGGAAGCTGGAAGGATTGTGTGGAAAGAGGCAATTCTTCTGGTATCTTGAACCAAACCATACACTTCTGAATCAATTTGTGGTTTCTATATTCCATTGGATTATGAGACTAAGAATCAAACTGACAACAATTGCGACATAATATGCCAGACATAACTATAGTTGACAAAAAAAAATGCTTGGATTATAGATAAGGCAATTCTATACTTGATGTTAGCCAAAATGCTGAGATGTGATATAGATAAGGCAATTCTGAGGGTACAGCAGAAATGAAGACAAAGAGAGGAAAAGATTATGAAATACTGCAACCTACAGACTGAGCATCAGTGCCTCTTGGAAAAGTAAACAACTGTGATTTCAGTGGTGATTGGTGCTTTTAGGGGTAATTCCAAATGGATAGAGAAAAGATATGAACAAAATCTCCATGGACAGGACCATGGTAGAACCATTTCAAAAAGTGTCACTGCTTGAATCATGTCACATTATCCAATGACATCTTACTGATTTCCAGATTCTTGGATAGAATCCTAATTGCTGATGGTCCAAAACTGCAGTCGGTAACACAAGGTAGATTGTGAAACTGATGATAATATTTAAGCATTATCTCTGTGGACAGGGATGGATTATTCTTTAGAAATATAGGTATATTTCCTGTAGAGGGTCCAGGTTCTTCTACAGAATTTCTAATTGAAACAAGACAACCCTTTCAGGGTGCAGAGCTAGGAAATATATCTGGGTTTTTTTCTGCTTCAAATGTTCAGGAACTGTCACACCAGCCATAATACACAGTGCTGGGCAAAGATCAAGAATCCCCAATATGGGTCCCTCAAGATGATTTGGCATCAGGATGAGCCAGGACAACCAGTGCTTGAGGAAAGGTCAGGGATGTAATTCAGGGATGGTCAGAGTTGTAATTCAAAACAAGGAGGTGGGACCCATGTCAAGATAGGTTATGATTATGGAACATATAGTCTTACAGATGTAGCCAAACTGTAACTCCCTGTGTTTCTCACCATAGCTTATGTTGGGTAGGGCTAGTGGGAACTGAAGTCCAACAACATCTGGAAGGCTGTCCTTTAATTATCTCTGGGCTGGACGGATGAATCACTCTTCATCACAATTTAGACACTGTTTTAAAGTAGATTTTTTTAAAAAAAATATTCAGTTTAACACTTTGAAAGTCATGCTTCCATGTTGTTTAGCCATTCACTTATTTTCAGGGCGATATAAGTAGGCTCAAAAGGGCTTAGATTTTGGAAGCTAAGCAGGCTTAGCCCTGGTTAGTACTTTGATGAGAGACTGCCAATGAATACCAAGTGCTGCTTCCTTCAGAGGAAGGAACTGGCAAAACTACCTCTGAGTATTGCTTGCCTAAGAAAACCCTATGAAATTCATGGGGTTGCCATAAGTCAACAAGTGACATGAAGGTACATACACACACAAGCAGGCTCAAAGTGTTTCCATCTATACCACATATAATATGTTCATTTTTTATTACATCCTGTTGGAGATGCCTAGAAACAGTTAAAACTATATGTGCCGAATGAATTCACATTTAATGTACAGAAATGCACTAGACAATGGAGAGATGCTGCTCGGGAAAAGGAATAACTCTCTAATCATTTGTTAATGTGCATTGAAAACTTCATTTCACTTAACAATGAAAACAGCCCAAAATACTTTAGATTCCAGCAGAGGAAAGGGAGGGAGTAAGTGAACTAAACTAGTTGGAAATAATGAGGTCACAAAGTTCAGGAAAAGCCAGTTTATTATGCTGCTGAAATTAACATTGTCCCCAGATTTTCATGTTAGGTCCCAAGCCGGAACTAGTCAAGCAAAATTTCAGCCTCCGAGCAAATTATGGCTGATTTCAAAGGGAATGATTTAGTTCTTTTTGAAATTCTATCTGCGCACAAAGAATAAAGATCAAGCCAGCCAGAAGAGTAACCAAACACTGATAAATGAACAAATACTTCACCTTTCCACAAATATGACTCCAGGCAGGACCTTCTTTGCTTAAAATATAGCTTACTTTGGGGCATGCCTCTGTGTCTTGCCAGGGCTTGTCTCTTGAGAGACACACTGATCTAATGGATGTGGCTTTGTGAGCATGGAGGTGGAGTATCCAGGTTAATCTTTTGAGTCTATCAGTAATTTGATTCATAGCTTTGGGGGAATCACTCATACCTTCCTTCCCACTACTCCTTCTTCCATCCCATTTTACAAAGCTATGCCAAAGACATATTGGGGAGCTGTGAGACACTACTCATGTTACATTTCTTACTCCCAAGGCATTATCATAGTGAAACTAGTCACCAATGATGAAGTTATATATTTCTCTAATTATAAATTAGATGCTGGATCAGGAAAGGATCAGCTAGCATGTTTCCCTGAGTAGATTTACCTTGAAACCAGATTCAATTGAAATTGTTGTGTCTTTGTTTTGATATAACCAGGAGGTAAACTGCTGGACTTCTAAAATTTCCAGAAGTTCTTGTGATCCTAAGACTTGCCATTTTTCAATATATGGTTGTATACAGACAACAGGAAAATGTGAACTGAGTTGTTCAGAGCTTGTCCTAGCTCAAGATGGTACTGGGTTAAGGTTTTAGGACAGGTGTGGGCAAAGTACAAGCTCCAGTGCTATTTTTGTTAGCCCTTCTCTCTCCACAAAATGATCTGTTTCTATCCCCTCAAGGGTGAATTACCTCTCTTAGGAGCTTTTTCAAATAGGCTGTAGAGCCGCTTTGCATTGCTCAAAATGAAAAATATTTGTTTTTCAAAACCTGAAGTAGGTAGCTGTCTTGTGCCAGAACCAGGTGTAGTTCCAGGCCTATCCAAGGGTTCTTTAAATGTTGGACACTGGCATATGTTACTTCTATAACATCAGGTTTATTGCTGGTAAATGATGCAGCAGAGGATCATGCCAGCTCTTTTGCTGACAGGATCCAGTGTCCCTGCACAGTCAGTGGTAAAATGTGCCCCTAGAAAGTTGTACCCAGACTTCTTTAGTAGGAAATCACATACAGTACCCATTGCTGGACTTATGGGGAACTCTTGGGCTGGGTTGCACCCTCCAGTCTAGGCTGATGGAAAATGGACTCTTAAGGGTTATTTAGTGCAGAAGCAAAGAAGGAAAATCAAAGAGAACAAACATGATCTAGCTCACCCTCCCATAATAGTCATGAGCAGATTAGCAACAAAGAAAAACTGACTCCTCCAGTCCATTCCTAGCCTTCACATCTTTTCCTAGTTCAAACTGCAAAGTCAGTGCAAAAGTATTCAAGAAGGTCACTAATACAGAGCACATTCCATATATGAGGGGATTCTGTTCCAAGAACCCCTGGGTAAAATAAAAAATGCAAATTTTTTATAGTCAACCCCATTATAGTCAATGGACATGATGTGCACATGGCCAAGGCAGTGCATCTGAATGCATGTTGCATCCATTGACTATAATGGGATGTAACTCTTCCTGTGACCTCACATCCCTGCATGTGGAAGTCAAAGTAAGGGAGACCTCACTGTACAAATATACTAGTACGACCTTTTCATGTCACTAGAAAGCTGTTAAGATTTGGCCATGATGCTAACAAGGACTCCAAAACCCGTTTGCCTAGCATCAGAAGCCCAGCTCACTATAATATCCAGCCATTTTGGGGGGATCTTTGGGATCCCCCCAAATTTGGCATCAGAAGCCCAGCTCACTATAATATCCAGCCATTTTGGGGGGATCTTTGGGATCCCCCCAAATTTGGGATCTTTTGGGCGCTGTGTGGCCACCACAAAGTCCCAGGGTAAACCACTGGTACCACAGTTGCCCTGTTTTAGGACTTGAAAAATAAGATCACAAAATGAAAATGAAACAGCCTTCAGCTGGATTAAACTTAATGTAAAGAATTTTGACAAGGTCTTGTTCTAGTCAGGCCTAGGTAAATAGGTCAAGCCCCATTTTCCAGTCATCTTCTTCCACTGAAGTGAATCAGATAGAATTAACATAATTGGGTTGTGAACAGCAACCAGTTTACTCAGAGGCCATTTCCACACTAGCCAGTTATAGTGCTATGATTCCACTTTCAACATCCTCTGGAATCCTGGGGTTTGCTGTTTCGGGAGGGGCCGGCTGGCCCCTCCCGAAACGGCAAACCCCAGGATTCCAGAAGATGTTGAAAGTGGAATCATCGCGCTATAACTGGCTAGTGCGGAAATGGCCAGAGAAATCTCTTTACTAGGAAGTGCAGTTAGGGCTGCTGATTGGAACAGTGGCAACCAACAGTTCCCGTGTCAGTGAGTTGAGGGAATGGGTCCAGATTTTAATTCAGGTGTTAAAGGAGCTATTCAAGGTGCTGCATCTTATTCCCCTATCCTTTCAGAATCTCGGATAGCTCCTTTAAAGTTATCCCAAACCAGGAGCAGATTCACTGCCCCTCTGATATGAGAGCCACTCAGCCACCTCTGGATTGAAATGAAACAGTGGCAGAGTGATGAATTGTTTTTACTGCTATGTGCTTTGTGGAACAAACATTTAACATTAATGTAGACAATTAACCAAAAAAAAGTACACACCTTTGCGTAGATTAAGAAACTTCTAGTTGCCTCCTCTCAGTGTTTTCCTCTTTACTATCAATGTGTTCCTGACCTACTCATCAAAGGTGGTCTTTTTCACTTCCACCCACCAGCATATCACAGTGCTCCTTTTCTTCTATAAAGCAAAGTTCCCATTTTTCTCTCCTGCCCAGGTGCTCTTTTTGTCCACTTAGTCACTGATGTTTTCCCCTCTTTCTACACCTACCCACTCAGTGATCTCTCCCTCCCCGATACAATATTCTCTCTTTACCTTTGCTCATTCTATTCTTCTCTCCCATTTTACTCATGTCTTTCTCTCCATAAAAACTCAAGTTTTTTTATTCTTCTCCTCTGCTCATCCACCCTCTTCCCAGGCAGCAGTCTCTCCCCCTCCTCTTTTGAAGAGTTCAGAGACCATGCAGAGGGAAGGAATATTCCATGCAGCAGGTTTTCCCCTTACTGTGCCTCTGGTACATGTGTCACTATCTTGAGATCCTGTGGAGAAATGCATTATTCTAGGTCTTCTGACAGCTTCCTGTCTGATATTTAGGGATACAACATACACATCCTCCTTATAGTATAGATGTGATCTAACTTACTTTTTCTGCACTGAGAAAGATATTGCAGGCTAATGGGGAAAAAAGAATATGGAAATTGGTTGATTTATGCATTAAATTAGAGATTCAGATAAAATGAATGTTTCAAAATTATGGTTATCTTATATCAGGGGTGGGAATTATGCAGTTCACGGATTGTGTGTGGACCCAGGGCCTTAAAAAGAACCCATATTTTGTCAGTTTTCCAAACCCCATGGAACCCCATAATTAATTTCGGGTATGTGTGATTACTGTCGCCAAATGTCTATACACCACACTGGAAAATTTAGTTCAATCCCTCAACCCTCCCTCCCCTGCCACAGACCTTCCACCTACCCCAGCTGTGGCAAGCAGAAGACACTCCTTGCTGAGATGGTAGCTCATTTTGCAGCCAAAAATGTGGTGTGGTCTTCTGGGGGAGGGCAAAAACTGACCCTCCCTAAGCTATCATTTTGCAGAACCAGCTGCTCATGACTGCCCTGCACCTAGGTGGACAACCCAGCCAAATTTAACTACAGTTAACTTCAGCTAACTTCCATGGGATAGTTCATGCATTAAGACTTCTTCCATTAAAATCAAAAAATGAAACAGACCATGGCTTCCCTAACTGAATAGAGAAAGGGGCCACAGCTCATTCAGGAGGATGTGTGTTGCTCTCTGAAGTTTCAAAGTTCAGTCTCTAGTAGTTCTAATTGGGGCCTGAAAAAAAATCTCTGAAGCCCTGGAAAGCTCTGCCAGTCAGCACAGGGTTAGATAGACCAGTGGTCTGACTTGGGGCCCAGTAGCTTCCTATACAATCATTTAGTTGTTTTCAGATCATTTCCTACAAAGGGACAATCAAAAAGTCACGTGACAGGAGGAACTGATTTATGAGGAATGGTTACAACCTTTGGGCTGTTTAGTCAGAGAAAAGACAGATGAGGGGAGACACAATCACATTTTACAGAGTTATGTACAGTGCAAAGAAAGTGGATAAGGGGAAAACTTTCCTTCCTCTCATAATTTTTGAAGCCAGCATCATCCACTGAAGCTGAATGGAGGGAGGTTCAAGATAGAGAAGAGTACATGATCTTTAATTTGTCCCCCCACCCACTCTTGCCAGTACATTTTTCACCTGAGCAACAGAGAAATTAGTGTCATCTTCCTTCTGCATTGACAGTGCAGTATGAAAATGGAAATGGCTAGTTGCACCAGCCAGTCCTCTTCCCCACCTCACGTCTCTTCCTAATTTATCACAACCATATATTTTTCAAGAAGCTAAAGCGGGGCATGGGAAAAGGGTAGGGAGAGAAGCTTAGTTGATAGCCTCCATCTTGCAGAAGATTAATTCCACTGCAGATTTTGAAACTGCTGACAAAAATCTTGCCCACAAGTAATCAGAACTGGAAGACTGATTTTTGCATCTGTGCTAGTATATGATGTCTAAGGGGGAAAATATTCTGCCTCCTCTCAGAAAGTAACCATGATGATTTAGAAACCAGGACTGCAGGATCAGTCAGAAAACGTCTTTGTTATATAGCTTAACTGTTGAACATCTTGATCATAAATAAATAAAATAAATAACTGTGGCAGTTTCATTTATATCAATGAAATTTAATCCTATTGGTCTAATTGAGTTGTATATTAGAATCCACAAACAGTGATTTTGAGTTAGTTATAGTTAGATGAGCACAGTACTCACAACATGAGGATTGTGTCTTTAACTGGTTTAGGATGATGGTGTTTGTGGGTTATTCTGTCAGATTAGACATCAGCTATCAAGAAGCATCAAAAATATAGCCTCTTCTTGAAACAGGAATTAGTAATTGACGCAATTTGAAATCTGGATTTAAGTTGCTCCTTTTGTCTTAAACACTCTCAAAATTCTTTTAAATTGAAATGTTTCTCAAGGTTCTGGATTAGGCTGCAATTTGCAAATTAGTGAAATTTTAATAAAGCAAGAAGAATTTTATTAAATTCAAGCCTACTTTTTTTCATCCTACAACTGCAAAAAATAAAATACTTGGAGACATTCTGAATAATTCAGACCAAAATGTATATGTATTCCCTCCTAGTTTTGTGAGAAATCCTTAAAGTTAACTTGTCACAGAGACTAAATTGAATCTATTACCTACAGAGCTCTGGAAAAGAAGATGAAGAGAGAGAAAAAAAGAGCAACCATGAGATTTATCTGATGTTTGGTTGATGTATGGGTATATAAAATCTTAAGTAATACAGATAATGTCACACAATATTGCAACATATATTTCCAGTTCAACATTCTAAGACAATAAGGCATAAATGGAAATTAAAGGAAAAATCTGAACGGTTGTCAGGGAGCACTTTTTCATTCAGAGAATCATAAACATATGGAATGGTGTGTCAGGCAAAGTTTCTGAGATAAGACTAGTGGAGTAATTACAAAATGGATTTATATCCCAAGAAATAAAAGTGCCGACAATGGAAAAGAGCTTGAAGTCAAATGATTTCAACCCTCAAAAATGTTCTAATCAAAAAGTAACTTACTAAGTTGCACCTAGGCTATTTCCTTGCTTGATCCTGCTGTTTATCTTCCTCCTTCTGTCCACTAATTCTGTTTAAACAAGATCGTCAGCCCATGTATCTATAAACAAGGCTTAATGCTGTCTTTTCTGAGTTAATTCAGCTTCTTTTTTATTCAGCTCTCAAAGAACACAAATACTTCTTTCCAAATTTTTAATGTCTTTCTTCTTAAAATGTTTGTAGAGTGTCTTGTTATTAGAGAGAAGAACAGCATCCCCTTACCATATTAAAATTTGATGGCGAAGGGACTGGCTTTCAGATTATTATAAAGCTGTGCCTAGCCCATCTAGTTGTGGACAAGAAAGAAGGCCTTCCTTCAAGACTGAGGAATTGGGGTCTGGTCTCATAGTGGCCTCATGACTCACAGTGGGTCCATATTTTTAATTGTTGTTCCTGCATTGCAGTTGTGCACCTTCAAGTGGTTTCTGACTTATGGTGACCTTCAGGCACCATGGGATTTTCCTGACAAGATTTGTTCGGAGGAGGTTTGCCTTTGCCTTCCTCTGAGGCTGAGAGAATGTGACTTGCCCAAGGAAACCAAGTGGGTTTCCATGTCCAGGTGGGAATCTGAATCCTGGTCTCCATAGTTGTAGTCCAGTGCTCAAACCACTACACCACACTGGCTTTGGGGTCCCTATTTGTCTCACTGCATATTACAGTACTTCCACTTCTGGAGAAAACTGGGATCCACCTAGAAATTCACCTCAGAAAGAAGTGATAGTACATCAGTCTTCACCAGTGTTTCCTAACACTGGGACCTCCAGTCCCCGCCACCATGTTTGGGAGTATATCTGAATCCGTGGGGGTATTTTCTTAATTGGCCCTACAGGTTAAAAGAGTCAGTGGAGAATACCTATCTACTCAATTCCTCTATCACTAAGGAACATCACAACACACGAGCTTAATTTCTAACTCAATAGATATATAAAGATGTAACACCAATTGCCGTGCTTCTATGAACCTACCAACGGGTAGTTCTTGGGATATGGTATTTAAATGCTTTGCAAATTGAAGAAATGGGAGTCCTCAAACCCTTTTTGTTTAATTGATTTTTATAGTTTGCAGAACCTTTAGTTATTTTGCTCTGGATTTTTACAGACCACACAATATTTCAGCATATCCTAATATACAAAAAGAGTCATTCCTATGCAATAAAAACAGTGGCTTATCATCACTGTTGGTAAACTAATGACCAGAACAAAGATATTGGGTATACCAGAATACTGTATGCATTGTTCATTTTCAACAATAAGAAAGTCAGGAATACTCCATTTCCATAGTGATGGCAATGATAGTACAGTCTAGAAATGAAAAGGAGAAGAAAACACATTTAAATGCAGTAAACATTTTTATGAATGCAATTCAGAATTAAAGAGATGAAAATTACAAAGAGTATTTTAAAATTGCTTTCTTAAACATGTGTCTCTATAGCTTTGTTTCTTAGAGATTCAGATTAAACGTTATACACTGGTAGAACATTTTATTGTCCAAGCCTCAACAATAATGTTAGCCCTAGAGATTCCATATTTCCCCATAAACACCCAATTTATAAACACATTTCTCTGTCAGATATAATATTGTCAGCAATATTTAAGCAAACACTCTGAAGAGCCAGGGAAACGTATGAGCCACAAGTATGTGTAAGACACCAGCCTGATAATGTGGTACAAGAAACACAACGGAACTTAATTTAATTAATTAATTAATTAATTAATTAATTTTTATCCCACCGTTTTTCTGACCAAGGATCTAAGTCAATTTACATAAAAATTAAAACAAGATGTATAACTAAATGCATAATGATAATTTTTAAAACATTAAATCACCAATCAGTTAAATCACCAATAATTTAAACAATATAAATTCATTAAAAATCATAATAATACAAATAAACATGCAGCACCTATACCTAATTAAAAACTGTTTTATTGCAGAAGCAGTTACTCACCAAATGCAGAAGGATAGCAGAAGAACAGAGAGGGCATCAGCCTCCTCTCCTGTGAAAGAGAATTCCATAGCCTGGGAAGAGCTACCAAGAAGGCCTCCTTTCATGTCTTCACCAAATGCGCCTTTGTCAGCAGTATAACCAAGAGAAAGCTCTCTTCTGAGAATCTCAAGACTAAGGCAGGTTTATACGGATAGCTATATATAGTATGGACCTAAGCTGCATGGCTTTATAGGTTATAACCAGCACTTCAGTTTGGGTCTGGGAATGATCTGTCAGCCAGTGGAGATTTCTCAACAAGGAACTTATAAGTTCACTGGAACTAGCCTGGCTCAATAATTTGGCTGCATCACTTTGGACCTGCTGAAGTTTCCAAATAATTTCCAAAAGTCCCACATAGAATATATTAGAGTAATCCAAATGGGAAGTAATTGAGATGTATGCTACCACATTTTCTTCTCTTCCAGTATATATGAATTAACAGCTACATTATTTGGTCATCGTATTCATTGACAGGAGTTGTCTAGCCATCACTCAAAGCTCCCAAATCTTAGATGAACAGAGAGGCATTCTGCTTATGTTAGGAGAAAGAGGAAGGTAGATGGTTCTGCCCCTTATGTGAGCACTAGGCAAGCCTCTTCAGACTCAGAGAGGACATCTTTCAAGTAAGGTGTCACAGCCGAAAAGCCTTTCAAGTAAGGTGTCACAGCCTTTTCTGGAAAAGTTCATAAACATGAGTTTAAATGTACAACTGGCAAATATAGAAACTGCATATCTGTGCTTATACCTTTTTTCAATTTTTAAAAATACTTGTTTGTTTGTTTACTTATTTATTTAGGCCAGCAGACCTGTGAGAAAGGGAAATATACATCACTTGTGCTTACCTTCTCTTTCAAATTCCTTCCAGTCTCAGTGGGCAACACTTTCTCACCATTGTTGTTTTTAGATGTTTTTCTGGTGTGAAGAGTATGTTGCTGCTGTTGTCATTGTTCTTTAATTTATATTCACCTTCCATAGAACTGAATGGCCTACCAAAATTAATACAGATGCAGATCAAAACACAGTTATTGTTCAGAAATGTATTGATAAAGTTGTATTTATTCATTGAATTTATATGCTGTCTTTCTCTCCATGTAGGAACCAAGATAGCTTACAGATTCTTTTACCTCTGAAAGGCTGTTTGTGAGGTAGAAGATAGAGTCCTAATATACTGTTTTTAAAACAACATATAGAGTGTTTATGAGATAAGGAGTAGAATAAACCTTTACAAAAATGTTCTAGAAGTAGTATTGATACTAGCAAGGAATGTAGCATAAACATTAAAAGCAGACACATTTTATAGGGTCAAAAAATGGAAAACAAGAATCCCTCTGCATGCTTTCATCTTCCTAAATTGTAAATGCAATATCATACCATTGCTGCCATAATCTGTGCATTGCTAAGTGTTTCAGATATTTCTTCAGATTATATGTAACTAAGCTCCCACTTATAATGCTACATCAAATTCAGTTCTGTTTTTTACTGCTTTGCCTTGCCCTCTTCCTTAATTGTATCTGTGCCCCAAGCAGTACTGCAAGAACTGTGTGCTGTCAATTAATAATATATAATACTGATGTCTACTGTTCATAATATCTCAAGTAAATGTATTAAGTTAATTGTAAATCTATAATGGTCCAGGAGCATGCTTTGTAGCATACTTTTAACAAAGTAAGAAGGGGACAATACAGTTATCCATTAACCCTCTCCCATCTGTCTTCCAGTCCAGCTAGACTTTGTATTTGAACTACATTGCAAAGAAAATTAATGTACATAATTTTCTGCTGGGTGCTTTGGGTATTTATTTTTCCTCTTGTTCAAGGAGGAGTGCTTTAGGCTTAAAGCTCTTCTGTGACAGACCATTCCTACAGTCTTTTTCATGCCTTCTTCTATACTACCATGTGACATTCAGGCTCACTTCAACCAATGACCAGTCCATATATAACTGTAACATTGTTAATCTGTCCTTTCCATCTTGGGGTGTGTGCCTTTGCAAACAATTCCACAGTGTGTGACTTCCCTACGACTAACCAATTTTGAAACATGGTTTCTGTTATGTATTACCTTGAAAGCAACTCAAAGGTAGAGCTTGAAACTTTTACTTGTGGATGACATTTCTCTGAATTCCCCAGTGTCTGCGGCCACTGGGCATTTTAATCCAATACATAACTAAGAAATTTTCTGAGATCTACTCAAAGCATCCCAAATAACATCCCAAATAAGGATAATTTTATTGGACTGAAAGTTAATCAGGAAACAGGAAGTAAAACTGCAAAAGTATATATGATTTGAACAAATAGTGTATTGCAGTTTCTGACATCTAGACTAATCACTTTGATTTCAGCTCCTCTCTTCTTTCTCTCTCTCTCTCTTGAATAGAACTTGGATCTGTCTTTTAAATGCATCCTGCATCTTGCCCAGTATTGCATGCCCAATATTGAAACAGAAGTTGTGATTGGAATTTTTATCCAGGATTTAAAATTCAAAGATCTAAAATTCAAAACAACCTGACGTAGAACTATCCTATTCCTACAAGCAATATTAGTGAAGTTCACACAATTCTGTTCTATGTGGAAAAAGCAAATGAAAGAAGTCGTAGAGCTGCACAGGTTCTTCTGCCCCTTGATGCGTGTGAAGAACGGTCATATGCCAAGAAGTATCTCTGGGCTTAAACCAACCTAGCAAGATAGACCACAGCAAAGCTTGCCTATCTACCTCATCCTATGCCAGAAGTATCTAAGACCTTTTAGGACATTCCAAAGGTCAAAAGCAGCAGGGGACAAACCCCTGGATCTTCTCTTCTTTGAGTCACAGACCAGACACCAGTAAACAGCAGCAATGTTAAAAACACTTAAGATGGGGTAGGTTTAGTTACAAAGAGAACCCATACATAATATGCAAGAGTACCAACTGAGAGAGAGCCAGCATGATGTAGTGGTTTGATCATTGGATTATGACCCTGGAGACCGGGGTTCAATTCCCTGTTCACCCATGGAAACCCACTGGGTGATCTTGGACACATCACATGCCCTAGCCCCAGAAAATCCCATGATAGGGTTGCTGTAAGACAGAAAATGACTTGAAGAAACAAAACAACAACAACAATTGAGAATATTTACATAGGCCAAAATAAGAAAGTTAGATAACTTAGAAAACTCATACTATAGCATAGATCTCCCCAAAGCACGAGTTCAGGAACCTGTGAATCTCTAAGACTGTGAGAACTCTTTACACATGACAATCCAGAAGATTCCAATCAATCAGCTACAAAGATCAATCTGTTGGCTCAGATGTTCCCAAAATAAGAGGATGCAGGTGTTCAGGCCATTACTTTTGTCTACTATAGTAATGACAGAACCTACTAGAAATGAACTAGTCAGAAACACTCAGAATGAGAGAGACAGAAACAAGGAAATTTGAATTCTTCCGTAGTGCTGATGAATATTATGATAATGGACACCCTCTCATGGTCACCTCTTGCTTCCCTGCCATCTCTCTATTTGACTGTTATGGGAATGGGCTCTACACACATACTGATGTATTGTTATAGAGCTCCTCTGCATGAGGCTAGACCTGACCTAGTCTAGGTTTACTAGGTCAGGGAGTTGGACTGGATGGCCCCTTGGGTCTTTTCCAACTCTATGATTCTGTGAAGGTCCCACTCATGTGAAGGAGTTCTATGTGTGTGCAATCAGTACATATGCAGGGTAAATTTCTCTCTTTTTGTAAAAGAAGTTGAGTGCCTTTGCCCCCCTTGCTTGTCCAGTTAGCAGGGCAGGGCACTCTTCAAAGCCCATTTGGCTACAGGTTGATGGCATGCAGAAAGTACCCTGCTACATTTAAAAAGCAGATATGTTCTTATGATGACATTCCCTGGCCACCCTCATTCTTCATTCTTTAGGCTATAGCTGAGCTTTCTTTAGGCTGGCTAAATATGGCTTCCTTATATATCATACCTATGATTTGTTTTATAAATACCTACTTGCATGTTACTGACATTTCATTTCTTCAGAATTTTGAATATATTTTGGGATGTGATGGCTTCTTCTTAATATTCCTTATTATTTTTGCAGTCTAGAGAGAGTGTATTCTATAAAAATTTGACATAATTCTTCCTGAGTTTGAATTGTACATATGTGGATGTATATGTATGTGCACATGACACTTTGTTTCATCTGTAGTGAGAAAATAGGAACTGCATATGTGATTACTATTAGGAAATGTGAGAGACAGTGGTGGATCTCTCAAGCAGAGTAGCCAGACTGGTGAGACAGAAGCTGAACAACAATCGGTCCCATGCCCCCCCCCCAAATTCACAGGGTCTAGCTGAGAAAAAACAACAACACAAGGATATTATTCTTTCTAAAATATTTTAAAGTAGGTTTATGAGCATTTTTTGTGTGTGTGCATACCCAAAAACTGGATCTTACAAAGGAGAAAGAAGGAAGAAGAAAAATGACTGCAGATCAGAGTGATGGGATGTGAAGAAAACCTACCAAAGAGGAAGTTACCATAAATATATACTTAGATTAATATGCAAACAAGCAATAAGTGAATATAGACATATAAGGGTGCTTAACTTTTAATAGGCATGTAAAGTTTCTTAACAATTGTACCTTGAATTCATTCAGATTAATGAAGATGTGATGAGAACTAATGATAACAGTCAAAAATTAAATATTTTGTCAGCAGTACAAGGAGGGTTAAATTGTTGTTCAGAACCAACCTGGTGTAGTGGTTTGAGTGGTGGATTGTCTCTGGAAACCAGGGTTCAAATCCCCTCTTGGACATGGAAACTCATTGAGTGACCTTGGACAAGTCACTCTCTCCCAACCTTGGAGGAAGGCAAAGCCAAATCTCCTCTGAACAAATCTTGCCAAGAAAATCCTGTGACAGGTTTGCCTTACTGTCACCATAAGCTGGAAATGACTTGAAGGCATACAACAACAACAAAAGTTTTTGCTGCTTTTAAAAAACTTTCTGCTTTTGTCATGTCCTACTTGGAGGAGGCCTCCTCAGATGAGGAAGTGCAGACCTAAGAGACCTAAGGCTCCAGTCAAAGCCAGAGGAGGTGGTAGCAGCCTGCCCTGGAACTATTAACAGTAAACTCAGACCATCTCATGTGGTTCCTGAAGACCAGGAATTAGATACTGAACCACTTCATCTCTCTAAGTTCTATAGACTAAGGCCATTTCTGCATTAGACTGTTATAGCACTATTATTCCACGTTTAACATCCTATGGAATCCTGGAGTTTGCAGTTTAGGGAGGAACCTTTGAGGCCCCTCCCTAAACTGCAAACCCAGGATTCCATAGGATGCTGAAAGTGGAATAATAGCACTATAGTGCAGAAATGGCCTAAATGTCAGCTGCAAAAGAGCAGGAAAAGCCTTGGGCAGCCTTAAAATGAATAGGCTGAGGTATTAGTGCTGATTTATAGCTAGTTTTAAATTAGTATAGCCAAGGTCATTCCTTTGTTGCAAACAAGTGCTCCACTTTCTCCATGGGATCATTTGATGTTGATTGTTCATTCAGATCCAGGGCTTCATTATCTACCTTGGAATAGTCTCTTCAGTTACTCTCTGACTGGTATTAGACTTCAGTTACTGTCAGACTGCTTCTCGTGCTTCTACTCTGGACAGTCTTGACCATGCTTCTCCTCTTATTAACTTATTAACTCTCCATATATGACTCTAGACTGGCTTGGCTCTTCCTCTGACTGTTCTCTTGGACGATAGGTGCTGTCCTCTGGGCACACACTGGCCCTAAACAGGGTAGCTTTGAAATATTATCTAATTACCGTATGAATAGTCCAGTTTATGAACAACATCAATTATTCACACCCAAATTATGCCCAAGAGTTCTTCTCTGCATGGATCACAAAGAGAGCTGTTGACTTTGAAGCTCCTGATAAAACTATAAAGCAGACACCAGTTGTTTATTTTGAAATGGCATTTCACTCCAGATTAAATAGTTTTAAACATTAATAATGGAGAATTTGTAGCAGAGGGTTGCACTGGGCAGCCTAAAGGACAATAATAATTAGTGCATGCCATCTGCACATTGTCAGGTATTTTCAGAAATTACAGTCACCATCTTTAAACAACATATTGCCATTAACCTTAATAGGATTATTCCTGAATAGTGGTTTGAAGCAGTATAGATAATAATGATTATAACAACTGGAATAAAAATTCATTAAGTACATATTAGCTAAAATACATTGTAAACCGCTTAGATAACACTCAGTTGATAAGCGGTATAGAAATAAATGCTATTGCTATTAAGTACATATGAGATTTTGTAAACATGTGCTGATTTACTTTTTTACCTTTGCCTTCTAGATTTCTCACTTCTTGGTGAAGAAAAGATGGTGCAGGAAAATTCCCATGAAGACAAAACTTTGATCTAAAATTAATGCATGATTATTTTGTGGAGGGCAGCTGCCCAGTAAACCATGTGGCTATAAAGTGTTAAGGGGGAAGTTTACCATAAATATAAACAATTTAAGCATTGTATAAAATACTAGTTTGTTTTCAGGACTGGTATAAGAAAGCACTTTCTGCAATGCAGACTTAATTTATGGCATCTCCTGCCCTAAAATGGGGTTAATGACAGCAGTACAGGGTTACTGTCAGTTTACAGTGTCATCTCTATAGCATGGCCATAGCAGTTTGATGACACTTTACCTGTCATGTTTCTATCCTGTGACATTCTTGGATCTGCAGTTTTCTGGGATGTTTAGAATTCTCCAGGAATGAGCTTATTGACACACTAATTTAAGCTGTGAAAACACACTTCTGACCACTGACTACTGCCAAAATCTAAGCCCCAAGGTTCAGATCCAAGTCTAGGAGTATGACCAAGTTCTGAATCAGAGATTTCAGGAAGAATGTAATGCCATCCAGCAAGGCTGAATCCCAGTTCCCCAATCTGTCTTTTGGTTGACCAGGAGCACCTCTGTCTCATCTGGATTAAGTTTCCATTTCTATGCCCTCATCCAGTCCATTACGGATGCTAGACACTGGTTTAGCACTGAAACAACTCCTTGATTTTAGATAAAAATGAGAGATAGGGTTCGGTATTATTAGTATACTAATGACACCCAACTCTAAAATTCTAGATAACTACTCTGAGCTCATGTATATGTTAAACCGCATGGAGGACAAAACGTAGTCTGGATGGGTGCCCCAGGCCAATGGCTATGGGGTCAAACAGGAATCACCCAGGAATATGAGATCCTGAGGAGTGCTGCTTTTCATGCTTGTGACATTGTCATGTTCCATCTGAACCAGACTAGTGTATTCTTTGATGCTTGTCCACAACCTTCTGAACAAAGCTACAAATGTAGTTTTGGATTCCTGAATTTGGGAAGATTCCCCTTTGCTTGTTTCAGTTACTTCAAATATTCCTTCCTGGAATGGGAGCTGTAGTTCTGTTAAGAATTTATAGTGATCCTCCATCATTGCCAACACTGTTCAGAATATATCTGTTGTTATTTGTGCAGGCCCTCTTCAAAGGGACACAGAATGCACAGCAGCAGTCTGTCTATCTGGATTACTCCCATCTTTTATAGTGCAGCATGGATACAGTTTTCACACTGGTGCACGGCTCAGTATTTGCTACCCTCCTTGTGTTTTATGCTGTGCCTGATAGCAAGTGTCAAACGACATTTAAAATTATAGTTCATTTACTGTGGTTAAACATAAGGAAGCAAAAGCAATTACCCACATAAAATGATGGAATTAAAGATTCTTCGTGTGACCTAGTTTGCTATTTAGTGTTCAGTGAGTGCTGCAAAAGATAAATACATTCTTTATAGAGGGCTGTATCAATCTCCAATCATGAATGAAAGCCAGTGAACATGATTTAGATATAAAATATATGGTTTGCAAACAAAAATCAATCTTTGACTACGAGATAAGAGTTAGTTGACAGTATGGTGTCCCTCACTTGTTTCTAAATAGAAAAGAAAATCTTCTTTAGTAGAGAAGCAGATATTGCTTTACATAGCAATTTAAAATGTATCACAAAAAGATATACTAAAAGAAAAACCACATTTTAAAAAGATATCCATGCAGATGTTCTGTGGGAGAAGGGAGATACATTTTAATAAAGGCAAATGTAATACAAAGAGAAAATGTTAATTAGTTTAATTTAATTACAGACTTAGTACATGCTAGAAGCTTAAATTTTATGGGTTGATGATTCAGATTTGATTGATCATAAAAATGAGTATACATATTGTTGTGAGGCCTCTCTTCTGCATGCTCTGTAATTTAATCCACAATCCCTTTCTGTTAATACACTGTAAATAAGAAAAGCTGATTGTGTTAAGCTAGTGAAAGGTGAGAAAAGAGTAAACTTGGATTTAAAACGTCCATATCGACTTTCAAAGTTATTGACAAATATATTATTGGATATAAAGGTGGGCCAAGGATAGAAAATTCTTTTAGAATATGACCACATTTATTTTCTTTTGTTGGAGGCATAGCAACTGGTCCATTTAAGAAGATAATAAGGACATGATTTACTATTTCCTGACAGAAGCAGGTTTTTATGTGCTTTACAACAACAAGAAGAACAATACTAAGGTACTATTTTAAATAACATAATAATAGAGCTAAATCTTGGCCCAAGAAGAGTAGATCTAATGATAGTGGACGGAGGTATACAAGTGCTGATTGGATTCATACTCAACAATGGTGGCTGGCAGCTGCTTTGTAAACGGGGTGATGAATCCACTCTTGGGTTTAGTCCAAACTTTAAAGGAACTAGCCAAGGTTCTGGACTTATTTTGAAGATATGGTTAACTACCTTGGGTAGCACATGTATGTCTATGATTGCTTATAATAAATAGCTTAAAAATGATTAACAGAGAGCCTGCTAATTCTTCCAAATAAATATCCTGATATTCCAGTACTTAAGAACGCATCAGTGGAGTACTGAAGTTAACTCTACCTATCTGGATTTTACTGTGATTACAATACTCAAGTGATCAGAGGGTGATAAAGGGACCCCAGATGGAAACAGATTAGCTAACAAATGGCAAAGAACCCACAACCCTTCAGTCTAAAGAACTATGGGAACCATGCTTGTTTCAATGATGACACCACTGATTCTAGTTGAGACTACCAATTAGATTTAGCCCATAGTATTTAAAACATCCAGAGTTCTTCATATATGCTCTCTTGTTCTGAAATATATAAAAGTTCTAAAAAGCAGTTCAGTATTATTATGCCTGTTTTTCTCATAGCAAGCTAAGAGTGCTGATATGGCCTGGTTCAGATATAACAGGCAAAACATGCCATCCTGCTATGGGAATGAATTTCAGAGAAGTTTAGCTTCACACGCTCCCTGTCTGCTTTCCTCTCTTCCTGTCTGTGCCAGAGGAGGAGGGGAATGGAAGTGTCCCTACAATATCTGAACTCAAGAGGAAGGGGCTTATTTAGTGCTCCTTTGAGTAATAAAAAGGCAGAATCAAACCCTGATTTTAGAACTTGTCTTATTCACAAGTTAACATTTAAGCAGTTTCCTAAGTTTGGCCATCATAGGGAATTGTAGTTTCTCTAAAAACTGGAGGTACTAGTTTCCTGACTCTTGTCTTGGTCCAGGTAATACAGTCTTCTCCAACCATAATGGCTGCCATTTGGAAAGTTCTCTTTTAATTTCGGTGTGGCTTATTTGGGGAAACAGGAGGGTCAAAGCATAAAGCAGGAGGTAGGAAAACTCTGATTCATGAGTGGAAACCTACTAATTATTTTTAAAGATTCAAGCAATTTATTTACTTACTTACATATCATTTTCTCTCCTGTTTCCCTAAATGTTATCTTCCAGTCATGCAGAATTTTTTTTACACCTTTGTCAGAAACATGTTGAAATGCTTCACAAGGAAAGCAAGGACATAGCAGGCTGAAGAGTTTCCTTGAACATCTAAGTAGGATGGCAGAGCACAAGGCAGAATATTCACATCCAAACAATGGAATAGATTGTTCACATTTTAAAGGATTTGCTCTTTATTATCTAGCTGTTACTCCCATTTTCTCTAATGACAAATTGGTTGGCAAACTAGAGCTATAAAGTATTTAGGAGCCAGCAAGGAGATGTCCTGTGCTGTTGCTGTAGGAAGGTATATACGGAAGAAAGGAGGCAAATCCAGCAGTGCATAAAAAGAAATGCTAATTTCAAGAGTTCGCATGCAATTTGGAGTATATTTTCTTTTCCATGCACATCCAATTGTAGATGTACTTGTTACCCTGGGAAAAAAGTATCCTCCCCCAAAATATATATACCCTATTTGCTGGTGTCTAAGGCTCACTTTCCCCCCCAAGAAATACTGTTTGAAAATGGGATAGGTCTTATACGCCAGTGCATCTTATATGCTGGCAAGTAGTATTTGCTGGTGTATAAATGTTGTGCGTCTTATATGCTGGAGTGTCTTATATGCTGGCAAATACACACACACGCATAAACATAGTAGCCTGAAATATTTCAGAGTCAATGTGTTTCTCACTTTCTCAAAATAAAAGCCATTTTTGTGAAATAACTTTTGTAGTACATATAGCTTATCTTTTCTTTTTTCTTTTAGCAATTATTTTTCTTATATTCACTAATAAGATGCTACTTTTAGTGTCTGTATACATGAATGAATAATATCACCAAAACTGTGTGCTGTTTTATTTCCCAGAACTAGTTTGTTTGTGGATTTATAAATGCAGAGTCTTCACTATCATAAATGCATTCAGATTAGATAAATCAGAAATGTAAACTATCATGGTAGTAGTGAACACTAATTACAAACATATATTAGAATGATATAATTAAATAGCATATGGTACAAAGCACCTACACTGTGAGGCCACACTTCCCTGTAACTACAAAAGTAAGGAAAACAACTACAATTACACCACAAAAGGATATTATCCCTCATTATGTTACAGTCAATGGCTTAAATTCTATTGTTAGTTCTGACTAAGTTGGACAGGTTAAATCAATAAGGACTTATCTATGTGTTGACTTATCATTTAACTGTTAATTGAATGGGTCTGCTCTACTTGGAACTAACCAACTGGAAGTCAGCCATAATTTAAGTGAATTCTTGAAAAACAAAAAACTAAGAATGTATTATTTGTAAAGAGTGATTTTCAAGCACTGGAGAAGCCCACAAGCAAGACAGAAGAACAACAACACACATCTGATCATGTTCTTCAGTATACTGGTATTGAGAAGCCCTCTGCCTGTGATATTGGAACACTAGGAAGTGGTAGCTTATCCTCTATGAATTTATCTAATTTGCTATAAACTGCTATAAAACCATTCACTTCAATGGTCATCACTGCATCCCATGAATTCTATAATTTGATTCTGTGCTAGGTGAAGAGGTATCCCTGTGTGTGTTCTGAGTCTCCTAACATTTGGCTTCACTGAATGATCCTGGATTCTAATAATTTAAAAAAGAGAAAAAAGAAATGCTTTCCTATTCACTTCATACACAACATGGATCATTTTACACACCTATCATATCTCTCCTTACTCTTCTTTTTCCTGGGTAAAGAAATTATTCCTAAGGACCCAATGGATTGTTTTGTCCAAGTGACCCATTGTTCTATGAATTGGTTCAAGGGGACGAAGCATGTAGGTCTCCAGATGCTGTTGAACTTTAGCTCACAGCCTACTTCAGCACTGATTATGTCATTTCAAAGGTGACACAATGCTCACCCCTGCTCTAAGAGGAGGCATTCTTTACTTAAAGTATATCTGCAGATTTCTATCCTTTTGACAAAAGTCAACAGTAGAGAAAATTCTCAGCAGGTGATGGCTTGCCTTCTCAATAGCATATCTATTCTAGTCCACTTTTTTTCCTTACTGTTTATCTACCTTGCTGAGTTTAAAACCATTTCGTCTTGTCCACGCTGCGGTAGTATCCCCTGGGCTTCAATACATATGAAAATGACTTTTGGGCACAGAGCCTGGAAAAATGTAATCGGGCCCTGACAAAAGCAGGCTTAGGAGAAAAGCATCAAAATCTCAGGGATTAGCTCCAAACAAGCTAATCGGTAGTCATCCTCTTCACATATATTGGCAGCAAGGTTAATGCTGGAAATATTGAGGAGGGTTTAATGCCTGTGAGAAACTGTGTTTAGCCCCAATTTTCAGGAGAGCTTGGCTTACGGATAGATGAAAGCTCAGCTCTCTGGAAATCTGACTCATCATGAGTATAAACAGAAATAAGTTAAGCAGGGAGCATTGACTCTTTTGCTTCTCCTCTCTGGGAAGGTGCCTCTTGCCATTTCTCCTGTGATACATCTCAGACAAAAATTCCTTAGATGGGACATTGACTTACATCATAAAATGTGGATATATTTATTTAATGCTCGGTATCACTTCCTCTCATTTTATTAACGGTACTTATTTTATAGCAAAAAACAGAAACATCTTTCCCCATGCACATGGAAGAAGAGCAAATTTTATTTAATTAATTGTACTAAAAAGGCCAGAGTATGCATAACTATGGAAAAGCTAAACAGCAGAGTAAGCCAGGCTGGTGTAAATTTGGGGGCAGGGGGAGGAGGTTACCCAATTGCATTCACTAGAGCTGCTTTAAAATGAAAACGGCTGAGAAGCTGGCCCAGTTGTGTCCTGCCTTGTTAATGCAGCCATAGAAAAATACAGAATTATCTGTCAATTGAGAATAATCAAAGTGGATGGATGACTCAGGACAACACATCAGCCCTGTATGGCTAATGCAGATCCTCTGTCAGCAGATCATCTTTGAAAGGGTTAGAAACATGGCACTTTCATGTCAAGAGCTCTTCAGAGAAAATGCAAATATGTTGTGAACATTTACTCTACTCTTGTATTGTCAGACCAATGCATTGTTCCATGCTTTTGTCCCTGTTTTTTTTTTTGGGGGGGGGGCACATACCTGGCCATAGAATATGTTGCACTCCAACCCTCTTGCTAATTAGCTTTTTATTGCTCTCTCGTGTATATTATACAAGCCATGTTAGATGTCCCTAACCACAGGTCTGTTTTATCACAATGCATAGAGAGTTATCCAGTTTGCTGGGCAAAATTAGTGTGTGTGTATGCATGTGTGTGTGTGTGTGTGTGTGTGTGTGGAGGGGGGAGTGAGAGAACAGTGAAAGACAAAAAAATATTAGACTCTGCTCATCCATTTTGAAGTAAAGTGCTCATGTGTTAAGATACTTAACTGGCCTGAGAAAATCCACTCTTTAATACTGAAATTCAGACTTTAGAATCAAAGAAGAAGGCATTTCTTACTTTGGCAATATGTTTTGGTTCTGCCAATTCTCCTTGTTTCTCTGTGTGCTAATGCTCAAATTCTAACCACAGTTGAGTTTCAGCAATGAAGTACTTCCCAAAATAGACTTACAACAAAATCTTTTGAGCAAGTCTTTTGAGTAAGAGAAAAGAAATGGGTAGGAAGAATACCTGAGAAGTAATACTGAATTTCTTTTGAAAGATTTCTATAAAAGAGGAAAATCCCTCTCTCTCCTTTTAGACAAAATTAGCACAAAGATAATTTGAGAATATGCAGCAGGTCATGGGACTGGGTTTTGGACTAGGTTGCCAGCTACTGGTAGAAATTGTTGGCTGTAAATTAATGTTGAGTGTCCAAATTCCATTTCTGTGTTCCTGTATAGGTATATGCATTCTGTTCACTTCAGTGGAAGGAACAACATCAAAGGAACTCTGTAATCTCAGTCTGCTGGTTCTTCTAGAATGAAAGAAGAAGACTCCATCACTGAGTAACCTCTGGTGCTTCTCTGAGGTCCTGAGTCCACACCAGGAACAGCAAATGAGATGGTGTCTAAGATTTCCAACAGAAAAAACGAGGGCATCAATCAAAGTTCAGAATGTTTTAGGTCCTCGTGATTTCAATGGGCGAATAAGGCATGAACCTTTATTCCATAAAATGAACTTGATTTAGAATGGCTTGATTTTGGTTGAAGCATGACTGATATGTTGGTGCTTTACAAACTATTGTAAGAATTAAGAGAACTGCCATTTATAAACATGTTCACTGAAACAAGTGTCTTGAGGTAACTACTCTCACAATACACTCTGTGGACTTCAATAGTATTCTATAAAATACTATAATCTTTTCCTTTAAAATATTTTATTTTTCAAAGAGAAACAACTCACATAGCTCTACAATTGTATTTATCACATTTTAATAACTTATCAATTCTAGAAATGTTTTTTTTCCATAGTCATACATTTCTACAGCAAATGTGAATTTTCCTTAAATGTTAGAATATTGGCCACAGTCTTTGCAAGTGAAGAAATGGTGAGGCACAGTGCTTCACAAACAGGGCCTGAAAGGCAGTTAAGACTACAAGTGTACTTGGAAATTGAACAGTATAACAGAACTACAATGTTGATGTTTTTTAATTTTAGCTTTCAAAGTATGAATGACAAGCAGATCGTATTCGTCTGGACATACAAATGGCCCCCTACATTTATGAAGAATACACTCCCATACTTAATGCAGATGGAAAAAATGCAGATAATGCTAAACACCATATTGTGACCCCCCCCCCAGGCTGGGCGAGGCAGTAAGGGAGGGAGACAGTAAGGGAGGGAAGCAGCTCCACTATCTGGTTCCTCCTTCCTGGTTTCACCAAGCCTGGTGGGGCTTGGTGAGCAAAGTCCTCACTGGGAACTAAATCCAATCGGAAGCCTGTTGCTTGGAGCTGTGTGCCTCTCTCAGCCAAGGAAGGAGTGTCTGTCTCATTCCATGGCTGCAGGGGTATGAAAGGAACCATGCCAGGGTTCCCATGCCTTCTTTGGCTGAGGGAGGAGTGTTCATTTCCTTCCTCAGTCACAAGAGGCATGGGGTGAGCTGTTCTGGGCTTCCTCTTGGCAAGGATGGAGTATCTGTCTCCTTTCCTTAGCTGAGAGAGTCATGGATCATGGGTAAGCGAAACTGTGGATATCAGTCACATGATTATGGGAGACCTTCTGTAATACATACATCTGTATTGGGATGAGGTGTCTATTTTTAGAGAAAAATCCATCAAGACTACTGTGCTATCTTTAAAAGATTAACAATTTTCATTTTATACAAGCTTTTGTTAACTGCAGCCCACTTTATTTGACACAAGAGAACACAAATACTTCCTGGATATTTTTAAATCATTTACCTCCAGAAAGTTGCTACCACTGAGATGAGAATAACAGGGACAAGAACTCCTATTTAAAAAGTGTTTATAGGTATTAGCCCCCAAATAGTGTAATATATTGCAATCAATATTTATATAAGATACATTCATATTTGACCAAATGATGAAGCTATAACTTCTGCAGACTGTTAAATGCAAGCTGGGATGGGCAAATGATAATGTAAGAACATTGATTTGACTGAATTAATTTAACTCAGAAATTTGCCGAGTGATCTTTTAATCTCCTTTCAAGAGTAGCAGTCAACTCAGTTGTTCATTAACAGTAATTGAATTAGAAAATTTCTTGATTTAAAGAAGAGGGTATGTCAAGCTATGTTCATTTACAGAATCAAAGCTTAATGGTATTTCCTTTCCCAGAAATCATTGATTCAATAACACAGAGGAAAGAAGTTTTCTCAAGGTTCTCCCAAGTTTGTAGACTTGCCCTCCTTTCTTGCTGAAGCACAAGAAACCTGTTATAGGGAATCAAAGCATGCATATAATCCAAAGACTTGGTTAGAAAGAGCAAGAACAACCCACTAGCCACAGGTAAGCCTTATGTGAGCAAATAACAGGGCCCTCAGGATTGGAACTTACATTGTTATCATTTGAACCGTAACAAATGGTCGCAATAGTCCATGCTTTTCTGGCAGTAGAAAAAAATGTAAATTTGAAGAATTCGTATGAAAAACATTTGTTCTGATCCATCAAATTCCTGTGGGCACAGTGATTTCAACTTATATGAGAAGCCCTCTGCGTGCAAGTATAACATGGTCATTTACTTTTTAAATATTTTTATTAAGAATAAAAACATATGTACAAAGTGTATGTCAACATACATTTTTATCTTTCAGTCTTTTACAATTACTCTCATGTTATTATATATAAAATTCCTATTCTCCACCCCCAAGTTCCCCCCCCATCTTCTATCTTTCCACTTTTCAGTTGGAATTATTACTATAACAACTTTATTTGTTCCTCTAACCTTAAATTTTAGTTTCATTGTTTCCAAATTTGAAATGGATAATATAAAATATAGTTATTTAAATGAAGGACAGCACTATGCTAATATTTCTGCCATTGAACTGAATGGGAGAGTTCACTTGCATAGGGGCTTTCCACCAAAAAGATGGCGGTCTGAATGGCCAGCAAGCTAGGTGCTGCAGAACAATGTAACAAGGCCTTTCTTTCCAACAAGTATGACTGTGAAGAGCAGAAATAGAGATCTATTGCAACTCTTCACTGCAGCCTCAGCACCTGTGGGAAGGGGCTTGTCACATCATGTTCAAGCACCCCACTCACCAGAAGAACAGACCTACATCACTCCAGACAGCAAACTGATTTTTAAGGTGGGTTTTAGGGGTCAGATGGGGAGTTAAAGCATAGCTACAACATTCTGGCTACATGTTTGATACACAATTCCACACTTTTTTGTTTTTTGTTTTTTATGTTTGCATCTTAAAATGTTCAACCATCTTTTATCATCTATCTTACCTTCTAGAATCTTCCCATCAGGCTGGTGAAACTTTGGCAAAACACCAATACCTAATCCCATCTGAACAGTTGTCATGGTTCGCAGTATCAATTCAAATGTCTATGATAGTTCCATGAAAATCAGCAGTTTCATATTCCCCCTCTCAGTGTAGGCCATCAACAAAGGTAGTGTCTATGAACACAAGTTAAAAGCCAGACTAAAATGGATCCAGAAGGAATCATTTGTGGGTTTTCACAAAGTATGTATGAAACTCTTTAAGAAACTTGAACCTAAGATACTTTATACTACAAATTTCAAGAAGTGAGGCTGTGAGGAGCACAAACAGGGATCCCTGGGGACCTGTCATAACTCTTCATTGCAGCCTCTCTTGCTGGTGGGAGGAGGCTCATCACATCATTCTGCAATGCCCTGCTTGCCAGTAGAGCAGACCTCTATCTTTCTGGATGGTTGATTGGCTTTTAAGGTGCATTTCAGAGTCATTTGTGGTCTTGGCAATAGTGCCATGATTGCAAATAAGAATATGAAATAGTTATGATGTCCTGACTAACTGGGGACATCATAACTGATTAGCAGGATGTCAGCCTATATCTGTAGCAGACTTTACAGAAGGTGCTGGAATAATCCAAGAACTGTGTGAACAAACCAACTAAACAAAAATGTTGAGTCTATGGCCCTTTTCGCACGGGCTTTCTGTCGTGCGAGAGCCCCCTGAGCCTCGCGGGAGTGGGAGTGTCGCTCTGCATGACGCACTCCCACTTCCGCCGCGCTCATGGGGCTGCAGCGGCGCGATCGCGGGTTTTTTGATTTTCGCCTCAAAGCGAAAATCACCCCCGTTCGCGCAACGCTCCCGGTGCCCACGCGCACTTACCTCCTGTGCGGAGCGTTGGGGAGGCGGCCGGGTAGCACCTCCTTCCCTCCGCCCCTGCGGAAGGAAGGAGCGGGGTGCTAGCGCGACGGACGCGACAGCCTCCTGCTTCGCGCGAGCAGGGGGACAGACGCGACAGCCTCCTGCTTCACGCGAGCGGGGGAGGGCGGCTTGCGCAGAAGGCTCCTCCGGGAGGGTGCCGCTTCCCCCTCGTTCCTTCGCCTGCGGAAGGAACGAGGGGGAAGCGGCACCCTCCCAGAGGAGCCTTCTCGTGCAAGCCGCCCTCCCCCGCTCGCGCGAGAAGCCTCAATTCGAAAAGGGCCTATGTTGGAGTCTCATCTTCTTACTTTGTTTTTTCTCCTTGGAGCCTTCTTTCTTGTTGTTTTATGATGTTTAAAGTGTAGTCTTATGCATATCTTACACATGAGTTCAATTCCTAGGTGGGGAGGGTATAGCTTTGTACCTTGAGCCCTCTGTCTTTTTCAATATTGAAACTTCATTTGAAGGTGCATGGAGAAAACAAAGAAAAATTGCCACATCTTTCCCTCCACCCCACTTGCTGTTTTGGAATGCAGTATTTTGTTAGCTATGTTGCTCTGTCTTTTGCATAACATGTACAACGTATTCAGTAAAAAGTTATGGAATATACAAGAAAGGTTTATACAGAATTTTATATAGAATATCCTTGAGTGTCCTTTTAATAAGAAATATAAATATGAGTATTCTCCAACCTTCAGAGTAGATGAGTACAGAATAATTTAATCTTATACCAAAGTAACACGATCACCTAGCTGAGCACAGATTCTGAGCAACAGTGTCAGGCACAGATTACAAATGCATCATCATTACTTGACTTGCCAGTATGAATTCACTTTGGTGATACCATGTTGAATATGTAAGTGTGTGACAGAGCAATGAATATAACATCATCAAAGGAGGAAATGTAACCTGATTTTCATGCTCAGTCTGATCACTTTGTTGATATTGTGCCCAACAACCTTTCACCAAAATGCGTAAGATAACATCTAGAATAAGCTCTGGAATGTGATATATTTTATTTTTTATGACATGGGTGTTAACCCTGCTTTGCAGCACTCATGACTAAGCTATCCCCAAAGAGACAAACATATATGAGCATTACAATCCAGCATTGCTCCAGACCTGATTAAGAATGATAAATCAATTAGTGACTAATGAAGAACCAAAGATACTGACAATCATTTGCAGTTTACATGAAATACAGAATATGGCTTCCCATACTATTAAATCCCATAAATGAAGGATAAAATGAGAAACACATATACTCATTGGCAGTCACATAAGCTGCATCCTGTAACATTATTCAGTGATGGAGGTACATTTATCTACACTGTATCTTTTTATGTTTTAAAGAAAAAGCTGCAGCTTCTATTATATCTAATTACTTTCCCCTGCAGCTTTAAACAGTGTTGGTATTTAATATTCAACTGGAGTACAGAAGACTTGATCCTTCAGTGTAACTAAGAAATATCTGGAAAAAAATCTTAGTATGTCTTGCCTTTCAGCATTTCCTAAATAAAAGCAATATCTTCTAAAATAAAAGGGATATGTATTTCTGGACAGGAAGACTAGGACTCTTAAGCATGCCATTAAAAACACATAGATTGCTTGCCATGTTGGATGAAAAGAGGTGGGTCTGAGTATGCTCATTGGTCTGGAAGAGATGGTGACTGTGGCAGCCCCAAGGACTCTGTTGCAGGACAGAGTTGTATGTTCCAAGCACCCAGCCCTTCACGCCCTATGGTAGTCTGCTGCCCTATGGTGTCCTGGAGGATGTGTCATAGTAAGATTTAAATGCTAGTTTGGTCAGCATCTGTAAGAGTGCAGTATCTTCATCTTAGGAAGCAAAGAGCCTCAGTATATGTTGAAGCCTAAATAAGTTTTAGGTTTAGGTGGATAGTTCTGTTATGTCCTACCTGAAAGTGGCCTCAGATAAAGAAAGAAAAAAGGGAGAGCCAGATAACAGGATGCATCCAACAGAGGCTGGTAGTCTTGTCATAGCACTAGAAAAAGCAGAGCTAAACCACCTCATCTATCTCCTAAAGATAATAAGTAAAATGCAAAGATATTTCATCCTGCAGAATACCATAGATTAAAATGGTGTTTACAAAGGAATAGGAAATCCCCTTATCCACTTTAAAAGGAAAATGCTAAGCAAATTAAGCCAGCTGTTCTGATTTAAATCTGACTATAAATGAGCACAGGCAAGGCCATTCCATTGCTTTAAACCACACGCTCCAACATTCCCTTTGTGACCGTGGCCATTTCTGCATGAAAGGGAAGGAGCTGTTCACCATGTGTCAAGAGTGGTGTTTTATACTCCGATTCAGAAACTGTGCTGTCTGCACCCCACCCTTTACATCTTTCTACTGCAAAGAACAGCAGTTGCTGCATCTGCAACAGCAAATCCCTGGCTACTCCCATTCCCCTCCCTCACCTGGTTCTGGCCAGGTTTCTCCACAGTCTGCTCCCATGGACTATGATGTACTTACCTGGGCATTTGCCAGCTTTAGACAGGACAAATTCAACAAACTAAGTGCACTCAGCTAGACAAGCCTCTATATTTTTGCAGTTTGGAGTTGGCAGCTATAGTGGGAGATTATTGAATGGGCTTCCATGCACATGGAAGGGGTTAGGATTGTGCAGTTTTCCAGGTGTAACTTGAACTACAACATCCAGCACTACTCTTCGTTAACTATACTGGCTAGACCTTCTAGGATCAGCAGTCCAAAATCTGGAAGGCTATACAATTCACATGCCAATAGATGTCTAGTTAGCTGAAATGGGCTTGTGAGAAAGTCACAAGGTTGTGCAGATCTGACAGAGAAACTAGAAAATCAGCTTTTTTTTTAAAGTGCAGATTAAAAGAGCAGTGCTTTTGGGTTTATCTATGAGGGCTTCAGAAATGAAAACATGTTTTTGTGGTCCTGGTTATGCACACTTGCTTGGCCTTTTTCATTTACATTAGATATTACTGAAACAGATGGGATTTCACCAATGTTCTAAAAGCTCCATCTTGCTTTATTCATCATTTCAGTGCCTCAGCAAACAGAAGAAAAGGCATATGTTTTAACCAGATGCACAAATATAAGACAGGTGACACCTGACTTGACTACAGTACATAGAAAAATGATCTTAGTAGACCACAAGGCCATAACATGACTCAACAGTAATGTGAACTGAGCTCACAAAATTCATGCTGATCACTCCAAACTTTCCTCATTTCAACAACCTAAGCAAGGGTGGGGGAAGGATATCATTTTACTATTGCACAATAAGGAATCAGAAACCTTTGCCAATATCATCCAGGTCTCTTCCAGTTTAGGCATATCTACTGTCTGCCTATCCTTGCTTTAGCCAGCTTCTGCTTAACCCCATGAAAGTCTTAGTCCTACTTAATCTCTTCTCTTTCCACCTATCTGAAATTTTGATCATGCCAACTCTCACATATTAAGAGGGTGGTTGAAGGACATCAACAAGGGCTGGTAACTATTGACTTTATTGTAAATATTTTTCAGCATGCATTGGAGTGGATTTGTGGCATGGACAGCTATACTACAGTTAAGCCATGCGATGTTGAGTTCTTCAGTGCTGGTGCTGGTTGTTGCCAGCTTTCTGTCATAATACAATTAACCTGATTAATTAAAAGAGGATGTTTAAGATTGGTATCTCTAGTATGAGGTCATGGTTTAAGAAGACCATAATTTTTTTTTATCATGGGCAATGATATTACATTATACTGATGAAACACACTTGGAAGTTACTTGGATGAGTATTATTGATATCATATTACCAGTGACATGTGGCCCTGTCACAGGATGTGTTATATTCCCAGTTGGCAGTCTTCTATCTTGTGTTTCAAACAGATAACCAAAAGTATCCAGCAGTTCTTTTACATCTGTCACTCCTTTGGTTAGCTTCATTGCATCCTTTGTTCTTAGATCTACTTACAACTGTATTGATTGTGGCATGCATACATTATTAAGTGTGACAATTAACTCTACTAGTTCAGATAGGTTCTTCTAATTCAAAGTAGAGTGGTAAACATACCCTCTATAACACATGCACGGCAGGACTGAATGGTGGCCAGGAGCCTGAAGCTACAGTCCTGTTGGCCAGCATACATACACAATCAGAGGTGGCAGGGTGAGTGGTGGTGCAGTGGCAGGAGTAAAATGGCTGTGGGTGCCATGGCAATAGAGACCAGAATAGGAAGTTGTTTCTTAAGAGAGAAAACTACCCTGCTAACTCCCATGCTGTTTGAGAGATGGCTGAATGGCTTTCGCTAGTGTCAGAGATTGTTTTCTTTTCTGCACCACCACCCAACCCCGATGTCACTGCACACTGCTCCAAAATATTCCTTCCTCTGGTGTAACATAGCATTACATCATTATGAGCTACTAAGATTACAGCCTGAATAAGAACAAATCCAGTAGTCAGGAGGAAAGTCTAAGGTCATTTCCACACTATACTGTTGTAGCGCTATTATTCCACTTTCAACATCCAATGGAATCCTGCGGTTTGCAGTTTAGGGAGGGGCATTTAGAATTCTCAACCAGAGAGTGCTTTGGCCTCTCTAAACTACAAACCTCTGAATTCCGTAGGATGTTGAAAGTGTAGTGTAGTGTGGAAATGGCCTAAGTCAGAACTAAAAGACAAACCAGGAGGTAGGGTTGAGAAACAAGACTGGGCCAAAATCAAAGAGCAGACAGGACCAAAAGACATGTCAGGAGCAGGAGAAAAGTGTAAGCCAGGCATCAGGGCCAAAGAACAACTCAGGAAACAAGAATGCACCACAACTCTGGAAGCCCTTGTTGCTTGTTCAAGTGGTTCTAGTAGCCTAGGAATGAAATCAGTCCAGGCTGCAGGAACTTAACTGAAAAATGTGTGTTTGTATGTGCCTTCAAGTCACCCGTAGACTTATTGAGACACAGAATTTCATATGTTTTCTTAGATAAGGAGTACTCAAAAGTCATTTTGTTAATTCTTTCCTCTGAAATATAGCTTACAGCACCTGGTATTCATTGGGGGTCTCCCATCCAAGTACTAACCAGAGCTGATCCTATGTAGCTTCTGTGTAGGATCTGGTTCCTTTAGGAAATTTAGGCTCTTCATTGAAAAACAGTCAATTTTAGTTTGATGGTTTACCAATGAGGACTGGTAACTGATGCTGTTAATGATCTCTATAATGCAGTGAATGCTTTAAGGGTTTTTTTTTTTTTTTGAGAACTTCCTCCTCTTAATATTTAATTTAAACCCAACACCAGAGTTTCTCAGGGAAGCATTATTAGTAAAAATCAATTGAATAGTTTAAAACAGTTTAAATCTCAAACAATCAAAATAAATCAAACAGGCCAAACGTGTATTAAGCAATTTAATACGTTGAAAAATATGACAAAGAGATGACAAGATCCTTCATGAGTTGGTGGAACATAAAGTTCTAGCAGATGGAACTCCATCTCTTTCTCCTTTCCTGCCCAGAAAACTCACCTGTCTCTTGTGGACTGCCATATGGCTGCTTACTGAAAAGGAGTAGGCAGGAGACAGCCATGCAGTGTCCGGGTATGCATCTATTGGTGTATGCATGGCAAAGACCTCCAGATTATAGAGAAGGTCATTGTCTTGTCTCCAGCTATAGGTAGATAGCCAGATACTGGGCAGCTGCTCCCAGTCTCTCCATGCTAGTAAGTGATTCTCCATGCTAGTAAGTGATTAAAGGGTGGACTATATGACACAACTGAGTGCAGTGATCAGGTGATCATTGCACAAGGGAAATAGTACCTCCCCCTGCAATGGCCGTGACATGCAAACTGTAAATTGAACATACATGACACTGATAGGATACCAGTCCATGTAGATGGACATTTTGGGAAAAAAAATTAATTCAACTCAAAGGTTTTAATAAGAAACCATACGGTGGATGGGGTGATGGTGATCTTGGTATCAAGGAACTTTCTGCAGTTCTATTGTCATGGACAAAATATTATCTGATCAAGTAATAGAACTCAGAACTTCTACAGGGGTGAGTGACCAGTTAGGATGGTCTGCCACAGAAGGCTGATGGATCTAGAGAGTTTCCTGATTAGTTTGGAAGATATTCCTGTCACCTAGACTGGTGATTCTTCTGAAGCCCTGCTTGGCCTCTGTAATGGGAAAATGACCACATTGGACATGACCAGTTCTGAGTGTCACTTCTCATAAAATTGAGTTTTCTAGGGAGCTGGCTGTGATTAAGTGAGTGCAACAGAGACTAGAGCAGTGGTGGCAGAAGATCTGACATGAGTCGGAGCAAACACTAACTAGAGTTAATTCCATGCAGTGCAGGCAACCAAGTTGTTATTCTTTGCTGCCACCATCTGCAAAGAACTATCTAGCAAAGATATGCTCAGTGGTTAGAGATCAGAAGTCCCAGAGGATGTAATTTTGGCTCATGTAATAATGTGCCTTCAAGTCATTTCTGACTTATGGCAATGCTGAGGTGAAGTCATCATGGGATTTTCTGGGTCTGAGTGTGTGTGATGCGGCCGAGGTCACTCTGTGGGTTTTGTGCCTGAGCAGGGAATCACACCCTAGTGTACAGGATCATTGTCCAACACTCAAACCACTACACCACTCTGGCTGTCAATTTTGATTCCAATAATAATGTATATGACAAAGCTGTATTTAGATCGTCAGTCAAGTAAAATGACCAAAATGTCCTGTTGCCTTCCTGGAACTGAAAAGAAAGTATGTCTTTGGGAGGGGGATGTCAACTAGCTGACAGGCAATCATATATGCATCATATTTTGTTTTGGTGACACGTTCACAACCTATCCATCTTGCTTAACCAACAATGAACTGTACACATGTGCAGATTCTCTTCCTTTTAATTGATTTTCCACAGGTATCTGTCTAGACCAGGTGTCCTAAACTGATACCTTCCAGATGTTTTGGACTACAACTGCTGGTAAATTCCACTGAACTTCAAAGAAGAAATATACAGAAGGACTCTACTGCTAGTTGTTGACACTGTTTCTTTTTCTAATGGCTGGGACTGATGGGGAATGGGGGTGGCTGGTAATAATAGAGGATGACACATTGGGGATAACTGGTCTAGAGAGAAAAGAACACATTGATTCTGAAATGTAAGATATCTTTTTGCATCCACATCACCAATTGGAAAGCCATACACACCTTACTGTTGTGGTAATAAGTTCACTAGCCTACGTTTGTCTCTCTTGTCAAGTAAAGGTGCATTCTCACACAGACTTATACAAGGTATATTTGTATACAAGCTTGGATGATGTCCCACTGAACTGAATGGAATTCACTTAGAAGCTGGCACATATAGGATTATGGTTAGCTGCTGACCACTAGTGTAGCTGGTGTAGAAGAATGAGCATATTTCAAAAGTTCATACTAAATCTTTTTCACACTGCACAGTGCCTTTAACAGAAATGGATGTTGTAACCAAGAGGCCTCTCTTTGCTTTAACATTGCATCTTTCTCTTCAGGGGAAAAATTGGATAGCACTTAGTTTTCTGTAGTAATTTTCCTCCAAGGCTTTCTGGGTCAAACCCTCTTTTTGTGAAAGTACTATTTTTAGGTAATAATGATTTCCACTCAGGATGACACCAACCCTGAATCTGGTTGCAATATGCCTATGATGAAGGAAAGAAAATGACTTCTTTCTATTTTTTTTTTAAAAAGGAGGATCCCTCCCCCAAAAAAATCTAAAAGCAAAACTATTGTGATGGTTATACACACAAAGATACACATACACACCAGGAAAACAGAAAATGATCCAAATACTTAACCACCCAAGTCCAAGATTTTATTTATATTGCTCCTATTTAAAGTAAATTATCTGAGGAAGGCTACCAGAGTTTCAATTCCCTCTGCAATATTGGATATTAGGAGCTCAGAAATAGAGCTCGTAAAATATTTCCATTAATAAGCTCTCCTTCCTGTATCCTTCACCTTTCTGTTATCCTTCATCGGAACATTCAGTTCATGTGTGCGTGTGTGTATGTGTATTTTCAAGGGGAAAAATAGACTAACAGGAATCAAAAGCTGTACAACACAGATGCTATTCCAGCAATTGGAATCAGGGCAGTTTTTAACTTCATTAAATTGCTGTCATATGGTGTCTGCTGACATGCTTCAGACTTTGGAGAGTTTTACCCATCAGGTATCCTCTAAGATTGTTAACAAGAACAGCAACTCTCATTAGGGGTTCCCCAAAAGCAGCTAATTAAGGGACAAAGGTTGCTCAGATTGTGACAATTACACCTGTAGATCTCTGTAGAAATACCAAAATCGCACATAAGCGTATGTTTGGTTGCTTAGAACACGAAATAAAGACCCAGTCCATTAAAAAAAATGAGAGGCAGAAAGCTGTCAACCATTTGAAAAGCTTTAGGAAAATGATCATCCAATTAGTGGCTATGATCAAATCAGGCATGAACTCTCTCTGGATGGCTCCATAATTTTCCTTCTTGCATGGTGTAATTTCATATAGCTCAAATGAACTCATGAGAGGTAATTCAGTTCCAAACAGTTTTCTCATCACTGCTAATTATACTAATACATTGAAATGCCTCCTACAAAATGCATGAGCCCTTTAAGCCACCTCATTAATGTGATATAATTTTTGCTAGAATATATATATCAAACCTATTATCACCACAGGTTTTCTTTATCATTTTTTTCCAAGATGCCTATCAAAATCTCTGAAAAAAAGTAGACTTCTTGGATCTGGCTTTCTCATAATTATCCTTTTCTTTGAATCACAGTTGACTACTGTTGCATTTTTTTAAAAGATTGCTAGCACTATGGAGTATTGATAGAGGTATCCCTTATACCCGTTGGTCCCCTCCCCTGAATACTTTATTCCACAATTTTTCCCCCAGTTGTAGCTGATTTTTTAAATGGCAAATGGTGCATGCAATAATGTGAAGAAATGAGTTATACAAACTGAAAGCAGGGGTGTAAAAAGAAGCATCATCTGAGACTAAAATAAAGACAGATTTTATGGTATTTATGTCAGTTAATTTAACTGCTGGTAGGGGCCTTTGTTGAAACATGAGTTAGTTCCAGTGTTTAACCTTGCAGCATTAATTTATGCTTTATGGCATGAGTACTTCATCACTCCCTCCTTGGAAAAGACAGTTATCTCATTAGCTGGAATTTAATGAAATGCAAGGATACACTTCTTAATTTCAAAGATTACTATAACACAAATCAGGTGTAAATCTTAGGCTGGCTGTACTCTCCCTTTGTCTGTTTTTTAAAAAATATATTAAAAGACATTCATTTCATAGCTGTTTCACAAAAAAAAATCTTTAGTGGGATATATATGCTATTGCTACTAATTTGATAGGCAGGTCTCATCATCAAAAGGTGCCTTAACTTTGGATATACTTTAATGACAATAAAGATATCCTTAACTTTTCTAATTCTAACTATTTTAGAATGCATGAATATATTTTAGAATACATGATACATGATTAGTGCCAAGGCTGGTTCAGCAGAGTGAGGGAGCTGCCTAAGGTGGTGCTTGGTGGAGGAACAATAGCGTGAACGGGCACAGAGGCAGGGACGTAATCTTTTCCCTGACCCCACAGTGGCACTTCCCATCTACAGTGGTGGGAGGAGGTTTTTGTGGGGTGGGGGGTTTCCAATGTCTCTGTGTGTGAGTGTATTTTCATCTGTTCTCAAGTGTTTGGGCAGCTTTTCAGGTGAAACTCACCTAAAAAATCACATGTCAGAGTGATAGCTTTGGAGCACTGGCAGGAGGTTTCAAAGGCTATGAAAGTGGGCCTTGGGGCTGCTTGTGCCACTCCTGGTCTAAAGTAATGGCAAAGTGGCATTGGAAGACAGAGCTGTGTGTGGCACACAGTCTATTGTGTTCTACCTGAGCTAGACTTCTATCCTTAAGTACACTAGAGAATGCTGTCCCATCACATGTGTCCTACTCAACTGCCAATCAGCTTCTTCCAGAACAGTGGTGGGGAAGGGGAGAGGACACCATTTTGTCCTTTTCTTTGGGCTGCAAAATGTTTTCTGCAGGGGCTAATTACTACTGTTAAGTAACCAGATTTTAAAATGTTGATTTAACTGTAAAGAGTGCGCTTTCTTGTGGTTTGTTTAAACAGTGAATGTGAAGAAATTGAACATTTCACCAGATTAATGTTTATTAGTAGACTATAATGCCTGGTATATCAGACACATTAGGTGCGCCACAGGAACATCCCTAGTTAAGAAAACCTACAAAACTCCGAAGGATAGATGCAACTTCCTTTGTGGAAGGGGATGATTCAAATGAAGACGTGAGACAAGTTTGCTTTCCCTTATCTCCGCTTTGTCATTTTTGTATGAAAATGGCATACATCATAGGGATCCAGGCCTCACAAATAAGACTTTTGCCCCCAGATAATTTTTTTGTTTCTTGAATAGTGTCATTTCATATGGCCCCAATGAACTCATGAGAGGTAATTCAGTTCCCCAATTGTGTTTTGCTCCACAGAATAATTCCTTTGCAACACTTTGGGACAACTGAATACCGTGTGAAAATTGTGAAAAATTCTGCGCCAATCTGGCTTTCTCCCAGATCTCTCTAAATCAGCCCATATTGGTTCAAAATCTGGCCAGCTATGAACACATCCTTAGTAACGATCTATTACAGAGGGTGTTTGGTGTAATGGGACAGTAATTGCTTATTATTGCTGTTGCTGTTTATTATCATATCTGCTCCTAATGTTAATAGTTTACTATGCTGTTACATAGTTTGTTTCATGATTTTATGTATATTATTATTTTTGCATCAGTAGCAGTTTGAGTGGGCTTTGCCTTAGTCAGCTTTGGAATCTTAATATTAAAAAGCAAGATTAACATGTCTTCTAAACAAGGAGTCTTACAGTCAGTGTACATGCAGTAAGGGATGGGTCTCAAGGACCCTTGAAGCTCCTATGGTACCTGCAATGAGTTTCGTGGCTGTAGACCTGCAGGTGTGCCATCAGAGGTGAGGAGCAAAATGGAGACATTCTGTGGCATGTCATTGGCTGCCAAGGATCTGTAGCTTCTTACTTCCTCCTTGTTTTCCCCAATAGCCTTCTGTAAAGGGCACCAAAGTGTACCAGCACAGGAGCTGGCACAGTCACTAGAATCAAAGATGGGTTGTTGTTGTTTTGTTTTAAAGAAAGCAGCACTTGCCACCTTCAGGAGGCTGGTAGGTTTTAGATGTAGTGGTTCTTCTCGCAAATGGATAGGGCATACATACACAGAATTTTATTTAGCTTCCCAAGCCAGGAAGCAATGGTACTCACTATAATATAGCTGAGCATAATGGTTATGTCATTTCAATGGGTCTGCTCTAATACAGAAATGAACAATCAAGGACAACGTGGGACCACACTCACCTCATATTCCACCACCTCCAGATCTTCATTTTTCAGAACTTAAATTGGCCAGGTGGCTCTTTGGGATAAAAAAAAAAGTATATGGGGAAATTCTGCAATAGTCTGATAATGGAGAATTGTGCTGTCTGGAGTCTTTTGAGGATGCAATTCTTCATTTAAGGACCAAAATTTTTTTGGTGATTGAAAGGGCTTGGAGAGGCAAAGTGGAGGCTTGGTATATCCCATGTGGCTCATGGACTCTACACAATTCTCACCCACCCACACATATACTAAAAGAATCTAAAAACAATATAAACTGATTTAAAGTAATTTAAAAAATGATAAATACTTGAAACCACTCTGACAATAGTAATCATGGCTCCATCAGTCAGGGGAAAAATGATAAGTTTGCCCCCAATGCAAGTAACTGGTGCCTTGTGTCCAGACAAAACTGATAACGAAGCTTCTAAAAGTTGGTAAAATGTTGAAAAATAGCTTTTCTGATTTTTTTTTTACATTCCAATGTTTTACAGTTTATTTATTCAAGTCAGTATTTCAGAAATCACATTTCAGGTTTTCCAGTTATAGAAAGACTGATGGCAGAAAGCTGTAAGGAGGGTGTGGGGAAGAACTCTGATAATTTTCATGGATATGATTCAGAACATTAATACCTTAATCTGCATAAAATGAGTTACATATTGCTGCAGTAATTTAATTTGTTTGACCGGGAATTTGCAATTGTGGAAAAAAAAAAGATTCAGAAAAGCCAATGAATGTTTTCTCCAAATGGCTGGTTTCAGTTAATTCAAAATCACAGAGATCTAATTTTAAGGTAGTATCAAACTATGGTTGTGAAAATTTTGGAAATTAAAAAGGATAATAAATGCTGCTGTTGAACAAAAGCAAAACCTCAGCACTTTATATCCATATGCACATATTCGAACTTAGATAAACTTTATTACAATCACATGGCAAATACTATAGCCCAGTATAGGGATATCGTGTGGTACTTTGAGCTCTGTGCAGAGGTTTTTTGTTTTTTTTTACTGTTAGTTAACAACAGGAGTGAGAAACATGTGGTTCTTCAGACAATGGACTACAATTCCCAGCAGCCCTGGCTAGCATAGCCAAAGTGCGATATTATGGGACCTGCAGGTCAGTAACTCCTTGTTGGTCATATTTGCCCAATCTTGGTCTACAGGAATAAATCACAGACATATTGAGCTTGGGGGAAAAATAATTAATTTAGGTAGGCACAAGCTGAGAGGTTTGCGTCATCTTTGATGAAATATATTACCTAAAGATATGGATAGAAAAAAGATGAGACGTTATCTAGCCAAAGCTAGGCTGATTACAAGTCCTACTCATTTATGCAAGAAAATTGATGGAAAAGTGCATATTTTTGTGAAATATGCACTTTTACATATTTTGCATATTTTCTTCACCCTTTGAAACTAATTCAGTGAATTTCTATTTTCCTTAGCTATGAAGCTATGAAAGTGAAATGTGCAAATGGATTTACATTTGATTCATTAAATTTATATTCTGCAACCTGACCCTAAATATCTGTACTAGGGTTGCCATATTTGCCTGCAATACCAATACAGCATTTCTGGAATACTGCACTACTGAACTACTGCAAAAACTTGTAGCACTGGGTAAATTCCTCTCAGATAGATTCAGATTTTATTCAATATTTATCAGCTTTTTGGCCAACCTTTGGAAAACATATTTGATTCCCTTGAGTTATTTTCTAAATTGCAATGTAAACCAACATGTTCTACACATGCATATCTGTATTGCTTCCTGGGAACTGTAGGTTGGTTTCACCTGCTTTGCACCGCCCTAATGACAGAGCCAGTGTACTGCTAGGGTGTCTCACATGGCAAATGCTGGAAGCAGGAGGCCCAAACCAGTCGGCATACCATATGGCCTACTGCTTCTAATTGAACTTGCTGCCCTTGTGTACAGCAGATAATGTAATCTCAATGCTACTGATGAAACACAAGTACCATCCCAGTTCACTTTTGTGTGTGGAACTGCAACAAGGTTATCTTTTCTATTGCCTCAAGAAGCAAAGTAACTGGGCCAGCAATGAGCCATGGTGGTGAATATGCTTGGAAATTCAATGTACCTGCTTTGCAACAGAAGTGATGATCTTAGATATTGATGAGAATTAACTACACAACAGTGCCATATCCAGATATTTTTTTGATGCAAGGAGAGGCAGAATCTTAGATGAGATGGCTTCACTGTACTCTCTTCCTTACCAGTGTCATAACCATAGCTCATTTTCTTACCTTCTCTATTTGGGGTCAGTCTGTTTATTTGCATAGATGTAGAAGGAAAAGCAAGTTGGTGCTTCACCCTTTTCTTTGCCCTGTCACTGCTCATTTCCTGAGACGGACTGAACTTCCTCAGGGAGTGATATCAAAGCAGAGGAGCAGGTGACATGGGTGACACTGGGCTTGACCACAGTACATGTGCAAAGGATCTAGGAGTCTTAGTAGACCACAAGCTGAACATGAGTCAGCAGTATGATGCAGCAGCTCAAAAAGCCAATGCAATTCTGGACTGCATCAATAGGAATAAAGCATCTAGGTCAAGGGAGCTGATAGTACCACTCTATTCTGCTTTGGTCAGTCTCCATTTGGAGTACTGTGTCTAGTTCTGGGAACCACAGTTCAGGAAGGATATTGAGAAGCTGGAATGTGCCCAGAGGAGGATGACCAAAATGGTAGAAGGCCTGGAAACCTCTTTGAAGGTTTTTAAACAGACGCTGGATGGCCATCTGTCAAGTATACTTTCCTGCATGGCAGGGATTGGACACGATGGCCCTTGTGGTCTCTTCCAGCTCTATGATTCTCTCATTCTATGTATATATTCCTACAAAATAGCTGGGTTTGCAGTTTAGGTAGTATATATTTTTTACAGGAATTAACATTTCAACGAGGGGCTGAGGTTAAATATTATTACAGTAACATTTTAATGTGAAATATTAAATGTTGTGCATGTACCTACAAAGCGCTAACCACACATATGCAGAATTTTGTTTAACTTTCCAGACTGAGGGAAAATGGTGCCCAATTTATAATATAGCTAAGCATTACTACTTGGTAAAGTCATTATGCATTTCAGCACTATTGCCACTAAAACTTTGTATATCCAATTCTACAGTATATTTTTGGCACAGCAAGTTCTAGGATTAGACTATTAAGTGAAAAATTATTTTTAAACAATCATGTCAAAAAAGAATGCCATGCAATTGTGCAGTTACAAGAAAATCCATTTAAAAAGTTTCTGTCCCAGCTTTGATCTTGTTTAGAATTATACTAGTTTTTGTTAGTTTCCTGTTTTTTTTTCTTTAAATGAAAGGTTTTTTTAATGCTATCTTTGAAATATATGAACCTTTTAATGTGCGGATAACTTATTCAACTTCTAAATTTAAATGCCTTGTGGGTGTAATTTTTCTATTTTAGTTTAATTCTATAGCTGCCTTCACTTTGTCTGAAATATATTATTCATTGTCTCCAAATTATAACTGGGCTGATGTGTTAGCATATAAGTTCTTCAATTCATTCCAGTATTTTAACCATTTATAAGGCAATAAAAAGTGGTACACTGTTTTCTCAAAGATGTCAGCTGAATGAAAGACTCTAATAAAACACATATTTCATATAAACTGATATTTAAAATTAACTATGTCCTTTCTGGAAATATTTGCAATAATTAATTCTAAAAATAGCCCTCTTTTGTAGTGCTTTTTAAAAACTAAACTTCCTAGTGCAGAATTTGTGTGCCCATATCCAGTACCCTGAAGTGTGTAGGGAATATGTGTATGCAACAGGATGACAGATAATAGACTCCAAGGATATTTTAAAAAAATAGCATCCAAGGATCAACCAACCAGAGTCAAGATGAAAAAGGGCACAAACTTAGAATTAAAGAATTCTGAATCCAGGAATTCATTTTAACGACCCAAACTGAATATTGCTTATACTCTTTCCATATGCTTTGTTGTTGTTTTTGTTTGCTTTCAAATAATTTCTGACTTATGGCAACACTAAAGAGAACTTATCAGAGGGTTTTCTGGAGCTGAGAGTGTATGATGCACCCAAAGTCACCCAGTGGATTTCCATGACTGAACGGAGAATTGAATCATGGTATCCAGGGTTGTAGTCCAAATGCTCAAACTGCTACACCACCCTGGCTCCTCATTTCATCTTTCCTCAGCAGTTGTGAAGGATCCATTTTTTTGCCATTGTAAAAAAAAAAAAAGGGAAGTCAAAAAAGTCCTTGCTAATCTACCATCACCCAAAGATTTACCAATTGATTCTATCTACCTCCTGCTCATCCCTTTGCTAAATTAAAGCAGAGTGTCCTTGGCAGGGAGCTGCTCCTCACACAGTGATGCTGAAATCAATGGAAGTGTGAACCTTGGCATTCATACTTTTGCACACATAATAGATTAGTGGATTAGAATGAGGAGATGAATTCTATTATGATAAATGTGCTGGAATAAATACCATACTGGATTAGGATTGGAGTAGCCTGTTCAGACATGAAGGTTAGGAGGTGGTTTATTCATGGCCTTTCCACACTGTAGAACTATTGCAGCATGATTCCACTTTGACTGCCATCGCTCTTTTCTATGGAATCATGAGATTTGTAGTTTAGGGAGGAATATTTAGAATTCTCAGCCAGAGAGCTCCAGTACCTCCCAAGACTAGAAACCCAAGGATTCCATAGGAGGCAGTCATGGTAGTTAAATGGAATTATAGTGCAATAATTGTGTAGTGTGAAGGGCCCTCAGTCACAGTTTTTCAGACTAGCCACTATCTGCCTGATTAATGCTGGAAACTTAAAGTACAGTTAAATCAAGCTTTAGTCTGGCTCTAAAAAAGAATTCTTGAAAATGTATGTCGTCCAGAATTCCATGAAGAAATGGCAAGGCATGAATGTTACATGTATGCAAGATAAATATGGGGTTTGGAAGTGAGGTAAGGTGGTGGGAAGAAGAATCTTTGGATGCTACCTGTTGGAATGCTGTCCTCTGTGTGTCCTATGAGAATGAATGGGATGCTGAACAACAGAACAATACTTCCATAGGGGGACTTCACAGTGAATCATGTGCCACAACCATAGTAGTGGAAGAGAGACAATGGGGGAAGGAGTGATTTTAATTTGATTCGGTTATTAGTCTCATGCTGCCTAGTGCAACTGTTCCTCCAGAAGGTAAAGGGACAGATTTAAAGGGGGTCAGCAAGAAAAGATCTTGAAAGCAAAAGCTTCCAAGTGTTGAGTCTCTGCTTCTATATCTTCAGTGGTGGTAGCATTTAAACAAAAAGGCTTTTCTGCCTTTTCTTTGGATGAGATGGGAATCTGATAAGACAGTTAAGGTTCTTAATTGATCTCCAGTTATTTGGCAACTTGAGTCTATCTGTTTCCGTTCTTGCAAACAGGATAAGGAGTGCACAACTTATTCTTGGACATAGTTAATATTCCAAGGCCATTTCCGCACTAGACTGTTATAGTGCTATTATTCCACTTTCAACATTCTATGGATGTCTAGTGCGGAAATGGCTCAAGATTCTGTCCATGTTGTAGCAATTCAGCTTCTTGCAATTGGTAGATGTTATGACATGGGCAGAAGCTGCTTTCTAATGGGCAAGTTAAAGCTACAGGCATGGAAACCATACAGGACTTGTAATAAAAAGAAAAGTGAAGTTTTCACCCCATTTTAAGATGTTCTAAGAATTAGTTGGAATGGACTAATTTTCAATAAGATATTTGTCTATCTGTCTGTCTATTTGTTTGTTTCATTTGTTTGCCACCTTTCTTTGGGAACTAAGGCAGCTTCCAGAAAGACTCAATTAAAAACTAAAACAATATGTTCTGGTTCTGGTATATTCAAATGTTTATGGTGGCAACAAAATGTGAAGCATTGGCTATATGAATGCTAGCTGGAGGGAAAACAACAACAACGAGAAATAAATTGACCAAATGGATGATAAATATATGCCAGCTGCTCTCCCGCAACAGTGGTAGTTGGTAGCTTCTGTGTCAGCATGGGAGATGAATTTAATCTGGGTTTTAGTCTGAATTTTAAATGAGATATCTAAGATGTTGAACAGGTTCAAACTAAGGCCATTTTTGCACTGGATTGTTATAGCAATAGCATGTGTATTTCTATACCACTTATCAGCTAAGTGCTCTCTACGCGGTTTACATGTTATCTAATTGCCCCCAACAAGCTGGGCATTCATTTTACCAACCTGCAGAAGGATGGAAAGCTGAATCAACCTATAGCCTGGCAAGATCAAACTCACTACCTTGTGGCTGCAGTACCAGCATTTAACCACTGTGCCACCAGGGGTCCTTTTTTACAGTGCTATTATTCCACTTTCAACATCTTATAGAATCCTAGGGTTTGCAGTTTAGGCCGTTGAGGCTATAACAATCTAGTGCGGAAATGGTCTAAAATTCACCTCTCCATTGACATGGAAGCCACCAGCTGCCACTATTTGATAGGGATATGGTTGCATTGTAGTAGTAGTAGTAGTAATTGTAGTAGTAGTAGTTGTTGTTGTGTGCCTTCAAGTCATTTCTGGCTCATGGTATTCCTAAGGTGAACCTAAAACAGGGTTTTCTTGGCAAGATGGGTAACGAGGTGGTTGGTTTTTGCCTTCAAGGCTGAGACAGTGTGGCTTGCCTAAGGTCACCTAGTAGGTTTCAATGGCCAAGCAGGGATTTCAACCCTGGTCTCCAAAGTTGTAGTCCAGTGCTCAAACCACTACATCATACTGGCTCTCACGGTGGCACTAGTCATGTACAAATCAAACATGATCCACCCTGCATATGTTTCAACAGGTCAGATTCTCCTGCCTGCAAAGTGCTCTTTCTGGATTTTTTCCTCCTGGTTTTGGATAGAAAATAATTTGTAAAATGATAGGTATTTTTCTGAAAGGTCTGCTGATACAAAGCCACATATATGCACAAATATGCTTCTTTTATTTGTGCCGCCTCCTCCTCCTCCTCCTCCTCCTCCTCCTCCTCCTCCTCCTCCAATTACCTTCAAAATTAACACAGTATTTCTCACAGGCATATACATAGATGTCTCCTCAAATTTCAGGGGCAGGACACTCTTTTCAACCTGCCACAGATTTTGTTGAAGCATGGCAGTCAGGCACTGCAAGGATGCAATATCTTTGGAACAGGAATGGTTTGCACCAGTGGATTTCATCAGCATCCCTAGCTGGAACCAATCTTGCAAAGCAAGCTTCTGCAAACACAGTTATGATTTTTGTTGCTTCAATTTTCTTGCCCCTTTCTCTGAAATCCAAGTCTGAAGAGGTGGTGGGACTCCCATAACCCAACAATCCATCCTGAGAGGGATTGAAGGCCTGTTTTATGAGGTAAACATCACAACACAAGTGATGATAGATGCAAAACTATCCTCTTTCCTGGTTTTGCTAGCAATCTTTGTGGATTTAACAGACTGTTACTGATTTTTTTTTTTCGTGACCTGAAAAATAACTAATAACCATTTGGGGCACCACTGCCATGCTTGTAGGGAGATATCTATCAACAACTGTCCTTCAGACTTCCAAATTAATAAGATTGTGTCAAATGAGGTCTGTTGAAAATTTCAGTTCTGGGTTAAAATAATGTCTGTCAGATTTTTGCAGCAATCAGATTATTTTGGACTACCTGTTAGACATGTGCACCAGTTTTAAGGTTTAGTTCAGGCCCCAGCTGGCAATCCCTCCTATAGCCTCAGTAGTCAAATCCTGGAACATGTAAATTTACTTTAAAAAAATTAGTTGCAGTTATGGCAACCGTCAAAGACAAAATAGGAGGGAGCAACTGAGTTTTATACCCATTTTTTCTGCCATCTTCCTAGTCCTGCATTGTAGCACATAGGATCCTAAACTTCTTGCTTTTCTTTCTTCCTTCTGGGAAGGCAAATGGTAGTCCCCAATCTGTAGTCAAGCAATACATAGTTAAGGGGCTTCCTCCTCTGTCCTTCATACCAAGCTGAAACCAGCTCTTTCCTTTTTACGGTTCACTAAGGTCTCTCCTTTATAGGCTAGCCCGAGTCTTGGACAAATAGGACAATGGTGTAATGATTCTTTTGGACCTCTGGTGCATACCCCATGATGAAATCCTTGTTTTGCATCCTGGGTTGTATTGAATATTAAACAACTTCCCAGTTTGTATATTACCAAGACTTGTGGTTAAAGACATGGCAGCACCCAATGACTCATGCAGCTACACAGTTGTTAGGAGAAGGAGGACGCTGCTGGCCATGGTAGAACTGTTTTCCTTTCCTGTGGTTCTGAGGCCACAGGATACCAGAGGGAATACCCGATAACAAGAGATAAAGGGCTTATTTTGCTTGCACCAGCCCTACCAAATTTTAATCAGGTCATTTAAAAAAAAAACCCAACCCTTACAGCTTCATTCTTAAGGAAAGGACATTTATTGTCAAAACACAAAACAATTTACAATTTTATATTAAGTTATTTGTAACTTTCCTGTAAACTTTCACTATATACCGTGAAGCCCTTTATATTCAATAGCATACTCCCTTTCCAAAACTGATTACAGTTTGTGAATTAAAATTTATTTCTGTTCCCCAAACCAAAGAATGCATTGGCCCTTGATATAACATAAGTTGTCCAACTTGATCTGAATCATATAATCATTTTATAAAATATTAGTCTTAGCCATTGCTAATTTATCAAAGTTGCCTAAGGCACGTAGGGGCAGTAGGGGCCACATCCTTTAAACAACTGCTAGGGAACCTTTGCCCCCCCATAAAATAAGACTCTAATTCTTCTTGGACCCAACTAGATTGGTCAATGATGAGAGAACATAGCACATCTGAAGAGGAAAGATTCCCAACCCTGCCCTGCACCATCTTTAGTCAAATCTAATTTTGAATAAGTAGCTATAGTTAGCTCATTGGGAATTAGCATGGATATGCAACAAGAGAGTGTAAGGTTTTGAGTGTTGGACTGGGAGATTAGAATCTGAATCCCTGTTCAGCCTTGGAAACCCACTGAATGACCTTGGGCAAGTCAAAATCTCTTAGCCTCAGAAGATGGTAATGACAAATCTTCTCTGAATAAATCTTGCTAAGAAAACCCTATGAAAGGGTTGCCGTAAGTCAGAGTTGAACTTCGCAGGCACATAAGAATAAAAATCCTTGTTCACTACTGTGTACCATATAGTTTAAAATCTGCAAAAATGTTTAATACTCTGTGATGTCTTTACTAAACCCAAATTTCTCTTTGATGCTTTTGTCGTAAGCATTTTACTTGCTTTAAAGATCTATAAAAGGGGATGCAATTGCACCCATATGATCTGCTTGGTGTGGCCAACAGGCCCAGGTTCTGCTAAATAATTGTCTGAATTGGCTGTAAGTTAAGCAGAGTGAATCACTGTGCAAATGGTCTTTTGGGTGATTATGTTATTGTGCATCATCTACAATCTATTAATACATTTTGAGCTTGTGTGCATGTCTTGTTAAATTTATTTGTTTTAAAGAAATCACTCCTGAAAGTCTGCACATTTTATCAAAGCCAGTCTGTAAATCTAACATTATTTATTATAAATAATTGTACTTATTGAATATTATTTGCCTTCAAGAGAGACAGACACAAATATAATGTTTAAAAAGATGTCTATTGATGTGAGAAAAATGCAAGCCGTGTGGTAGAAGCTCAGTGAGTGGGAGAAATGTAAATGTTCCCTGCATTTTATCTCACATGACAGAATGCATTATGGTCAAAATAGTGTCTTCTTGTAGACACAGGTTTCAGAAATCTGCATAATATACACTTTTATGTATGCTTTCTATTGCAGATGCAAGTCATTGGTTAAATGCCCAACAGTCTCATTTAGAAGGTCTTTTGTTTCTTAGTGCCACCTTGTACAAGAGTAAACAAGATGTATACGGGCACCATGTCTTAAAAACTCAATTACAATTAAATGTGGCACAATATAACACCTCCCTATAAATCCTGAATGCAAAGGATAATGTGATATAGTGATGCAGTATATAAAAATGTGAAAGCTTGCTATTCCCCATCAAACAATTAGTTGCCTTTGACACAGAACCTTCTTTTCCCACCAATTAGTGAAAACTGCAGGGTGCATTTCTAGAATTCTGCAAGCTAACTGTCAGTGGTGTAATGAAGAATTTAGGACTTTGTAAGAAGTTCCAAGGCATGGTTTGTTTTGTTTCAATTTATACAGTGCCTGTTTAGTTTGCAAAATGTATTTTGTCTCTTTGTTCTCCATTTGCACAGTCTAATTCAAACATGTATTTCAAATATATGCCCGCAGCAGCTGATATCTATTTTCTATCTGATCTTATTTCTCAGCATTTCAGAATGTTTTCCTCAGGAGGAGGAAGAGGAGATGATGAGGAAGAAGATAAAAATGAAGACAAAGAAGGGAGGAGGAGGAGGTGAAGAGGAGGAGGGCATTACTCATTAACTATCCATGCATGGTTTTTGAAAAGGTGGTAGTAAGAGAAAAAAACCCACAGTGTTCTGAGGACAGTGAAGACTCCAGTTAAGAAAAAAAACCAAGTTATACCTCTTTGCTATACTTATTTTATACATTTTTGTATCTCATCTTCTCAAGCAATTTACAGTCTACACAAAATTCTGATGTCCATATCAGTTCTCAGGATCAATCCACACTATCAAACTGATGTAGGGAGTATGTAAGTAAAGTGGATTTGGACAAATTACACCATATAGCAGCAAAGTGTGTATGTATGTGCCTTCATATTGTCCATGGACTTATGGTGACCCTATGAATTTCATAGTGTTTTCTTAGGCAAGGCATACTCAGATGGTGGTTTTGCCAGCTCCTTCCTCTAAAATATAGCCTGTATTCATTGGCAGTCTCCTATCCAAGTACTAACCAGGCCTGACCCTGCTTAGCTTCCAAGATCAGACAGGATCTGGTGCCTTTAGGGTATTTAGGCCCTCAGTAGCAAAGTAGTAAATCACAATTCACTAAGTTCACTTTAAGCTCACAATTCACTAAACTCACCTGATTTACCACTTTGTACAGCAACAACTATCAATTTTCCCCCAACTTGTGCTGCACAGTAGCTTGGTGGGGGAGATGCCTTTGCTGGCCTCCCATGTGGGAGGACCACGCATTCACTGTGCAACCTCTTTTGGCCTTTGGCACAACCCACCTTCTGCCCCTGGGTGCAGTGTAAGCTTGCTGTTTGCAGGAATTTTCCCCCATTCACTGAACAATTGGTTGCTTAGGCTGGTGTCTTAAATACGTACTTTAAATAGGTTTACAATGGCAGTTAATGGAGGGGTTCTTAAGATTTTGGTGAGTACCTATAGCACCCTTTGGTGTAGGATCAGTCTCTGGAGCCCTCTTGTCACCAGACATAGGGGGAGGGCGGTGAAGGAGTTGGTCCTTGGAGTGGGCCCACAGTGTTCAGCCTTCATTTCAGGGGTCATAATATCACAACCCAGCATCATGAGTTCACCTTAGGACCTAGTATTTTGCCCAAGGGAAGCTGGGAGAGAGGTCTTGGGGTGACCTCCTTGCCTCAGCAACTCCTGTTTGTATAGTCCCCCCATGTCACATAATTCACAGTTCAAATTCAAGTTCAAGTTCATGTTTAAAATAGGCAATAGTTTAATAAAATTGCCTGTGTTTAACCCAAGCCCTGTGGTGTGGTCTCTTCATTTTGTGGGTTGGGCAGCAAATTCCATTGGATTTTAGGGTTACTAAGCCTTCCATCAGTTCCAACGTCTACTCAGTGTTCAACCAACACTTTTTCATACTATTCAATATTTCTGAGAAGGATTTGTTGGAGAATGTGTCTTTTCTTCTTCTCACTCAACTTTCTGTGGGCTGATTTGGTGGCAAACAGCAGAGGGGATGAAAAGTGAACTTATTCTTTCTAAACAAGGAGGGAATGAGGTCACCAATCTACATGTGATGGTGCCAGACCATATTGTTTAAAGTGCTTGTTGAAAGTGCCCAATTTTCAGAGCATTAAGTAGAATGTAGTAGCAACCTCCCTCAACCCATCAGTTGTTATCTACAGTGGATTTCTCCCCAGTCAACTGATTTCTGTGGTCAGAACACAGCTGTGGAAAAAGTGACACTGGGAGAACACTTGTGGGAAATGTAAGCTCGGGTATAAGAACTAATTATAATCTGTTAAGTTATCAACGAAGGTGGATGTTTTCTAATGAAAAGAAGAAATTAAATTAAAATTATTTTTAACTAAAGTAATTGACTTAAATTGCAATTTCAGCATTAACTTAATTCCAAAACTGTCATAAATTATTGTTTAATTAAAAGAGAGACAGTGCTTAAGAGCCAAAAAGTTTTCATTTCCCAGCTTCCTCTTTACCCAAAGCCTAGTTCTCTTTGTAAAACTATTTCTTGTCTTTCATTGCTTCCTTATAGTTGGGGGATTACAGGGTCTGGATCACAAGATCCATACCATTTCCTGAGAAGATCTTTCTGTGTTGTACATTGGACATTGCACAGAGTCTTCTCATCTGACCCTGGAAACTGAAGTTTGAATCTCTTAATCCTTTTGCTAGGATTTACAGTAAGCTATAGAAGGTAGGGAGATAAATTTATAAAGAAGGGAGAAAGGGAAAACAAGAGGAGTTTCAGGGTGGTCGATAAGAAATAGTGATGAAAGTTTTCAAAAATTCATGCAGATGTTTCCTTTTCTTCCCAGCTCAAAACAGAGGAACTATGCAGGGTAGCAATAGAATAATGGGTGTCATTTTTCAGTTGCATCCAGATAAAGTTTCTAATGCGCAAGGGCCCCTCCCTAAACTGCAAACCCCAGGATTCCATAGGATGTTGAAAGTGGAATAATAGCACTATAACAGTCTAGTGCGGAAATGACCTATGTCACTAATCATGTACAAACATTTAAAAACATTCAGTAAACCATACTAAAGGAAAAAAGTAACTATACCTAACAGGGCAGGAATGTTTGCATCAACAGATTTGTGTTCAGAAAGTTTTGGAAAATGAACAATGGTTTTGCCTCTCAAACCTCTTGGGAAAGAGAGTTGCAAACAGTGGGTGCTACCACTGAGAAAGTTCACTTTTATCAGATGACATTTTAAACTATGACATTTGGCTGGGGACCTGATCTGTCAGCTTCAATTTTGCTTAGTTTTTCATTTTTTAATCATTGATCTCATCTCTACATCAGCATTGCTTTTTAAAAAAGAAAATTTGCATACAGATTTATACACACATTGTACATTTCTCCTAATGTGCTCAATTTTTGAAGGCAACTTTGCTTTATATTTACATTTTTGGAACCAAATCCTCCTTAGCACATTATAGTGTGCTTTTGTACATTATTTACATGAATATATACATTTTTGTATGAATGTATATATGTTGCTGTACGTGTTATTTGACTGGAGAAAAGCACTGAAAATTCAAAAAATTAAAAATATTGAAGCATAACTATGTTATGTATCACATAGTGGTATACAAAGTGCAAATGAGAAAAAATTCACATTAAAATGTGAACAGAATTAAATTGCATCCCAGTTCTACCTTTGATTCATTTTAGGAGAGGGAAACGTTTGTTTATTTATATCGAGAAGCAATACAAATTGAAGATGCTGACTAACATCTAAGGAACCATCTGTGTGGTTATAAACCTGTCCAGTTCCTTATTTCTGTCCAGTTGCCAAATTCTTCCAGAATACAGATGTACAGATGTGAATGGATAGGGCTAACCAAAAGCTTGCTCACAGTTCCCTGGTCTTAGTTGTGGATGAGAAGCAGCTGCTTGGCTGACTTAAAGCCTCTGGAAGAGGTGTTCCAGGGTGAAGGAGAAAAGATATCAATAAAGGACTGGAAGATGCTTCTAAATGGCAGAGGGTGGGCTAGTGGGACTGGAAGGCAGAGGTGGCAAGATTGTAGAAGTAACTTCACCTCTGGACTTGAATGAGAAAGGAAGAAAAGGACTGTTACTTAGGACTTGCATAGCAAATAGTCTTTGCCTCTTTGTCAGAACTGGAAGGCTATATTCAGGAGAGCTTTAAGCAAAAAGAGATTTAGGGGAAACTGGGAGTCAAGCTTCTCTATTAAAAAATAATTACAGGTAAGATGTTAAAGTACAGAAAAGCATTAGGATGGCTGATGCTAAGACCTCAACTGTTCAGTCACTTTCCCTTTATTTGTAGGCTCCATCTCTTTTTTTCTTCTAGTTTCCCATATTTAGGGATATTTTATCAATGTAGTAACAATGCAAATTGTAAAACAAAATAAATGATGGTATCATGTGGTATCATATCTGCCAGGACTGAAAGACAAGATGGCAATCCAAGAGGCATCACTCCTCTGCAAATTCATTCTCTTCTGTGGGGTCGTGTAGACCACTTTATTGCACTGATATATTTATTTTGTCATAAGAGACAATGTGGCATAGAGATCTCAGTGTTGGACAAGGACTTTTGAAGATAAAGTTCTGAATCCTCACTCAGCCATGGAAACTCAGTCGGTAAGCATAGGAAAGTCACTCTCTCATTCTCAAGGAAAGGTAATGGCAAACCTCTTCTGGATAGCTCTTGCCAGGAAAATCCTATGATAAAGTTGCCATAAGTTGGAGTCAAGTTGAATGTGCATGACAACAAACTTATTTTGTTGAGTGTGTATTCCATATTTAGCCCTGCATTGAAATTAAAGCATTTCTGATTATTGTAGTGTAGGAATATTTGGTATCCATATCAAGTAGAGTGCAGCATAGCTAGTGCAATATGAGCTTCTAGAAGAAACCAGGAGAAAAATACTCAGGATTCTTTTGTAAGACAAAAAAAATGGACACCTTACATTTGTTGTTTCAGGAAATCCATCTTGACATAGGATAGCAGATAGACAAAAAAAAAAAATTACCTAAATTTCAGTAGAAGAGCCCCTAAAGCTGGGTCTCATGAGTGAGTGTTAGATATCCTGAGGCAGAAGCCTCATGGATGATCCCTCGCAGACGTAGGGAGACAAAAGTACTAACTTTTGGAAGAAGGAGGAAGTGACCTTTGAGGCAAAAAGGAAGCAAAGCCTTGAGTACCTGGATCAAAGAAAGAAACAAAGATGAAACAGAAGGGCAGGCATGCTCTTTAGAATTCCCTTTCCTTAATCACTCTATACAAGCATTGATGCCTCTTTGCTTTCAACATATTGTTGATTGACTGTGGCTATCACATGGAAAAAAAAATCTCTTTTTTGGTTGCATTTTCCATAGTCCTCTAGTCAGCATGGCTTGGGAAGTTGGGCAGTTATAGTTCAAAAGAATAAGTTTTTCAAGGACTGCAAACTTTTTTTCTTTTAATGGACACAGAATGTTTTAGTAATGAAACAGAATAAATTGTCACTGAGTCAATGGCCATTTCCGCATGAGGCAAGGGAATCACCCGGTGATGATACTCAACGGACTTTTGGGCTCCCCAGTCCGGTCCATGCTTCTCCAGAGCAGTCTGTGGCTGCCTCTCCTTACTGCTCCAGGGATGAAAATGGCAGCTTCCGGTTGGTCGAGGGTCTTGACCAAACGCTGAAGCTCGTCAGCCTAAAACCCGCTCCCGGCAGATCGCAGGCTCATACCAATGCGAGCCTGCAAACTTGCATATGGGAGCAGGCTCGCAGTGGTGCGCCCTGTGCTTTTGAAAGACCTGTTTTTAGAGGTCTTTCAAAAGCACGCTGGATGACCACTTGGGGTCGTTCAGAAGCAGGCTGGACTGCGGATCTATGTTCAGTAGGTCCGACCCAGTCCGCTCCCAGGTGCAGACATCCTCCCTGGAGGACGCTCTGCCCCATTTAAAAACCCCTGTGTGGAAATGGCCAATGGGATGAGTATGATTATGGCTTCCTGCCAGCTGTGGAATGGTTTGCGCTAACTGTTCTGTGCCATTGAGAACAATATGATTTGGTTTTGTGTGTAGCTCTGTAAGCTCCAGCCATTGGCTGGTACCAGTGTATACCTCTGCAATCTACCTGGCAGTGCTGCCTACAGGGGCCAGTTACAGAAGTTAATTCACTCTATTTCATGAAGAGTAAAAAAATCTAAGGTTAGTAAAATAAGCACAGTAATTGATTTAAAATGTTTTAAAAGTGACACCCAACTTTAGGAAAGAGGTTTTCTAGAGCCATTTCTGCACTAGACTGCTATAGTGCTATTATTCCACTGTCAACATCCTATGGAATCCTGGGCTTTGCAGTTTAGTGAGGAACCTCAGGCTGTTGAAAAGTGGAATAATAGCACTATAACAGTCTAGTGTGGAAATGGCCCAGAAGACTCTTGGTCCATAACAGCATCATACCTAAAACTCATGTCTGCTTTTGAGTTTGTAGTGAGCTCAGGCTAAGGGCCTTTCCGTACTACACAGTTATAACACTATTATTCCACTTTCAATATCCTATGGGGCTTGCAATTTAGGGAGGGGCATTTAGAATGCTCAGTCAGAGAGCTCTTTGGCCTCAGTAAACTACAAACCCCAGAATTCCACAGGATGTTGAACATGGAACAATAGCACTAGAATAGTGTAGTGCGGAAAGGTCCTAAGTTAGCAGCTTAACACTTGATTTCAATCACTACTAGAAACTTCAGTTGTATTTTGTGATTAAGAGGCGTTCAGCATTATAATAGTTTCAGATTTTAATCCCAAGACAGCACAGAGAAAAGTCTGCTCTGTGGTGCAAAAATGTAGCTCAGAGAGTTGTGCAAAATGTAGCTCAGAGAGTTAAGCAAATCAGCACTGAACATATGTATTTATTTAAAGCATTTCCACCCTACTCTTCAACTGAACAGGCTCTCAATATGGTGCACATATTATCAGGTAAAACAAAATCCTGCTCGAAGGGTTACAATCGAGAAGATGGGGCACAAAAGGAAAAATAAATGGAGAAGGAGGAAGAAAAAAGCAATTTTGCACAGCAGTTCTTAAAACCAGATAGTAGTTATAAATTATCAGCTGGAATGGAAAAAACATTCAGGGAGAGGAAAGATCTGATGGAGCTGAACTTACAGTTGAGCTGATGGAATGGCTACTTCCCATTTGTGGTGCATTGATGGAATGGCTGCTTCCTGGTGACATTAGTGGGAATTTCTGAAACCAGAAACAATCAGAGATGTCAAAGAGTGCAGGTGTGTATTATAACCAATGCTTTTTCTTCTTCTTCTTTTGAATTGTTTGGGGCTTCCCCTCCCCCCCCGGCAACAATCCAGCCTTGAGGTAGGTATTCTTAATCCTGTTCCTTTCAGTGGACTTAAAATGTGCCTGCTCTATGTTAGATTATGGCCTGTGTGTTTTCATACTGAATACTTTTGAAATGCTCATTCATGCATTTTTCTTTGTTTATGATGATTTCATGCTATGGCCATGTATATCATTTTGAGGCGATTTTTTTTTTTTTTAATGAGTGGTCACTTAAAATAGATGTTGTGTTCATAGCATAAACATAGTTTCAATTGGCACGGTCACATTGTCCTGAAGTGTTACACATGTTCCCCAAACGATAGGCAATTCATCTGCAGCATTTTAAAGTGAATGGTGAGGGGAGGCAATGGCTTTGGCCAAATTGGCATATGCAAGTATCTAATTCTTCCTTTTATTATGCAATAGAAATTTTAGGAAAAGAAAATTAAGATTCTTTGAGCAGCCATACATTAAGAATATTGTGATTGGGTTATGAGTGTGTGTGTGTGTGTGTGTGTGTGAAGGAGAGAGAGAGAGAGAGAGAGAGAGAAGACAAAGGCCCAAGGCAATTTATGTTCAGGTTTTGCAGTGGTTTTGCTGCAAGCATGCAGAACTAACTGGGTTTAGATTAAGGCAGTCTAATTAGTGTCATGTCAAACTGGCAGTGATCATAAGACAAGAGAGGGGTCATTCTTGTCATCTTCTTGGTCTTTTGCCCTTAAATATAGAGCTGCATAAAGCACAATCTCCATCTTGTTAATGGAAGCAGAATATGTATAATCTGCCCATGAAATGAAAAGAAAATGTGTAAGGAAATTTCTTTTTCCCATTTCCTCGTCAGAAGCTGTGAATTTTAGTGAGAATTAAAGTAAGACTAATTCTGCAGTCATCTTCTGACCTGTCAGGTTAGCTGTCACCCTCGCATCTCTCAGTGCAGGTCTTTAGCTTCTTCTTGCTGAGTGCAGCCTTTGCCAACTGACAGAAAAATACCGACCATGACAAGAAAAAAAGAACATAATGTCCTTTTCACCCATCACTACTCAAAATTGCTCAATCTTTACTGACATATTATTATACATTGTTTCTCTGGGAGAGGAAAAAAAAAAGGAAAGAAAAGAAGCATTTGCTTTCTTTTCTGTAAGAAGTGTGAAACTTCTTATAGGAGACAAGCAACGGTTTTCCCACCAAATATTACAGCCTGTAATTATTTTAACATGTCTATTAATATGCAATATGTTGCCCTTTTAATATGAATACATTGCGGTTTACATGATGCCATGATGTTAGTCCCCATGAATGTCACCCTGGCTAAGGGGTTTTGTCAGCAATTCCATTATTTCCAGAGTGGCCGTGATGCAATGCATTACAGTACATTTGTTTTGAATAAATATATATATTTGTTTTTATTTATTTAATTTATATCCCACATTTCACAGGTGTTTCTTTAAGACAATGGAAGGTAATTTTTTCTTCCAGTAGTACTGCATCAAGGCATCAGAATTTAGAAATGTTTACCCATTATTTTTTAAAATAACTCTTGTCTTTTTATTTTTAAATACTAAATCATGAGGAAGCGTGTATACAACACAAAGCAATTGGAAGACTGTGTTTGGGGGGAGGGGGAAGAGTTCAGCACAGTTTAACAATTCCCCCCCCCAATTTTATTTGGTGCTTTGACATTCTGTGTGAAAAAGATGAACTGAAACAGGGCCCAAAATGTCGCATTAACTGAGAAGACATAAATGGCAAAAGTCTCATGTGTTGCAAGAGTTTCCAAGAGCACGTGGGGATTTGATGCAAACACAAAGCCCCAGACAGATGGGGCTGTCCCATTCACTTGTGTTCCACATATGCATTCCAACAGACCTTTGGATCATGAAAAATTGATCAAATACCTCTTTTTTTATTATTATTATTACTAAAGAGACCAAGGATCCAGTCCTATGAACCTGGGTGCTACCCAATTGACTTCAGTGTGAATAAGTACTATTGAACTCAGTTTACCTCTGAGTAAACTCAATTTAGCTCTGAATAAAGATGCATGGGACTGGATAGCAATTCTTCAGTTAAATCCCTTTGAACACAGAGAGGTTTACTTCTGTATAAATATGCACATAAGTGACCTGTCTCTAGGGAAGAGCCTTGTCATGGTGTGGGAATTACCACCCCAAATATGCTACCAATTCAAATATAAATTACTGAAATACTTTATTGAATTAAAATTAGCAATTACTTGCTTCACTCGAGTTGAGCCTGTCCAAACAGGAACAGGTTATTAATTGCAAAGTCAAGTCACAGGCCCTTGGAAGGTAAGAAAGCATCTCCTTATCAGAATCAGTTTTATTATCTATGGCACAATTTCTCTTGAAACAGAAATTTTGATCTTGCAATCCTAAGTGTCAATATTGTTCTTGTTTTGTTCTAAGTTTTTAATACAATATTTTAATAAAAAGCCATTTGTTTCCAGAAAAAATACAGCTATCTGGATTGTGCTAAAATTAAAGGTTTTTAAAAATACTGCTTGTCATAATCTTCTGCAAATCTAAGCAATAAAATGCATTATTTTCTTCCCTCCCACTTATAAAATTCCTTGGAATTTTCTCCCCTTTAGCAGGGCTTGTTCTGTTACATCACATGACATTGCTTTGAAAAATCTTTGCCGTCTCAGATGTGGACCTTAATGCATTATGCAAAACCTAGGGATTTAGATTTTTTGACACTGCATATACTCAAAATATATTCTAAAGGGAGACATTATATGCTAACTTGTGGAATCTTGAAGCAGCTGCTTGGTTAATATAATATGATGAAAAATATTTATGTAGTTTGTTTTCTTTTCTGTCAAGCCTAGTATCTTATGAAATTTTTTCAAATGGCCAGTAGCTGAAGTAGTGACTTTAGTTTGACTTAATATTATGCCACATTGACAGATGAAAACTCCTTCTAAAAATGTCATTTGAGTGCTCTACTAATTTGCATTTCGCTCGAAAGCTTTTAGTGCTTTGCACATTCACATTATAAACATTTGGGTGAACATTAATACCCCAGCTAAACAAAAATGCTATTCACTTCAACCATTTCTTCCACTACATAAAAACTATAAATGATTCTTCTATAAAAAGAAAAAAAAATGAATGCAACCCGAAAATCAATTATAGTAACTATTTAGAAATGTAAAGGAAAGGCAGTAAAAATGTGACAAAAAAATCTTTAATTGTAGGGAAATTGTGCATCTTTTTTTCCCCCAACATGTGAATAAAATGCATTTCCTTCTTTAACAATCACAGTTACAATAGATCTATGCATCTCGCAGGAAAAAATTGACAATTTGATTATGACTTGTACTTTTTGCCGGGGCCATGAAAGTGGTTTATGTTTGAAATGTATCAGCTGGAAGGTACTTATTACTCATAAATGCTGTGCTATTTCACTTTCTGCAAAGTGAGCTGTTAACAGATACAATTTGAGCAGAATAGCCAGAGGAGGCCTTTTGATATGCAGAAGAGCTGACCCGCGTGCTGAGCCTTTAATTGGGTTTTTAATTTTCCAGGCCATCTGACAATATCAAACATGATCCCAGTGCTTGAAATGTTGATTGGAGGCTAAGCAGGATCTACTCCAACATGGCATTAAGAAGGAAAAGAGGAAAGAACCCAGGCAGAGAGGAGGACATGGGGAGAGTTAAAAGAAGAATCCAGCTTTTCATGTGTTTGGTTTGGTCTTGATGAGTTTTAATATTTCTTTTGGCCATTTTCGCAGTACTGGTCATCATCACCTTTTCTGTTAGCGTCTGCTAACATGAAATGAAAATAAAGGCAGTGAAAACAAAGACTATACACATACATACACAAAACACAACCTCTAATAACTCTCAATCTCTAAATGGCGGTGTGGGGGGGAGAATTGGAATCTCTCTAAAAATATTGTAAAAATAAAATAAAATACAAGAACAAAATAAAATACATCATCACATTACATGGCTTGGCTAACATTGTCTTCTCTGTTGTTTCATACAGTATTACAAAGTACCTAGTAATATGTAAACATGACATTGTTAATCAAAAGTATGATTATATGTAGCTATATGTTTATTTGTGTTGCCTCTGTAAAGTGAATTGAAAAGTCAGAATATTTCAGTTATGCAACCTTTCAAAGAATCATTAAAAAAAGAATCGATTTCTGCTCTCATTAATCTGATAACATAACATCAACATAAAGGAATAGCAAAAGTCTGAGGTCTGAAAAGATCTGTATATTCTTTTTGCACAAGGTGTGAGGGATGGTTTGTTAGAAAAGCATAAAATGCTAAACAGGTTTCTACAGGAAATCCACAACATTCTTGCTAAATAAATTCAAACTTAGTCATAGAAAGCTCCCAGCTGGAATGATGAAAGTGAAATGCAGAACTGAAGATGTTAAAACACTAGTTGTGAACATATTTATCTAGAAGCAGTTTTCATGGATTTCATGGAAATCACATGATTGGTGAGATGGAGATCGCAGCCTTAAAACTAATTCATGATCCAGTTAAAGAGTATTCTTAATTACAGTATTCTTATACAACAATAAACAGACAATATTTTTTTAAGGTGCATTGATGTCAATGGAACTAAATCAATCTAATTGTAACACCTCAATTTGGCTCAGCTCTGAAGCAGACTGCCCAGAAGCAAATGTCAGCCTTAGTGACCATAGACTGCATAATTGCCTCAACAGCTAATAACAGAGAGGAGACTACTGTAAGATACATAAAGCAGAACAGCCATGATGTTTAAAAGAAGCTAAAACAGAGTGGATATTTTGCTGAGTGCGTTTATCACTGCAAGAAAAAAAGAAATGGAATGAATCATTCTGATTGCCCTTACGAACTGAATTACTCATAGTTCTATCTATTTCTAACTGACAGAATACTGTCGAAATATGCGTTTGGCATATTTTTAGTAATGCTTTTATTTGTAACACTTAGTCTGTGTACTCCAGCGCACAGCTGGTGCTAATATTATTGCATCTGGCTTACTCTATACACTATACTCTATGCTCTACTCCCATGGCAAATATTATACCAAAAGATGAGATTCATGGAAGGTTATTGATCCTTCCCTGTGATTAGAAAAATTCTCAATCTCCAGTGTTATATGGACTGTGCAAGTGGACTAATGATGACCAGTTATTTGGATAATTGCACATAATTTAGTTCCAGGAATAACTACCAGTCCCTTAAAAATCAATGAGATTTAGATTTGTAATGATACCCATGGATGGGAACCAGAAATTTACTGACTCAATTGGTTAGTTACTCTTTCAGTTTTCATAGTGACACTTTTAGTTCATTCTGTTTCTGCAAAGTGTTAAGTGAAAAAAATTCCACATTTCAATTTGTTAATTCATAACTATATGTCGAATCTACTTGTAATGTTTTCCTGAAGTCACCTAGTCACCAGTGTGGTAGTTCATTTAGATTCAGACCAGTTTGCAGCCCATTCATGTGAGCAGTACAGTAACTGAGAAAAGCTTCAAAACAACCCAGCAATGAACTTGTTCTTAGAGAAAAAGCTGTCTCACCACGTGAAGAAAACTTCGAAGGTGCCGAAAATTGCACTCATCATGTAAATCAGATGGTCATCTGTATTTGCCCAGAGTGAACTCAGGAAAGATGCTTTGAAGCTTTGTATGCTAAGAGAACAGGCTAGAACTTACAGGTGCCTGGGAAACTAACAGTTTTTGACCTTGCTGCTGTAACTTTTTGTTGTTAACTTCCCATACATATCTATCCAGAAAAAGTCCTATTAAGTTCAGTAGTGCTTACTCTCAGATAAGTGGGTATCAGACTACATCCTAAGCTTCTTACAGTTGTACCATCTTCAGTACAAATATCTTAGCTCCTAATTACGGCCCTTTCCGCATGAAGCAAGGGAATCGCTCCATGCCATTATCTACCGCTTCTTCTGGGGTCTGAAGCAACACAGACTGTCCCTGAAGCCCTTCCGCAGGCCTCCTCCTTGGTCCAGGGCGAATCAGAGCAGTGTGAGGTCTGTAGATCTGCACTGCTCTGGCTTCCAAAACGGCGGCTTTTGGTTGGTCATGGGTCCTGACCAACCGCTGAAGCTCACCACACCTAAAGCCCGCTCTCTGCAGATTGCAGGCTCGCATTGGTGCGAGCTTGTGAATCTGCACAAGGGAGCAGGAACGCAATGGCGCGCTCCAGGAAAATAAAGGCCTGTTTTTTGCGATCTTTAGCAAACACGCTGGAGGACCACCTCGGGTCGTTTTGCAGTGGACTGAAGTGCGGATCTCCAGTAAGTAGTCCGCTCCTAGTCCACTTGAAGGTGCAGACAGCCTCTGTGAGAGGACGCACTGCCCTTTTCTAATTGCCTGGTGGGGAAAGGCCCTGTGTGGTCAAGGCCTGATTTTCTTCATCATCCTAGAAACAGTGATGTCAGCCTCCTGGCCATTGTGCATACCTCACAGCCTACTGTGTTGAAGCCACTGTCCTGTTCCTAGTGTTTTAAGATTCAACTGTTAATCCTAGTGGTTTCTGTACATGTAAAGGCAGAGTGCAGCCATCTTTGCCTCAGGCAGTAAAATACCTTGGATTGGCTCTGGACGTGACAAACCAGAGTCTGACAAATGGTGCTCCACAAGATAATTCCTGTTTACAGGAAACAGTTATTTATGCAATGTATGGGCTTGAGGAATGGATCTATCAAGGGAATTTTAAAAGTGGATCAAGTTGGAGATTTGTATTTATATTTTTGTGTGGGTATGGAACAACCTTAATTCATGTGAACCTGCACCTTCAGACTGAAGTGACGTGGTCCAGAACTTAGGTTTATCACCTCTGTATGAACTCACTTATTTCCAGTGATTTGAAAATATTGCATATAAGGATTTTTCACTCAGATTTGATCCACATGTACAGCTAATGTGGGGAGAAAGAAAGTTTATTGCATCTTGATTCCAGATACCCAACATTGCATTCCTTGCTGGTCTTACCTCTTAAGTCCAGCTTGTCCTTTTCATACCACTGGCGGCCATGTGTTTGGCACTGGTGTGAAGGGGGGGTACTATGGGGACATATAAAAATGTGTGTCTAGAGGTTTGTTTGTTTTTTCATTCAAACAAGAACTGAGCTTAGCTAGCATTCCTATTTGTTTGGTGCTTGAACTGAGTGCCAAAATTCAGTTGATCTGTGGCACTGATAGGTTTTTCTTTTTAATAAAACACTTAGTCTCCTTGTTTGCATAAAGCTAAGTTCATTATCTTCTTTTTATCAGAACTGTGGTCAAATATGGATCTGTCAAAGTGCCAGAAACACTTTAGGGACCTATTTAATTAAGATATAATGTGACATAATTGATTGTTTAATTAAAACTTTACATGAAAAATATTTCAAAAATCAGAGAGAAGAATTAACTTGAATGTCACATTGCTCACACATCAGATGGCCTTCTTTGTGTCCATGTGGGTGAAGGGAGAAGGGACCTCCTTACTAGCATCTTGTAGCTCTGCTCAGAATCCCATGCAGATATGGGGAGAAAAAGACCCAAACAGCAGCATTGGCTAGTCTTTGTAGGTCGTTTTTGCATGATAGCCTACCTGTGGAGTGAAGTTTCCTCTTAGGTCTATCCACATATTATTTAAATATGGTCTCCTCACAGTTTTAGCTATGAGTTTCAGCTCCAGTGCTGAATCTGCAAAATTCTCCAGAATCTGTTGAGAGATTCCAGTGGATATGTTTAAATGGCCATAGACAAGGATAACTGATGCATTAAAAATAAATGAGTAATGAGAAGATGAGATTAGATTACATCTAAACATTTTTTGGCCCTCACATGAGGATATGCAGATGGTGGAGTTCTGGGGAAACACTTTACTTCAATTCTACTACTTCATGGTTCTTCTGACAAGGCATAAAATCTGTCCAACAATGGTTTATCTTGCTTAAATCTGCTGCATTAGGTCACTTTCTGTCACTAAATGCTGTAGAGATATCTATCGAATCTTTTCCTTGGGCATGGTCCAAAAAAAAAACAAAAAACACCCCTAGTGATTTTAATCTGATTTACAGCTTCCAGCTTCCTCTTGAGTGAGCTCTTCAAGATAACTAGCTGTGTATCTTAGACAACTCTGCTTATTTTGGACACATTTTAATCATGCTATTTCATCATCTTACCCAGTTTTTTTGAGCTATTCTACATCCTAGAGAAGATATAAATATATTTCAAAATCTGTGAAAAGTAGGAGCATGTCCTTCCTTTTTAATACAGTCTCACACTTTCCGTGTACACTAAAAAGATATGTTTGAAATATTTTAAAAATAGAAATGACACAGAATATATTTGCTGATCAAATTCAATACATAATTGGCCTCCTGCCAATGCAACACCCCACATACAAAAATTTACTGCTTTCTCTTATGTGGAAGATAAAGTTTCCTTCGGTTTCATGATGAGACCATGGTGGATGCCGATGGTGAGTATGATAAATCTAAAGATCCATGTGGGAAGGACATTATGATATTAAGGCAGTGACAAAATTTTCTTTTCAGGTCTATAGAGACCATATTACCATGTCAAGACGATGGCAAAATTATGCCAATGTAAGCCTATAGAGACCACTTTCTATGTCGAGAAAGTGGAAAAACAATGTTATAGGAAATGATTGAGAACACATTGCAAAGTTAAATTATGATGCCAAAATCTTGTCACTTCACCAGGTTCTGACTTTTAGATAATGGTAACGCAATGGAAAATGACAATTGAACAAATAGGCCAGATCATCAATGTATGCAAACGGAAGCCTTCTGTGTTCTTCTGTGGAGGTATACACAACAAAATCTTACAATTATTTTTGTATCTTTTTGCAAGCTATAATAACTCTATGACTCTCTATCAGTAATACATTTGAAATTATAATTTTTATGGACATGGTTCAGGCTAGGTTCTTCTTTCAGATATCTGTGGATTGTGGTGATCGACTATAATACAGGAGAAGGAAGACAAAACACTGAAAATTGGGTAGAGGTAACTACTTTGGGCAGAAAATGTTTCAGACAGAGTTCATCTATAAAAGGCAGGTTCTGGAGCCAAACTACCACATTCAAGAGGAATTGTTCCCTGTAATATATACATAACATGCCAGCATGGCATAGTGGTTTGATCACTGGACTACAACTCTAGAGTCAAGTTTGAATACTTGCTTGGCCATGGAAACCCACTGGGTGACTTTGGGCAAGTCACAGTCTCTCAGCCTTAAAGGAAGGCAATGATAAACCCCCTCTGAACAAATCTTGTCAAGAAAGGTTCACCTCACGGTGGCCATAAGTTGGAAACAACCTGAAGGCACACAATGACAATGAGTATGTGTAATTGTTGAGTAAAAATGTTTGAATCTGAACAAATGGTTTCACCTTTTAACTGGGGCCCAGAGCGAACTTTGGACATATTGGCATTTAACTGTTGTTCTCCTGTTGACAGCTGTTTTATTCTCTTTACTAAGAAGATATCACTCCCTCTAAATCAGATGACAGGCATTTCACCTCATGTACAATGTGATAACTATTCTAAAGAATGTAAAGAATGTATAGAAATGTTTCGAAATACATGCTATTTGTAAGTTGTTCGCCGCCTTGATCCATATGGAGAGGCGGGATACAAATAAATAAATAAATAAATAAATAAAGCATTGAAGTACAAGCATCTCCCAATTATCCAGTTGCATACTCAGGAATATGTCCAAAATTGTATCCAGTGGAATCAACAATGGATTAGAAGGAGAGATAAACAACAGAGAAGATAGAAAGACACACTTTTGAAGTTAAAGACTTGCAAAAGAAAAGCTCAGTCCTTTTGTTCAGCATTCATTATTGTGTTCCTCAGAGATTTTGTGTATGGTGTGATGAACTGAGGTTGATGGTAGAGAATGTACATAGACAATCTGTCTTGCCTGAAACTTGACCTTCATGTCACGGTGTACACTGACTTTGGCTGAACTAGAGTATATTGTTTTCTATCAGTTCAATCCTGTGCCTGTCTACTTAGAAGTAAATCACACTGTATTCAGTGGCAGATAACATCTATATAGGGAATGTAATAATGTGATAATAGTACAGAATTATAGACTACCATAGTAAGGTTCTCAACTTTTTATTGGTCCCTGCTTATGTAATTTTAGCAATAGTTTTGGACAGGAGGTAATGACGGACTTTCACGAATGGATGAAGTAGAAGGAGCCAGTCCTCCTGACTGCAGTTCTCCATATACCCCCCAGATATGTTTGGATGGCTGAGAAATTCTCTTTGCTTCTTTTACAGCAGCATGGACAGCTACAACAGAAAAGGCTAGAAAGTTGTGACTGCCTGTGAAAACTTTGACTTAGAGAGCTTTCCAAACTGTGTGTCATGGCACATTAGTGTGTTGGCTGCAGTTTGTAGGTGTGTTCCGCAAATGTAATGGTTGGAGGGGCTGTATCTCCCACCACCACTGCCCCAGGCTGAGGAAGACCCCAGCAAGGGTGGCAGTGGGAGGAGTTGGCCAGGCCTGGGTGGAGGGGCTGCCTCCTCCACCACCGCTGCCGCTGCCCAGGACCAAGGAAGACCCTGGCAAGGGTGGCAAGGGTGGTGGCAGCCCAGTCCTGGGTGGAGGGCTTGCCTCCACTTATTGAATTACTTACTGAATTACTGTGTCACAAAAGTGTGTCACCAATATTAAAAGTTTGGAAAGCTCTGCTTTAGAAGATGCTTATTTGGATTGTTATCAAAACAAAACAAACCTCATGTTGCTTGGCTTAGATATAATACCAACATGGTCCGCAATCATAAAAGTAACCAGTATAAAACTGTAAAATAATATTGTTTTGTATTATACCATAATTCATACAATAGTCAAAGTGATGTACAATGATAGACATGGAACCTAAGAAAGTAGGTTCATTTCAGGATCTTTGATATTACAGATAAATTTTATGAGGATATGTACTAATAGGCTTCTCAAGCTGTTGTAGTGCAAAGAAATTCTTTTAGAAAGCAAACAGCTAAATTGGGACAGTTTTGCAAATTCCAGTTACCAGTAGAGGTATCAACAGACATAATGGTTTCTAGGCACACTACATACATGAATGTCCAAAATTTCACTACCGCTCATATACAAAATAATTCACTTCAGAAAGATAAACTCATCAGAATAGTTTCCCAAACCAAGGATACTGACTTTCATTCATGTTCTCACACTTTTCTTTGACATTCCTCCCTTATTGCTCATGTATCCCCTCAGTAATTCTTAGGCATCACTTAAGCATTGTTTTCAGTCATGGATTAAGTATTTGCTTTCTTAAGCATTGTTTTAAGTATTGTTTTCACATCCCAGGACCCCTGACCAGCTGTTTGTCAGACCTTTTCATCCTATTACAACCTCTGATGGGGTATGACCTGGGTCAAAGTTTGCATCTTTCTAATCCTAATACAGTCTGTGCCCCACCCTGTAACCCTTATATATTTCTGGCTGTATTTTCAACCTCCTCAATGAATCTGAAGAAGAGAACATCCACAGAACACATTCTTCAATAAACCAATCAGTCTCAAATGTGCTGCTGGATTGGTTCACCCCTCTTTTCCTATTTAGAAGTCAAAGTGTGTTAAAACTGCAGCATGAATCGTTTGAGGTGTTTAATTATGTACATATTCAGTGTAGGCGTAAGTGTCCCAAAATGACCACATTCATTCTGGGTACTTAAAAAAATTATAGGTTCACATATTAAGCTATTTTAGTACAGGAAGGAGAATGGGCTTTCTATCAAGCTTATAGCTGTTATATTTGTTCACAGTTAAACAAAACTATTTTAAAAATGAGTAATGCATTTCTTCTAGGGGAAAATGACACAAGATAGTAATTTGGTCCTTTATTAATTCTTTAACTTTCAAAAATATGATAAAGGTAACTTTTAAAATGCAGATACTGTGGACTGTATACAGATAGAGCTATAGTTAAGAGTGACTACTGTAAATCCCATTCATTTCAATGGACTGTAGGCAGGTAGGACCAAATTTGCATCCAATTTGCATCCAATAGAATTTACCTATCACAACAAGCTATGAAGTTACAGGAATCTTGGCTTGCTGTGTATAAGCACTCTGTTGGGAATCCTCCACAATACAGTGCACCCTCTGCTGGTATGACCTCAACACACACAAATGCAAGGTCATGTGAAGCTTTGTGTCCCTTTATTGTCAATGGACACACTAGGTGCGAGCTCCCACCGGCATGGGTACACACATGTTGCATCCATTGACAATAACAGGATGGAAGATTTGTGGTTTTTTGTTTTATGCAAGGTTCCTGGAAAAGAACCCTTGCATATATGCAGGTTGCACTGTACTTCCATCTTTCAGTAGGGACAACTATACAAAGTTGGTTTATTGTCTCAGTGAGTATTTCCTTTCTCTAGTTTGTTCAAACAAGAAAAAGAAGCCAATAAACAACTCATAGATTCTTTCTCTGGTTTTCTGGGAGAGAAAGAAAAGGAAAGAAGGCTAGGTGGCTGAATAAACCCCACATAATGAACCATCTATGTAGAGCACCTGGCTTGTCATGTTTTCTAAATCTGCTTGGTGTTTATCCAGCTTATCTGGAGTTTTGTAGTTTCTAGGTGGATGATGTTTCAAGTCAGTATTACAGATGAATGAAGAAAGTAGGATGAGGTAGAAGAGAATAAAGGGGAAGAATGCCCTGAATTCTCTTGTTAGTACCCAACCAGAATAAATGCATTGAATTTGTGGCATCTATGTAAGTGTTGATATAACCAATGTCCTAGTTGGGACATATAGGATTCAGGCCAGTATGTGAAATATTTCATTTTCAAAAATGAGAAAGGAGAAGCTAGATTGATCTTTAACTGGTATAACATGGAGAACATTAGCATACAGCTTTTGGAAAGAGTGTGAATTATTGAAAGACATGGACTTATATTACGTATAAATCTCTGAGGAACACAATATAGCAAAACAAAGTACAGCTTTCCACTTGCATTGTTCAAATTCTTTTCAAATTAACTCCATTTTAGACTATAGTAGGCCCTTCTCTTTCGCGAGGGATAGACAAAAAGAACCCTCGTGAAACTGAAAAAAACACAAATAACTGTGGGCCCCCACCCGTGCCATCGAGAGGGTCACAGGAGAGAGCCCAGAAAGGAAAGAACTTCTCTGCTTGGATTTCTCCTGGCTCCCACTTATGCAATCGGGCGAGTGGAGGGGCGCAGGAGAAAGCCAAGTGGGGAAACAACTTCTCTGTTTGGCTTTCTCCTGTTCCCCCCAATCACTTGATCATGGGGTGGGGGGAGCCAGGAGAAAGCCAAACAGGGAAACAACTTCTCTGCTTGGCTTTCTCCTGGCTCCCAACCCTGCAATGAGGCAAGTGCGGGGACACAGGAGAAAGCCAATGAGAGAAATAACTTCCCCACTTGGCTTTCTGCCAGCTTCCACCTGAGTGATTGGGTGAGTGGTGGGGTGCAGGAGAAACCAAGCAGGGAAAGAACTTTTTTCCCACTGCCTCTCTCGTGGGGCCCCCTCTCTCACCTTCTGCCACTTGCTGAGGGTGTGCCCGCACCAGTGACGGAGACTGAAGGAGTGTGGGGAAGGGTCGATCACCCTCCTTGTGCCCTCCTTCCTCCCCCAGACCAGGGAATGGGAGGGGGAGAAGGAGGGCAAGCAGGCACCTCACGAATAATCAAATCTGCAAAAGTGAAACCTATGAATGTGGATGCTTTTCACTCCAGATAATATTGACTATGTGTCTTGGGGTGGCAGCACTGCCTTTCCAAATTAACTGTTATCCTTTCTAAGTAACAATCAGTACTTGGTGTATCTAACATGCATTCATTGGCTTTATCGAAGTATAGAGTTTCACAATAATCATGGAACTAGAGATGGGCCAATGGAATCCTTGAATCCTCAAATCCCGGGTAAGAATTTGAGATTTGCGAATCCGAATCCCTGTGGCAAAATAAGCAAACTGAATCTTTCCTATCCACCAACCAAATAGTTTGTTGGAGACCGGGACGCCTGAAAACTTAGGAGACCAGACATGCAAGGGGAGATGGCAAGTAGGTGAATTTTTCCCTTGGTGTAATAATGGCCTTTGCTAACAATTTCAGAAATTATATCTGGGGTTGTATTCTAAGATATTTAAATTGAATGTTTAATATTTAAGTTCAGCACTTGACTGGAAAGTACAGGCTTGAGATTTCAAGGACAGCTGAAACGTTCCTTTGCATAGCTCCCTTGCAAACCTCTTTCAGACACAATTCTGGGGTTTGGAGTTTTACAAGGTGTCACAGCTTTCTCTGCCAATGTGTGCTGGTGCATCATCAAACTACAAACCCTAGGATGCCAATAAGAAGCTGTGCAAAGAAAATCTAGTAGGCCCTGTTTACACAGGCAGGAAAATGTGGGATTAAGCCACATTTTCTTGCCTGTGTAGAAATGGTCTTCATGTCATTTTCAATCTGGGGAGATCCTGAGGCAAAACTATGACAATTGTTCTGGCCAGATTTCTTCAGAGGGAGGTTTGCCTTTGCCTAGGCTTTTGCTAAGGCTGAGAGAGTGTGTCTTGACTAAGGTTATCCTTCTTTCCCTTGCTTTTTAAATCCTTTTTAAAAAAAGGATTCGAAAGATTCAAGATTTGTGAGATTTGTGAATTCCCAGAACCTTCCGGGGATTCGAATCCAGATTCAGAAAATTCTGGATTCGTCCCATTGCTCTGTGGAAAATTTTATATAAACATTTTATGAAATATTTTACATCCATTACAGGTTGAGTGAGAGCCAGTATGGTGTAGTGGTTTGAATATTGGAGTACAATTGTGGAGACTGGGGTTCGATTCCCTGCTTGGGTCTGGAAATCCAGTGGGTGACCTTGCGCCTGCCACACACTCTCAGCCTCAGAAAACCCTGTGATAGATTCACCTTAGGGTTTCCTGAAGTCAAAAATGACTTGAAGGCACACAACAAAAAATAGATTGGGTAAGGTCAGTTCTTACCATATCATTTGCCCTATGACCATTTTAGAAAGAAAAAGAGCATCTGACATGCTTTGAACACCCCAAGCCCCTGACCTCTTGACAGGACAGTTTTGTTGCTCTGGAATGTACCTGGGTTTATCAATAGAACTGAAGTCCAGTGATAGGTAGGTAGGTTTTTACACACTGAAGCTAGCAAGTCATTATTCAGATTTCCGTCTGGCGATTATCCTATGAGTTACAGGGGTGAATGGAATTCTCCTCCTCTTCCTTGTGTGACTTATGACAACCCTAGGACAAATCTGTTGCAGATTTCTCTTTGCAAAATTTCTTCATGGGGGATTTGCTAGTATCTTTCTCTGAGGCTGAGAGAATATAACTTGCTCAGGATCACCCAATGGGTTTCCAAGGCCAAGTAGGGAATTGAACCCTGGTTTTCAGAGTCATAATCCAACACTCAAACCATTGGACATAATTCTGTCTCTCCATTAAAGATAATCTGGGTGATGCTTACAAAACTGAGGGTTACTGTCTTTTAACATCTATTTGGAAATAAGTACCATTGAACTCAGTGGAGTTTTCTTCTGAATAAACATATATAGAATTGTGCTGTGAAATTGCTTCATAAACAGTGACCCAAGAAGATAATGAGAGATTGCCAAGACCACTTTAGAGAAGTTCTCCTAGTTCAAACATAACTTTCTAAGCATGACAGTGTCACAAGTTGTTGCTCTTGTGTCTCTGATGCGCCACTATTGCTGTGCCACAGATATGCATTTTTTTCTACCCAATGATTAAACCTAGTATATTTTCTTTTGCCTTCTGTGGTCAGAATCAAAATTTGAGGACGAGAAATGTGTGTACCATATTTTGATACATTTTAAATTGCAATTTATTCAATTGCAATTAATCCCAGGACTTTGTGGTTGGAGTGAGATAAGTCCAAGTAACTTAAGAACTGACACAGACTTTAAGAAAGTAAAGAAAGTTTACTTTCTTTAAGTTTAAGAAAGTAGTTTAAGAAAGTAATAGGGGATACAACTGCATTTCATTTAAACACTTAATAAAAGATTAAGAGACAAATAGAACTTATGGTATGGAGTAATTGATGTAGAAAGTTTCAGAAACTTTCCAGAAACTTTCCAAAATTTAACTTCTATTTAGCATGAAAACTTCCTGCATGGCAGGGAAGTTCTTCTATTTTTCATTCATAAGTCACTGGCTTCTACAAAAGAAACATTAACTCTTTCTTTGGAACTCTATCTGTCTGTCTGTCTGTCTGTCTGTCTGTCTATCTATCTATCTATCTATCTATCTATCTATCTATCTATCTATCCATCCATCCATCCATCCATCCATCCACACCTTTTTGTTACAACAACTCCGAAACACTTGACTTTGTTGGATCTATTCTTTCAACCTCTGACTGCCATTAATTTTTCACACACAAAAAAATAACTAAAATATTTATATACATCAGGATGGCCTTCACTGGGAGGTCTGTGTTTTAGATGGCAAGACTAAATGGCAGGACTAAATTTGTTCCAGCTATACCATTAATTATAGATTTGTAATTTGTTTTTTTTTTACAGTACGGTTTCACAGCATCTTTGCTCCTGGTCTCCTATGTGGCCCCATAATCTTCATATCTTCCATTTCTTCTCTATGTTTACTTGACACCATCAGATTGATTCATTTTACTTTTTTCCTGTACAGACAGGCCTTTGACTGATTCTTTTCACTTCAGCCTTCTGAGAGCTATTAAACATTTTCATTCACCTCTTGACTGAGAAGCCAGCTACGCACTGACACAAAATAGCACTCTTATCTATCTTAACACTAAGCCTATCTGTCAAAGATGGGTCAGGCACTGTTTTTTAATTATCCTTTAAGCAGGTAAAAGTGCCCCATTTCAGAGGAGTTTTCTCTGTCTCTGCTGCTGTGGGAAAAGCATTATCTTAGTTTATAGGAGTCCTTTTTAAATCCAGACTTAACAGTGTTCCTCTGGATTTAAAGTGATGCTCCCAAAATACGTGCAAACTGTGATGTAGACTTGGCTGTTTCTGTGCCAGACATTTCACTGTTTGTGAAGAAACCCCTGTAGACTTCTGTGAGAAAGCTAACTAACACAGAACCTAATTGCTGCTTACTCACTGAGTTTTGGGGAAAAAACCCTAAGCATGAAAACTGCCAATGTTTTTTTTTTTTACATTAGCTTCTTTTATCTGGTAGATGCTAGTGCATCTATTTCTATTAAAAGAAACAAAATGGTGAGCCCACAGGAAAAATATATATCCTTGAAAAGATTTAACAGTTTCATCCAAAAGGCTTTTTCATTTAACTTGAGAAATTATTGGCAGTAAACATCTTAAAGTTGTTAAAATTTCTGCTTCTACTTCTACATGGATTCCTAGTATTTGAAGGGGTTCGTTCTATTTTAAACAAACATTTTCTGAATTCAGTTTTTCACAAATCAGTAAAGAAGATGTTGAGACTGGAAGGAGAAGAATGAGGTTCCGTTCTTGCTCAGCCAAGAAGCTCTGTGACTGCATTTGTACATAATAGTAAAAAGTGTAGTTTTGGTCAACTTAAAGGATGTAGAAAAAATGGCTTACGGCCCTTGAACACTTATTTTGTAACCCCTGAAGCCCCTCACAAGACCTCCAAACCCTGCTAAACCTCATTTAAAAAAAAATCCAAACACCCAAACTACCACAAAAAATATAAGGCTTTAGGCCCTACAAGTCCCTTAAATCAAGAAAAACGGCAGTTTTCCAGCCAAAAACCGAAACTGGAAATGGCATTATATCACTTCTAGTCAAGCCGGGAGCTTGTGGCATAGAAATGACAGAACTATATAATGTAAGATTAACTCAAGGAATTGACTGCCAAGATATGGCCACTGGCTTAGATGTTTGTTTTCAATTGTTAGCTGTCTATGGAAGGGAGATGAGTCAATGCCAATAGGAAAGCTAAATATCACCCAGGGAACTACACTCACTGGATAATTTTGGAATGCCAGAAAGAAAGAAAGAAAGAAAGAAAGAAAGAAAGAAAGAAAGAAGGAAAGAAAGAAAGATAGAAAGAAAAGTTAAGTTCTCATTCAGAGGAAATACAGCTTTGGATATCAGACGATGTGGGTAAAATAACGGCTGGAGACCTATATCATGGTTGTGAGTAGTCACAGATATCTAGTTCTCATGTTCTTAGGTTACTCTTTTGTTCCAAAACAAACAAATAAATAAAATGAAAAAACTACATGGAAAAAACAATTTTTTCCAAGAAAAGCATCAGAAAAGCACATCAATTATAAAAAGGAAGAAGAATGCTGTCAAGGTTGGGCATTTTTGCATGTTTTAATTACCTGCGGAGTCTGAATAATTTTGGGTTTTGCCCCCTTCAGTATTAAAATATTTCAATGTATGCAAGGAGAATATATAATGTTCTGATGATCCATTTAAAAAACTGCTTTATTTCATAATTAATGGATTTGTTTATGAAACTTTCTTTTAAAAATCCATGAAAAGACTTTCAATTCTTTGAATAAATTGCAAAATGTATCATTATTTTTTTTTAAGTTTTGAATTTATTTGCCTTTGGTATAAAACTCTCTCATTTATGTATCAAGGTCTCTGCAAATCAAAACTGAGGAACCTGTAGCCTGAGGGCCACCATGAGCCTCAGAGGTCCTTGTAGCTCACCACCATCCTAGTCACTTCTTGAATTCCCACTACCATGCTACATGGTTTTTGGCAACACAGAATTCTACCAGATCCAGCCATGCTCAGGAGGCTGGTTTCCAGAATATGGTTCTAGCTTGCATGTTAAGAGGCTTACCCCTATCCTTCACCCTTCTCATTGCCACCTACTGGGATCAACAACATTGCTGTGCTTCCTCTGCTTTCTGCCTCCAAGTGCAAAGGTTCAAGAACAGATTGCACCTGATAGAATGACTTTTTAATGTTTTATTGGGTACACTCTGTAATTGGGCTGCTGGATAAAGTTCCATTAATTTCTTTATGAGGAAAAGTGCATTCCTTTGGAATCAATTTAAGGCATCTATAGGGGAAGACAGAGAAGGAGGGGGCACAAGAAGAACTGACTGACATGTGAGTGAACTGGTGAACATACTCTGGATTTTAATATGAACTTTCAAAGCTCTCCAAAGCACTGAACCTTGTCTCCAAAAGATGTTCAGCACTTTGATAGTTCTTTGAAAATTGAGGCCTGTTCCACATTACACTGTTATAGTGCTACTATTCCACTTTCAACATCCTGTAGAATTCTGAGGTTTGCAGTTTACTGAGGCTAAAGAGCTCTCTGGCTGAGAATTCTAAATGCCCTTCCCTAAACTGCAAACCCCAGGATTCCACAGGATGTTGAAAGTGGAATTAATAGCACTATAATAGTGTAGTATGGAAAGGCCCTATATAGACTAAAACCTCAAGTAGGTATACCTTGTCACTGACAATGGAGACACCAGCTGCCACTAAGAATTTCTCTTTGTTGTATTGGCTAACTTGTGTTGCGGGGGGCGGGGGAACAGAGCCCAATATAGGAAAATTGTTATCTTCCAGAGAAACAGAGGTACTGTCCTGTTCAAAGGAGGCAAGTGCCCAGGGCAATGCATCTGTGGTTTGAGAGAACAAGTAATGGAGAAGTCAAGGCAGTCTGTGGCCATACACATAAGGTCTATGAAGAAGTCTGGTCAATACAGTCCAACTAAGCACAAAAAGCAATCTGAGAAGGATCCAAAGGCAGCCAGAAAGACATGAAAGAGAATAGTCCAAGGAGGAAGTGAAAAGCAGGAACTATCATATAATGCCAGACAGACCTAGTGGAGCTGCTTTGCAGAAAAGAGAAGGCCTTTGCTGTGTTAATTTATAGATACCTGTAAATCAGCACAGCTGACCTAATTATCTGATTGATTACTTTTTTAAGGATGCCAAGGCATGTCCTTGCTACTGCTTCAGTTTTCATCATTCAGAAGGGTGTAGTTGCTCTAATGAGAGGTGGTCCAGGTTCTTCTTCCAGGGCAAGGCTACTAGACTCATCTGGCTCCAAGGCAAGCCTTCCAGCCACCTCTGACTGGAGCTTTCTTCTTCCCCTTACTCATCAGAGGAGGCCTCCTCCAGGATGGACATGACAGGTACCTTGTAGTATGGGTCCCCTCCGTTTGAAACTATAGAAATGCACTCTTAGATTAAACTGAAATTACTGTGAGGAATTGTACACTCCTCTTTACTTCCAATAATAGTTACTGGGCAGACATATTTCCACATATCAAATAAATCAATAAAACATACTGTTCTGATATCTTCTGATCCCTCTGTGTTAATGTATCATAAAACAGAAGTCTCAGTTTAACATGAAAAATTAAGCGTCCTATAAGATAATGAGAAGGCTAGAATAACATTATTAGCTGGTTTCTGTAGTACAATCTCAATATGTTGCAGTTTTGTTGTGCAAAGATACTTGCCTATCGTTGTTTGTTTCTTTAAAGTGTTACTCCTTCCAAACAATGTTGAGTACATAACAGTATTCAGAGAACAACCACGGGCAGTTTGGAAATTCAGACATAATCTTTGCAGAATACCAATTTAACAACAGAGAGTTTGGGAACCTAACCATAAATTCATTATGAATTTGGGAACATAAACATAAATTCTTTATTTTGCTTGGCCTCACTTAAGAGAGATGTTTTTTGATATCTGCAAGTCTGACCTCACTAACAAATCACTTCACTGCTAGTCACTGAAACTATAAACTGAGCGTTTTGGAAGTCTAATTTCAACTAGCAACATACCCAGATCTCTAAAAATTTGGGCATAGGCCCTTTTGGGTTCATATTGGGTTTTCCTCCCCTTGTTACTAGCTTCCTCAATTCCTTCTTCACCACTGCTTCCTTTTCCACCTTCTTCTTCTATTGGTAGGGCAAGGCAGCCGCATATATGGTATTATCTCTTTGGCTACCTTTTTGTGGGGGAGGGAATCCTGGGATACTACAACAACAGAATGTCTGATGGAAACACAATCCTGGAGACACAATCCATTGGCTTCAGACCTGTTAGAGAATGGTATTCCCAGGGATCCCAGTGTCTGGGACCTGTATGCCTTCCAACATTTCACAGATAAAAACTGGCACATATGTGGCCAAGTAACATCAATGTGTGGTCAGGACAGCAAGTTATAAATGAAGAGGAACAGTCAAACTCAGAGGAACTGCAGCTGTTTGCTTTTGCCTGCACTTCCTGGAAAGGGCAAGATTCCACCATCCCCTCTTCTCCACCAAGTTGAATTAGAGAAGGGCAAACTACTTTTGCACTTTGAACTCAGGATGCAGCAACTGAAGTAAGCTGAGGACAAAGCGGGGAAAATGAGAGCAGGAGAGAAAAACTAGAACATCTTAAAAGCAGCTGAAAAAGCAGGAAAGACTCTGCCAAACTGGGACAGTTGAAGGGTGTGGACCTGGCTCTTAGCATTTTCTAAGAGAGACTTTGGTGTTTGAGGTGTTACTGCATTTGCTAGCCTGGATTTGGGCCCGCTAGATATCCTTTTGATATCAATAATTTGGCTGTCTTCCACCACCCCTCTCCACGTGTTTGTGAGGCCCCTGGACAAGCACAGAACTAGGCTCGGCCATCCAACGCTGCAATATCCCAAGACAATACAGGCAGGCCAGAAATAGCCAGATCACCGCTTTAGGAGACCTCTCTGCAAACACCCTCACTATGTATGCACACTGTTTACAAAGGACTCCCTGCCCTGAGCAGGCAACTTGGCAAGCTGAATACTCAACTGCCAAGCACTAAACATTTGCATACTGTCTACCTCTTCGTCAATTCGGACTTAACTCAATCATGTTAAATTCTGACCTTTCCAAAGCTTTGTCTTGTGCCTGAAACTCATTGTTTTCCCCAAGTACAGAATAGCCTGCAGTTACATTTCTCCCTATAAAACCCCCGATTCCGAGACCTTCCTCGGATCACTCCGGACTTCCATCCAGCCTTGCTGCCGCTTTGTTTGGCGAGCTGTCCCCTTAGTCCCATGTACTGAGACTCCATACCAACGAACTCAGTCTTCAGGACAGGTGTCGTATCACCTAATTCAACAATCCCTCTCAAAATTCCTCTATACCACTCCAACCTTTATTTTCTATAGTTATCTGAGTGCGTGTGTTGCATACACTCTTTGTCTGTATTTAATAAAAATCTCAATTATTCTTAAACTTGGTGCGCTTCTTGGCTTGGACTGACCCCATAGACATTGGGTAAAAGATTCCGCTGCGTTGCCCTGCCTCTTGCATTGCTAACTTGTGCTCTAGCTAACCTCCCCACACTTAGTTAATTGAGAGCGCATATAGGTGTCCGTCCTGGGACCCCAGAAAACAGGGTAACAGAGGCCCTTCAGAAAAATTGCTGATATCTCCTTTTATTTCCACAAACCAATATTGAAAACCAAATCCAGCTGAGCTCATTTGTTGTGGGTTTGAGACTAGCTTTCAGTATTGCCATGGAAAGTGAAGTAGAGAATTGGATTCCAGTAGCCTTAGGTATTTCTGTTCTTAATTTTTGGGGATGCATCTATATTTAGGATTCAGTAAGACAAAATGAAGGATAAAATGAACTAGGAAGGCTTATTCTGCAGTGAGACCAATATAAAAATCATCCGTATATGCTTGATGTTCTTGTATATTCAGTTCTTCTATGATTCCTGGGAGATGTTCATGGCTTAATTCTCTTATTAGTCTTGATTAGAGTAAATCCATTGAATCAATTAGATTTATCTGTGTATTGACTCACCATTCAACAATTGATTTAATAGCTTTACTCTAGTTATGGCTAACAAACAGTATTTCAGGCTACAATTTAATTTTCAGTTGTAAATTGATGTACCATTTTTGCTTACATAATCAAATCTTGATCCAATAGTAGACAATACTTTGAGTTATCTCAGTAGGAAATCTAGCTTCTGTTCAACTGAATTGATGTATAAACATCAGCTAGGAACCAAATTTAGTTTATCCCAGTCCTCTGGCCAGTCCTCTGGCTGCTGTTAGAGAAGGGAAGCACCAGATATAGGTTTTTAAAGAGCTGCATGGTCTGATCAGAGCTGCTGGAAGGTTCCCCAGAAAAGAAGTGCTTGAGATGTGGGACAGGGATGGAGAAGCCTACAAGTAATCAAATTCATGAAAGTCAAAACAAATGTATACAAAACAGATGAATGAATGACAGATTAATTCAAGGAATAACCATTTCAAGACAAACCCACAATTTTAGAAAGTGAAGTGAAACCAACGTTCAAAGCACTTGGGTGAAATGAATCACCAGAAACATATGGCATTTCAATAGAGCTGCTTCAAGCTACAGAGACAGAATCTAGAAGAATTCTAACTGAAATCTGTGAAATGTAGATAACAAAAGAATGACCCACAGATTGGAAATGCTCAATATGCATTCTAGTCTCCAAGAAAGGGAATACCAAGAACTGTAGTAACTACAGGTCCATTGCATTAATCTTTGATGTGAGAAAGTGGTGCACAAAATTCTACACAAAGCCTTCTACCATATATGGAGGGAGAAATGCCAGATGTCCAAGCTCGGTTCAGGAAAGGAAGAGGTACTAGGGATCATTTGCAAACATACATTGGATAAAGGAGTGCACAAAAGAATTTCAGAAGAAAATCACCTGTACATTATACAAAAGCTTTTGATCATGTATGTCAGGAACTGAATCCACACAACCAAATAGTACAGTGCATAAACACTATTTATTTGGAGTGAGGTACATTGTACAAGACTTTAGTGAGGAGACTGCAGTTCAGAAGTAAATACCAAAGCTTTAGAATCCTCACTTTCCCTCCCCCTTTGAAAAGAGACCTTGAAGACCTTGAAACCGTGAGAGTCAAGCAGTGCTTATCAGTACATTCCTAGCAAATGTTTATCTAATGGTGTCTGGTACCTAGGCTTCTTTGGTTATAAGCAGGCTTCTACTTATGCTAGACTATATATCCCATTTCTTTAATATGGAGGGCATCCTGATATCCTGCCCATCCCCCCCCCAAAAAAAAGCAAGAACATCATATGAAGTGCTGTATGGGCTAGCAAAGTGAAAGAGGGTTAGTGGTTGAGTGAGGAAGAGCAAGGGAATTAAAAAAAAACATTAAAGTGAAAAAATATTAGTAGAGGGGAATCATTCAGCCAGTTAGAGGGAGTGGTAGACATCTTGATGTGGATTCATCCATTGGTGGTTGTAGAGACTTCAGAGAGGTCGGTGTCAGTTCGTGAAGAAATCTGCAAAGGGGTCAGCTTGAGCAAGCTGCAATTACAGTAGAATCCCGGTTATCTGACCTGCAGTTATCTGACGCTCCGGATTAACTGACGTCGCAGCTGCCTGGGGGCACGGCTGCAGGCATTTCTGTGCCCCAGACATGCCCCGACACGCCCCCAGGCCCGCCCTGACACACCCCGACACGCCCCCCAAATGGCGGCCGCCACAGGGTTCTGTGTCATCTGACATTTCAGTTATCCGACCCTGCGCCTGCCGGTTTAGGTCGGATAACCAGGACTCTACTGTAAAAACAGGGTGGATAAGTTTATAAGCTGGAGGTAGGGAAAGTTTAAAACTGACTTCATTAATGGCTCGTTTGATGGGGAAAGGACCAATGTATTTAGGGGACAGTTTTTGGAGGGCCTGCCAGAGGTCAATTTTTTTGTGGAGAGGTAAACAAGGTCTCCTGGGATGTAGTTAAGGTTGCATTGTCTCTTCCTATCAGCAAAGCATTTGTGGGAGGCTTTAGAAGTTTCAAGTACAGAGCAGACAGCATTCCAATTTTGAGAGATCTTTAGAGCCTAGTTGGCAAGAGATGGGGGAACGTTAGTACTGCTTTCTTCGGAGAGAGGTGGGAATTGCTTGAGGTCGGCACCCAGTGTGCTTGCTTTGGGGTTAATTTTCTGGCAGTCTTTAAATTTTCCAAGTTGCTGTGATCGGTCTAAACTTGGAAGGGGGATTTCACGCCTTCCAAGAAGTGTTGCCAAGTTGTGAGAGCAACGTGGATGGCTGTGGCTTCCTTTTCCCATACTGGCCAGTTATGTTGAGACTTGGAGAACTTTTTGAAGATGAAAGTGCATGGTTTCAGGTGTTCGTTGTTGTACTGGAGGAGCACTGCACCGATAGCAAAGTCAGAGGCATCGGTTTGTATTATAAATTCCTTTTCAGTGTTGGGGAACAGCAGAAGCGGTTCCAAGATGAATTTGCACTTGAGTGTGTAGAAGTTTTTAGTCCATGTAATCTTTTTCGGGAATTTTTTGTTGGGATTAGAAGATTTTTTTAAAAAGATCAGTTAGTGGGAGGGCAATCATGACAAAACCCTCGATAAAGTTGTGGTAGAAATTGGCAAAACTGAGGAATTGTTGTAGTTGCTTTCTTGTTTTCGGGGCTGACCAATTTAAAATTGTCTTGATCTTGGAGGGGTCCATGTTTAGGGTGTTGTTGCAAACCTGGTATCCAAGGAAGTCAAAAGTTTGAGTGTGAAATTCACGCTTTGAGAGTTTCACAACAAGGTCATTGTCTATAAGTCTTTGTAACATAGTGCGAACAATTTTGATATCTTGAGGCAGTGTTTTGGAGTAGATCAAAATGTCATCTAGATAGACAACAACACCGTTGTACAGGAATTCTTGTAAGACAGAGTTAAGGGACATCTGGAAAACTGTGAGTCCAACTTGTATTCCAAAAGGAAGAACTGTCCATTCGTAATTCCTCAGGGGAGTTGAGAAGGTGGTGAGCCATTCACTGTCAGGATCCATTCTAATTCAGTGGAAAGCCTCTTTGAGGTCTAGTTTCGTAAAGTATTTACCCTTAACCAGTTGGCCCATTATGTCCACCATGAGTGGAATTGGGTAAGCATTAGGCAGTACTGCCTGATTTATTAAATTGTAATTCACAATGAGTCTGGTGTCTCCTCTGTCCCTTTTTTGCCAGAAAAATATTGGGCTAGCTGTTGGTGCGGACGAAGGCTTAATAAAGCCACGTTGAAAACGTTTGTTCAGAGGTTGCTTAGGGCTTCTAGCTCCTGTTTGTTCATGAGGTAAATTTTTGGCTTGGGAATTTTGGCGCCGTCTATCAGCCTTAATTTACAGTCAAAGTCTCTATGCGGTGGGAGTTTATCTGCTTTGTGGTCCTCAAATGCCTTCTGCAGGTCCCAGTACTCTTGCGGGATTTTCTGCAGTTCCTTGGAGCTAAGCTTAAGTGCTGTGTTTGGTGTCAATAGCTTCAGCACTTCCCTGGTGCTTTTTGTTTGTTCTAGGACGCCTCGGGTCCAGTCAATTCTGGAATTGTGTCTTTTTAGCCAATCGTACCCAAGAACTACTTGGAATCCAATTTTGTTTTCTACTAGGAATTTCAAGTGCCCCCAGAAACCTCCCACTTGAACAGAGATGGGTTTGGTCCTTTGCCGGACGGGGCCTCCCACCCTATGCGAGCTGTCCATTTGCGATAACCTGACAGCCTTCTTGAGGGGTTCAAACTCCACAGCAAGCTCTTTGACCACTGCGGGGTTCAGCAAGCTTGTGGTACATCCTGAATCAACCAATGCCTGGTACTTTCTTAATTCCCCATCTGTCTCTTGTAAAGCTACTATAACATACACATGTCGAGTTTTGCCTGTACTTACATTTGCCGACTGGTCCAGGTCCCACTTGTCACTGTCTGAGCCTGAGGTTGGCAGGGGGTTGTCCTCGCCATCGCAGGCCCAAGTGGAGGGTCCACCGCCCAGGTGTTTGGTCTGTGGCTTCGGGGTGTCAGTCCTGCGGGACGTGGGCTTGGTGGAGGGAGTCATTTTCCTCCATGGCCTTCTTTTGGTTTTGTCAGGGGCCCGGGCCCGGCTGGGCCTGTTGCTGCCCCTGAGGCCGCCGCTGAAGCGGCGGCAGATGCTGCGGAGGCCGCCGTGGCCGATGGGGCCTACGCGGAGGCCGCTGCGGCTGACGAGGCCTGCGCGGAGGCCGCTGCGGCCGGCGGGGCCTACCCGGAGGCTGCTGCGGCTGATGGGGCCTGTGCGGAGGCCGCTGCAGCTGACGGACCTTGTCTGGAGGCCGCTGCGGCCGACGGTGCGGGCCTGCCGGCCACGGGAGAGGCTGCCGGGCCTGGAGCCACTTACCTCGAGGCTGCAGGCTCAGATCCCTCGACGTCGGCCGGCCTGCCGGGGTGGGCGGGACCCGGACCTGCTCCCAGGGCTCCGCCCACCCACGGCCCCGATCCGTGGGAGGCCTGGGAGTCTGCCTGCGGCCCTGATCCGGAGGAGGCTGATGCCTTCGCCTCGCCTCCTCCTTTCCAGCAGCGGCGGCAGGCCAAGGAGGCCGTTCGCCGGTCTCGACGCCTGCTGGAGAGGAGGCGACGGGCAGAGAGCTCGCAGCTGTGAGACACAGCACAGCTGCGAGCCCTCAGCCACATGGCCACGCCTGATTGGCTGGCGCCTGGCTTGGAGGGCAGCCACATGGCCACGCCTGATTGGCCAGCGCCTGGCTTGGAGGGCAGCCACATGGCCATGCCTGATTGGCCGGTGCCTGGCTTGGAGGGCTATTTGAGGCAGGCGCTGGGCTGGGGAAGGCACGGAGCAACAACCGTCGGTCAACCGTGGTCCTGCTGTCCGTGCCTTGTTCCTGCCCACGCTTGAGACCAGTCCTCCTGTTCGCCTTGTTGAAGTAACCTACCTTATGTACTTTAACAGCCTGTGTTTATTTTTGTTAAGACTGTGTAGAAGCCTGCTTGCTTTGTACTTTTGAGTTTTGACTGCATTAAAGCCCTGCACCTCTAACCAGCTCCCCTGCCTCTGCCTGACCACCGCCTGGCACTGACAGGTTTTGGCAATCACTAGCAATGTGGCCTCTCTTCTCACATAGGAGACAGGTCCCTTTGTGCAGTCATTTCTTTCTGTCTTTGCTGCTTAGGAAAGTGGATTTTCTAGCTCCCAGGTGTCTGCGGCCCCTTTCTTGGGCTTGTCTTTGTCTGGAGAGTTGGACACTTTCCAGGGGGCTTTCTATTTCGCCAGCTAGCTTCATCCATCCCAACAGGCTGGCAGGGTTTCCTTGAGAATGACACTGGTCCAGAATGATGGGGCTCAATCCATCCTGAAAAAACTGCTTAAATATGTCATCTTTTGATTCTGGGACCTTAGTCACTAATTTTCTAAATTCCCTCCAATGATTCTTTTTCCCTGGTACAGCTTCCTGAGTTGGTGTCTGGCTTGCTCTTGAATAAAGGGGTCTTCAAACCTCTCTCTGAGATGGTGCATGAACAGCTGGAGGTCTGAACTTTCCTCAGCTTGGGAGTCAAACAAACTGGGGACCCACTCCACTGCTTAGCCTTTGAGATGCTGGCTCCAGTATCTCACTCTGGTGGCATTGTCATTGAAGCTGTTCCCTTAGTCAGCCATATAGTTGGAGGCCATGTTGAGGAAATAATTAAGAGTAGCTCCTTCCCCATCGTATATGGCTTTCATCTCTTGAAAAGGTCTCAGCCCTGCTTGAGGTGCCGGTCCCCCAGGAGGTGCAGGGGCTGCAGCAATGGGTGCTGCTGCTATGAGCACTTGCTGTTGGGCAAATCCCAGCTGAGGTATGAGGATCCTCCTGTCGGCCAGCTGAACTCTCAGCCTGGATATCTCTTCTATGGAACTATGGTTCCACTTCTTCTTCTTTGGCTAAAAGTTGCTCCATCAGGTTAGTTTCGCTGGTTGTAACATCCCACTGCATGGCATGGCAGCATTGTCTGTGAGCCTTGTCGGGACACTCTCCCCAGACTCAGGTTTGGCCAATAATTGGGGTAGTCACAGGAATCACAGGTCATGCCTTAGCTTGTGCATCCGTGGGCCGACTGGTGTCCAGTTTGGCTCCCTCAGCTTGTTCATCACCTTGGGTCTCAGTGGCTCTGCCGACCACTCCCTCTTCCAGTGGTTCTTCTTCAGATGTTTGGTACATGTTGTAGAATTTTGCTGGGAGTCTCCTCACTCTGTCAGGAACTGAATCCATGCTCACAAATAGTACAGTGCATAAACACTATTTATTTGGAGTGAGGTACATTGTACAAGATTTTAGTGAGGAGACCACAGTTCAAAAGCAAATACCAGAGCTTTAGAATCCCTGCTTTCTCTCCCCCTTTGCCAAAAGACCTTGAAGACCTTGAAGCCATGAGAGCCAAGCAGCACTTAGTACATTCCTAGCAAATGTTTATCTAACAGTGTCTGGTACCTCGGCTTCTTTGGTTACAAGCAGGCTTCTACTTATGCTAGACTATATATCTCATTACTTTAATATGGAGGGCATCTTGACAATGTAGCATGAAAAACTATGGATCACTCTTAAAGAAATAGGGGTGCCATTGTCCTGATGTATAATCTGTTTTCAGGACAAGAAGCCACCATTAGGACAGAATATGTAAAAAAGGAATGATTTCCAATTGGCAAGGGGATCAGTTAAGACTGCATTTTATCACCCTATCTGCTTAACTTGTATGCTGAACATATTATATATAAAACACGATTGGATAAGGAGGAAGGAGACATGAAAACTGCAGGAAGGAACATCATCAACAACAATTTAAGATATGCAAATACCTTCATACAGCTAGCAGAAAATGATTACAGATGAAAGTCAAGGAAGAAACTGCAGAGGCAGTTACAGTCGAACTGTAAAAAAACAAAAATAATGACCACAGATGACTTATACAACTTTAAAGTAGACTATGAAAATGTTGAAATAGTGAGAGATCCTATACTTTAGGTCGGCTGTGAAGGAAACAGAAGAAGACTGGGACTTGGAAGGCTGCTGTAAAGGAACTAGACAAGATCTTCAAAGGTAAGGATATATCATTGACTACCAAAGTTAGGATTGCACATGCCATTGTATTTCCAATTTCTATTTACGCTTGTGAAAGTTGGACAGTGAAGAAGTCTAATAGGAATAAAACCAACTCATTTGGAATTTGGTGTTGGAGAAGATTTGTCAGATACTGTGGACTGCTAAAAAGACAAATAAATGGGTCCTAAATATTCTAAAGGCACCAGATCCTGTCTAATCCTAGAAGCTTAGGAGGGTCAGCCCTAGATAGTACATGGATAGTGTCAACTAATACCAGGTGCTGTAGGTTATATATCAGTGGAACGAAGTGGCAGAGCCACCTCTTGAGTATTCCTTTTCTAGGAAAATCCTATGAAATTGATGGGGTCACCTTAAGTTGACAGGTGACTTGAAGACACACACACACAGGGCATATCAAGTCTGAACTCTCCTTAGATGCTGAGATGACCACATTGTGGCTGTCATACTTTGGACATATCATGAGAAGACATGACACACTAGAAAAGACAACAATGATTGTTAAGGTAGAAGGAATCTGCAAGATCTGAGCACAGCTGTTGATGACAGGATCATCTAGAGATTTTTAATTCATAAACTGCCATGAGTCAACATGACAACAGTTAACAACAACAGCAATAACAGATGATTCACTGCTCAGACCAGTCTAAGAAAACTCCAAATATCCTGGAAAGGCATTTCTGAGTGTTTTTGGTTTATAACATTCCCACTGAATCTTGAGTGTAGTGCTTCGTTGAGGAGGAAATATTTTCAAAAACCAAACACTGTTGAAAGATCTTTCATTTCTGTCTCCTGAAGTGACTGTAGTTGATAATGAGGCCCTTGAAATCTTTCCCTCCAACACTGTAGACAAAGTCTGAAATGCCGTCTCTCTGTGTTGCCTGAGTATCACGGCAATAAGCATTCACAAAGACTGATGAAATGGCCACTAAGAATTGTGTTCCTTTGATACAAGTCATTTTGTTTTTGTGGACTTTTTTCTCTATATGCAACCTCCCTGCCTCCTCTCCTGTCTTCCGGTATCAAGAAGATTCCTTTCTTCTTCAGTGATAATAATATCTGACACACAGTTGACAACCCTAGGTTTTGGATACTTTATGTAGCATTCTTGGACATATATATGGGAGAGGAGATAGAAAGCCTTGAAGCAGAAGATCTAAAAATATAGGCAGGAAACTCTTCATTATATTCAAGACTGTGTTGCACCTATGCTTATATTCACTATGTCTAGATTTTTCTCCACTGCTACAACTAGATAGCTCTAATGATGGTTATTTCTTCTTGTCATATGTAGCCTCTCGCTTACTAAAAGTGTCTCTTGGTAATGATTTGGGATGGATTTACATGCAATTCATTAAGTTATATAGTTATATTTACCATGACCTTAATATACAGAATTGTTTTGATGGGGTCTCACAGGGCTGAAATACTAGACTTTTTGATTAGTTTTAATCCTTACAATAGCTGTGGGAAGGAGAGTGGATTTTTTTTTTGATAGAGTAACACTTTAACTAAATAAATGAATAAATAAATAGATACATAAATAAATGTATATTGCATCAAAAAACTGGAAGACCTTGTAAACAAGGAACCTGCAAATAAGTCATTCCAGCTTCCAGTTCTTTCATTATCATGTATTTACCCCAATACTGTTAAAATGCCTGGCTTGAATTGACAATTAAGAGATGTTTGCTTTACAGGATGTGCTGCTGATGGATAATGGAAACTGCTAGTAACCAGTGGATGAACAGACATACCTGCATTTGTTGACTTCCTTTGGGACTTTGGCTATGGATAATGCCATTATGAGTGCCTGCATGTCAAAATATATCATTGCATATGTGTATGTATTCCTCAAGTCACCTGTCAACTTATGGTGACCCCATGAATTTCATAGGATATATCTTTACACTTGAGGATCTTGTCTGGCATCTTCATAGCTGCTCTTGCAAGTCATAGTCTTCTTCTGATTTCTTGACTACAACCTCTTGTGCTTAGCAGTAAAATGCAAGCTAAAAGGAAATTTTGTGGACATTTTCTTCTAGGAAAAAAAAGCCAAGTAGAGAGATCCTTGATTGAAGAAGCATCCCATAGAGCTGGCACTGCAAATGTGGTTATTCATAGGAGCTCCTTCTGCTGCTGCTACTCTGAGTTATTTGAGAGCCAGACAGATGGTGGACCCCATTACTGATAGAAGGTCATCATCAGGAGAACTCCTGTGCTATGCAGAACATCTGTGGGATGAACAGCCATAAAACTGACAGTAGATTCATGGCTTTTATGGCCTCAAGATGTACTGGCTGCCCCTGAATGATAGCTATGTGTAGCAACACAGTGTGGGGGGAAATGAGAACCTCATCTACTGATGCTAAACGGTGAGTAGGCAGAAAAAAAGAAAGTATTAACTTGCAGAATGTTTAACTAAACTGTGGAATCTACTGCCACAAGATGTAGTTATAGCTGACAACTTGGATGGTGAATAAATTTGTGGAGGATTGGGCCATCTGGGACTAATTGGCAGGTTAGGTATGTATCACCTCTAGAACTGGAGGCTGTATGCTTTTGTGTCCCAATTGCAGGGGAATCTGAGAGGAAGGGTACAGTTGCACTCCCACTCGGCTAGTGGACTTACTGTTAGCAATTGAGTAGTCCTGCGTGAACAGAATAGTGGATTAGAAAGGCCTTTGTTTGATCCAGCATGACTTTTCTTATGTTCCTATGTTGCTTTCCAGCATTATAGAGCGCTGTGGCTAGGAAAATGACACATCTGATGTTATTGTGTTCCCCTCTTTGATAAAATGCTATGTTGAAGATCTCTCTGACAGTGAGGCTGTATTCCAAATTTCCCTAATCTGCCATCCCCCCACCCCACCCCCCAAATTACAGCTCCCATCCCTCTCAGCAGAAGAGAGGATAGAAGAAGGATGATAGTGGTTGCAGTTTTTAACACTGCTGAATACAACTATCTATTAATATAGATAAATAGATATAGGCTACTGGGTGGGGAAGGGTGCTATATCTATTTGTTTTAACTAATTTTGTGGGCCCTGTGTTGTTGCTTTAGCATTAGACTATTTTTAATATCTATGAATTGTATTTTTGTGTTTTATTCTACTTTTACAGTTATTGGATTTTAAAATGTTTTATTACTTGTTGTGAGAGAGCTTCTAGAGAAAAACCTAGAAATGCTGTTAAATAACAACATTGACAAAACAACAGACTATATACTTCATAGGACTATGATGAAGACAACAGTGAGCAGAATGTGAAATAATGATCAAATGTTCAAAAGCTTTTGTGCCAGAAAACAGATGTATAAGGGGGATATATGCAGATTGTCATAGTCTTGCTTCCAAGACCATGTATTATCTATTGAAAAAGATGCCCACTGCAACCATGATGAAGATCAAAGCTGCATGAAGGTATGCAGAACCTAGAATTGGGGAGACCACATTAGTTATAATGTTTGATTAAAAATGCCAGTATGACAGATAGCATTCAACTGTGCTGAATTAATGTAATGGATATAATGTAATGGATAGGAATACCTCTTGAGCCAATGTGGCACAGTGATTTGAACACTGGAATAGAACTATGGAGAATAGGGTTCAAATCCCTGCTCAGACATGGAAACCTACTTGGGCAAATCACACTCTCTCAGGCTCAGAGGAAGGCAATGACAAACTCACTCTGAACAAATCTTGCCAACCGGTCAATTTAGGTTGTCATAAATAGGAAATTCCTTGAAGGCACACAACAACAACAGCATGAGCAACTGTTAGAGATGTATAAATTCCTCCACAGAAGATACTGTGTAAGATTTTGATTCCTTACCCATGCATTGATTACAAGTACCATGTTCAATGTACTACAAGTACCATGTGCTTTATAATTTTAAGTTATGTTCCCTATAAGAGATAACACATATATTAAGTCTAGACTATGCAAAGTCTATGACAAGTGACATAAACCTCTGAAATGTCTTTAGAAGAATATGCTTAAGACTAAATAATGTCTAAAAAAAGCATACCTAGACTAAAATGTATGTGTGATGAATGATCAACTCCCCAAACGTAGAAATAGATATTCTTTTGCAAACTAATAAATGTCATAAAAAGAGAGAAAGCTGCATATTTCTTCTCTCATTAGAATAAGTCCAAATTTTCTGGAATTCCAATACTTAAAGACACTTAAGGGGAGTGTTGATATTAATCTGCTTATTTTGTTAATACTCTTCACAAACTGGAGTCTCAGGTAACTACAAGATGAACTAGAAGTAACTTCAAAGAGAGACAGAGATGGAGAAACACATCTATTGCAAGCTGATGATTGATATAGTCCACTTGGAAATGATAGATAGATAGATAGATAGATAGATAGATAGATAGATAATCTTGTTCTGCTGTTGCCTTTCCGTGGGAATCTATTTGGTTACTGTGATAACTGAATGTCAGATTAAATAGGCTTTTGGTCTAATCCAGCATTGCTCTTATGTTATGAAGCAACAGCTCAAGAATCTCTGATCTATGTGCTTTTGCCAGAGGAAAACATTACAAGCACATTTAAACAGTGTGTAGTAAAAATTAAGTCCATGTAATTTTCTACTTTCACTACTGAGGATATCATTAAGGAACATCTAAGGACTAAATTTATTCCAATAATCATTACAATGATGAAAAAAATCCCTTGCTTCAATAATTGATTTATGCTTCATTTAAATGTACAGAGTGGTTCTAACATCATTCCTTATTAGCTCTAATGACGAATTTTAAAATAGCATGACTCTGAAATAAAGATGAAAATTCATCCTAAAAGTTATTACATTTAAATGGATTTAATATTTAATATTTAAAAATCATTTGATGCAAATAGCCATCATGAATCATGGCAAATATACTTAGATATAATTAAATGTTCTTCTTGGGCCATATCGAGTTCTTCGTGAAAAATATTTTCTTCTCTCTTTTTTCAGGCATGGAGGTTGTGTTTAACATTTTAAAATGTATGGAACAATATTAGTTTTCTTCACAAACATCAGCTGCACGAATTCAAATAATTTTCTCCAGAAAGTTGGCCCTAGGGTACAGTTTAATCTTTTTTTTTGCCACATTATTTAAACAGAAGAACCTATCAACTGCCCTCTTTGGTCAGAATACAGAGAAGAGCTAAAAGAGTTGCATGTATTCTATGAAATGTACAAGTTACCATCATGCAGGTACGAATTGTCACTTTCTCAGCTTCAATAGCTTAAAGTGTCCTTCTTCTTCCATTGCTGATAAACACTTCATTATATGTTGCTAGATCTGTGATGACTGCTGGAATAAAGAGGTGATGCCTCAAAAAACTTGTGGTGGCCCCTAAGCTTTTATGATGTTTGGACTTAGCTGATGGTTTGTGAAATTTTGGGGAAAGAGTAGAGGAAGAAGCTGGGGTTCCTAATGTACTGGGGAATCCTTTTTGCTGGCTGTGGGAAGACAGAGATGAAAGGGACCATTAGATCATCTTCCAAGGGAGCTCTGCATAAAAACAGGCATCAAATGAGGAGGGATTCCCAGTATAGATTCCAAAAGAGAAAATCTTCATTCCAATGACTTGGGGAACATACAAGTGCTTCCTAGTTGTGACTCCATCCAGTCTTCCCTCAATGGTCTTTCCCAATGTCCTCCTTTGATCTGAGCTGTCTGTGTGGATTCTGTTATAGTCACATTATGTCACAAATTACTAATTTCATTACGTGGATGCTTTATCCTTGTCACAACTTTTGAGGTGGTAGTTTAGTCATTGGGATGGATCCATTTGGGATAAGATCAAGCCTGTGTAGCATTTTCTCCATTTTTAAGATCCCTGTTGGTGACTCTAAGTGATCTGGTTGTTAAAGCCATTTTCACACCACAGTATGTATCTACATACTTACAATATTATTCATATTGTCAGCAATATTATCCATGTTGTCAGCAACAGGAATTTTTGTCTAGCACCAAGGTGGTGTAATGTACAGTAACCTAAAGATATATGAGTAGCAGTGATTAGTTGAGATGTTATAACCCAGGGATGAAAATCATGAAGCCCAAAGGCTGTCTGTGCCCTTGAAAGGTCCATTGTAGTGCCTGGCCCAGTGGATGCTATCTGAATCCTCAAAATGTTTTGAAAAACAATTTGGCCCAAAACATTCTCTTCTGACTACAGCAAACTACATTCCAGGAGGCAGCATTATTTTCACGTACATGGAAACAAGAGAGACAGACAGAGGGAGGAGGAGGAGGAGGAAGAGGAAGAGATAGCCATTGAAAAAACACAATTTCTGGTTGCTGTTGAATGAGCCAATGGGGTCTAGCAAAGATATGGATCCAAAAATTACTCTCCAAACTTCAGTGCTTGCCTACTTCTGTTGTAAACAGTTCGTTCCAATAGTTTCATTCAGAATGTCTATATTCTACTTTTGAATCAGTCCTATCTGTCAGAATTATATTTCATTCTAATACCAATCTCATTATAGATAGGTGAACTTCCACATTTCAGCTTAGAGTAAGCTTGTTCTTCTTAGCTTCTCCTTCACGCCAGAGCAAATGATGGACCAGTATCAGCTAACATTTGATATTCTCTGACGAGGAAGCTTGTTTTGTCACTGTGACTTTATATTTAGTTTTATCATTCTCATTGGATGAGGAAAATTTAGACTTACAATGCTTCAATAAACCTTGACCTATTAAGCATGCACGTGTCTGTGTGTGAGCGAGTGAGTGAGTGAGTGAGTGAACGAATGTGGCTATAAGCTTAAGAGCTAGGAAGATGGAATTTACAAAAGAGTTGTTATTTCTTCCAGAACATAGCTATACACTATTGATTTTTAAAAAAGCACTTACCGTATAAGAGATAATCTTGTTGATACGACAAGTACTGGGGCTTTTCTAAGACTAACAAATTTATTGTGATCTGAGATTTTTTTCTTTTATACTAGAGTTTATTTGATGCAAAACTCTCTCTTAAGAAATAGGTTTTAGTTACCAAAAAAACTTATGGCATGACAAACTTTTTAGTGTTGTATGTAATTGTAGGTTGGCATCAGTATGGAATTTCCATCCACTGCAATTGCCATCTTTAGAGGAGGGATTTTCCTCAGAACTGGAACAGAAGAGCTAAAGACTGAAAGCTTGTTTTCTTTGCTGCTATTACTTTTATTTACAACCTCCTCCCCCAGTTCATGCTTTTAAAAATCTGAATAGTAAAGCATGCATTTAACATTGCTGCTGCTTTGGATCTTAATCTTGTGTCTTTGGGCCTCTCCAGAAGTTTCTGAAAGTCCCAGGTTTTGTTCTTGCACAAACATATTTTACTTTGGAAATCCACATGACATTTTCTTCATCCCCAAGTATTTCCTGGGAACTCTTGGCATTACTAAGGTGTTTTCATTTTTGCTTCCTAGTCCAGTTTAAATTAACCAAGTATTTTCTGAAATAAAATGTATCTCTACTTGGCTGTCTGTGTATATTCTGGAACTAGCTAAGATGGCTGTTCCCAGTAAACAAAACTATTGTTTCCAGGACACAGATTCAATAGAAATCAAGTGAGAGAAAGAGGAATGTTTGCATCAAAACAAAATGATTGTAATGTTTCACTAGCATAATATTGCTAAAGTACTTTGATTGCAACTCCTGAATAATAACAAAAAAGGCTCAGTGTAAATACATGTAAATATATTTCAGAAGTTTAAGTCTAGCAGTGACACATGATCAGTGGGAGAGAAAGAACACAAAAGAGGGACAGTGAGAGAAACCCAACATATTTCAGGAAAGTTTGGAGCAAACCTAGGAAGGTGCAGGTAAAATCAAAATGAAACTGGGAACTTTTGACACTTTAAGAATTTTTTTTCTGCTTCATGAGGGACCCCCTACCTTTCCTGAAAAATTTTCTGTGAATCATTATGTTTGGAGGGGAAAGGTTTAAATACAGTAGATCTTGCATTGTTTCAGCGTACCATAAATATCTTTCATCAGAGGTGTATTATTGCAGTTCCTAAACTGAATATCAACATAGTTCAAAATATATGGATCAATGGTCAATATGCATGGCTGATAACTTATTGTACAACTGGGGTATACAAAGGCAATGCATATGGGCAATGTATATTGATAAGCAACTCTGTGCATGAACAAGAGTCCCACATGTGCAAATAATCCAATATGCACAACTCCACTCATGCCACTGTTAGCTGGATATGACTGTTGTACCTTGTTCCCCAAAATCACTCTCACAGGTAATGCAACTTAATGTCTGTTTATGCCATGTAGTTTTGTGCCTTCAAGTCATTTTTGAGTTATGGCAACCTCAGGTGATGGGAATTGTCCAGACGGGGTTTGCCATTGCTTTTCTCTGATACTGAGAGAGTGTGACCTTGCCCAAGGTCACCCAGTGGGTTTCCACAGCTGAGCAGGAATTCGAACCCTGGTCTCCAGTGTCAGGAACTGAATTCACACACACAAATATAACAGTGCAAATACATTATTTATTAGGAGAGTGATACATAGTATAGGGCTTCAGTGAGTGAACTGGAGGCAATTAGCAAAATTCAAAACATTAAAGGCAAAGAGTTTCTCATCTCGCCCGCAAGAGACCTTGGAATTCTGGTTTAGCCTGGCAGCGCTTATCACTACATTCCTAGCTTTGTTTATCTAATGGTCTCTGGTTCTCATACCTCGTTACAAGCAAGCTGCTACTTAACTCCTACTACATGTCCCATAACTAAAATATGGAGGGCTACCCAACATCTAGAGTCATAGTCCAGTGCTCAAACCATTACACTATGCTATCAATAGTTGGCCCAAATGGTATGCCACAGGTTGCTGGCCAAGCTGCTATTAATCAAAGATATGTAAAGTATATTTTTATTCTTGGAAAAATATTTCACAATTTCACAAGGTCCTAAGAGGCTTTGCAAACCTCATCAAATAATACTAATCTGGAGCATAGAAGTAATATGTTACAAATGTTGTCCCTTTGGGTAATAATGGGAAGCCAATAATGTCACTCTGAGCAAATAACATAAAACACTACTACTCTTGTTAGTTTTGGATGTTACAAATAACATTTAGTTGTGGCTGTGATACATTTTTGGATGATCTTTTGGGGATATTTTGGATCTCTTTGTTTTTATTTTTTTTAAATCAGAATTTTGCCGTTCCTAGTGAGCTCAGGTAAAAGCAAACTGCTGCAGTTTCTCTTGGTCTGTGTCTTCTTCCTCAATAACTTTTCCCTTCTTTGGCCCTTTTCGCATCCTTTTTTTCTTGTGCGAGCACCCCTTGAGCGTTGCGTGAGTGGGAGTGTTGCTCCATATGACGCACTCCCCCTTGCGCGACGCTCACAGGGCTAAAGCAGGGCACGTGCGCATGTTTTGATTTTTGGCTTTAAGCCGAAAATGCCCCGCGCTCGCGCAATGCTTGCGGCACCCTCGTGCACTTACGTGTGTGCGGTGCTTTGGCGAGCAGGGGCGGTCGCACTTCCTTCCCCTAGCGCAGCCTACAACTCCCAGACTGCGCTGCGGAACGAAGGGGCAGGGCGCTAGGGCGATGGTCGCGCTAACAGGAAGCGACCTGCGGTACGAAGGAGCGGGGAAGTGGAAGCGTTTCGGATGAGGCTTCTCGCACGAGACGCCCTTCCCCATCGCGCAAAAAGGTAACATGCAAAAAGGGCCTTTATCATGCTCTGATGTTGTTTGGCCACACACATCCCAGATTACATCAGAGAAATGTTCAAGGGTGTAAAAATGGTCTTTTGTTTGCCAGAAGGTCCAACATATTTTGCTCTGTAGATGATCTTAAGACCTTTGGCATGGGCTATATAAGAAATCACTGTGGTATAAATCAGTGAAAAAAGAATGAAATGATCTTTTAAATTTTATTTTAAATCTCAACTTATATATTTGAATTCTCACTTGTTTTTTATAATCAAAGGAAATTGGAATAACTCATTTTGTTTCAGCTTTTCATTTTAAAAATGAAGGTACGCCCCTACCAAACAGCCTAGTCTTAAAGTTGACAGTATGAAGATCACATCCTCTATATTATACCTGGCCCTTTTAAAGAATATGTGGCAGTCCATTATCCAATATTTCAGTGGAATCTGATATCAAAGTGAGAGCTCAAAAACATTCTGGCATATAAATTAGGTTTCTTCGTTTTGCTTTCCTAAGATGAGCGTTAAAAAATGTTTAGCAGCAGACTGTGAATCATCTTAGGTCTTAAATGACACAATATTTAAAACATATTTCAGCCGTGGTCTATATTTTTGAGTTGATAAAATAATTTGAAAGACGTCAACTTGAATCATACAGTGGTGATTATTTACGAAAGTGAGAGGGAGGGAATCTGATTGTGTAAGAAGAAAATGCCTTGGCTGAAGTCGCACCTTCGTATGCTTCTAACAATGCTCTCATTTTATCATATTTTAAAAATCCACACCTCATATCTTCTGCTTCCTTGTATGGAGGGTGCTAATGACACACATAGTAAACCTTCTATTAGCTTTGTACTTCAATAGGATTTGTTTAGTTTCAGCTGTCAAACCATGTCAAGAGGGGGGAAAACCATTTTCTTCTAACCCCAGGATTTTAAAACACATTAGCAATAGGAAAACAAATAGTTTATGAAAAAGACGTTTCCTGACCATATCATTTCCAAAGAAGAAGACATATATGGATGAATAAAGGTATGATGATTTGTTTGGCACAGACATGCATAGATTTTTGCACCCTCCCATTTATTTAAGCTGCAACAATTGCACTGAACACATTTGCACCCAGTTCTTAAAATGTTTGCTTAGAAGCACCACTGAGTCCTTTTGGGTTATTTCAAGAACTATACGCAAGATTTCAATCTTACTTTCACTAATTTTGTTAAATTGTGTTGAAAACAGAATGTGGAAAAGTGACCTTTTGGGATGACTACACAGAGGCTAGCATCCTGTTAGTGACATATGCAGGTATATATTGTGCTATCTGTGAGGAATGATTTTTTTAACAATGCATAACAGTCATCCCCAGCTGACAGTGACGTTTAGTGAAGTTATGTATGTAGGACCATTGCACATTAAAGTAAACAGCATGTATGTACTGCCTTTGTACATTGCACCTTGCAGTAGTACAGTGGTATGTCAGCCATGTGCATTGACCATTGACCAGTGTTTGTTGTGCTATGTTGGTATTCAGTATAGGGGTTGTGTAATGTAGCTCTGCTGGTGGAGATTTATGCTGCATTGAAGCAAGGTAGAGTCTCAGCCAGACTAGTAGTAGTAGTAGTAGTAGTAGTAACAACAACTTGAAAATCCATACATCTGCCAAGCCACTTATTTTACTACCATCCAGAAAGAAATCCTCTGTCAATATGAAAACTGTACTAAGATGCTCCAGGTTGTTTGGAGTCATGATGTGGAAGATGTCACCAACTGTATGTTTCTTTTCCTGCTTTGGGCTTAGGTCTAAACCAGAATCAAATCTGGAAGCAGACTGGAATCTGATACAGACATTTAGGTTTTCTCAATCTAGTTCCAGAGATGCCTTATGGCTCAAAAAGGGGAGACAGTTTATTATTTGTTATTCTACTCTAGTTAGCAGATCTGGGAGTCTTTTTCCATAGTTCATACCATTTGGTGAAAAATAAAATTAATATAATATTAAATTAAATATTAGAGAAGCAAAGAACAACAGCAACAAGGGCAAAATGTCTGATTCAATCAGACTGAAATCACCTATTCTTTTCTCTAATATCTAGCTTGTTGCAACAAAAACCACATAAATAAAAGAGACATGCCTTACACCCATATGGAGGATAGAAATGGAAGACAAATAGACACGATTAACTGCAATCTGGGACAGAATCATGCAACCCTTACAATATGCTGCAATGGGTTAGCAGGTTGGGAGAGAGCATTAGATCTGCACTGAAGCTGTCATCTGGTTGCTCCACCATATGCTCATATTATAAATTACCTCACCAAGAAAAAAAAAAGGCTGAATGTGAATTTTGTTGCAGTAGAATGGCTCACAATCTAAATGAGAACTGAAGTAGTCATGTGCCCATTTTAGTATTGATGCAGCGCTCAACACAAGTCTTTATTTTGGCTCATGGTTTTAGAATTACAGAATTGTCTAACTGTAGAGTTGGAAGAGCTGTCTAGTCCAGTTTCTTGCCAAGGGAGGAAATGCACAGCTAAAATATGTCATCAAACTTCTGTTTAAAAATGTCCGCTGAAAGAGAGGTCACCCATTTACAAGGTGTCCAGTGTAATAGAGCTCTCCCAGCTAGGAAGTTCTTGTCAGTGTTTTGTCAATATCTTCTTTCTTGTGATTTGAATCTACTGGTGTGGGCCCTAATTTCTGTAGTAGCATAAAACAACCTTGATCCATCTTCTGTGTGACTGCCTTTTTGAAATCTGAAGATAGCTATTGTATCATCTCTCATACAGGGATGTTTCTAAGCATATGGAGGCTCAGGGACCAATGACAGTGGAAGTATGGGCCACACAAGCCCATTTGTGTGGGGTTCTCCCTCTCCCTCTGTGGGAGGGTGCTAAAAGAAGCCCCTTTCACTAGCAACCCATGGGAGAGAAAGAGAGAGAGAGAAAGGAGGATGGGTGTATGAAAGCCTTGCTCATGGTAAATTAGCATATGCATAAGTGCATGCATGTGAAGGCATCATCGCTCCAGTGATGCTTGGCTATGGATTGCAGGGACCATGAATTGGTGAAGCTGATATTACTACATCCAAGGTCACATGCTTGGGATGCTGTCTTTACTGCTGCTAGGCTAGCCAGGTAGCACAATGGAACGCAAGCTCATCCCTATCAATAGTGATGTTTCAGGAGTGGCTGGACAGAGATAGGGTTGGAAGGGATTGGGGAAGAGCAGGCAAAGCCTGACAGACACCACTGGCTTGGGCCTTGGACAACCTGCTCCTGCTTGTCTAGTTGTAGCTATACTTCTGCCTCTCTGTCTTCTCTTCTCTGGGTTGAACACGAAGAATTCTATATAGGCTTTTGCTTCCAGAGTCATTACCACTTTGCTAGCATTTTGTTGTGGATTCCACTGGTATTTTAGCAAAGTGAATCCAGTGACTTTTTCCCCTTCTAGCTAATGTACCAATATATATAGAACAATATTAGTAACTGGCACAGCTTGTGAATAGCTAATCGGTTAACTTGCTACACTATTTATTCATGAGGTTTTTCTAGCAATGTAAACCAACTCACTAGCTTGTCCATTTTTTAAAAAAATCATTTTTATTTTTTCACTTCTAATACCAACACAAAAGACCAACACAAATTGGTAAACATAAATATACCAGCACATGAGAAAAAGATTCTGTTCAGAAGAAACTCTCTCAAAAATAGAATCTGTTTTCCAGCACAGAATAAATATATTTTCTTTCCTCCTTTTCCAGTGAATAATCTTGAATAGTGATTCTTTTTCCAAAATGTAAAGTCTCAAGGATCCTGTAACATTTTGCCAATATTCTAATCCAATATACTAGATTGCTCCATAAACACAGAAGTTAATATTATTTTTAATGAGTAAAATGATTTCAGAGCATTATTATTCATTAGAGTGTGTAGCTGGGGAGATTCAGTAATACAGGAAAGTCTGTGGAGAAGGACTAGGAGGTAAAGAAATGCATCACATGTCTCCATTGCTAGCCTGAACAAAGCAAAAGAAGGCCTGGAAAGCAATTGAAGTGTTACGGCTGGGGAGCAAAGAGGAAGAAAAGAAGTGAGTCATGGGATGATGAACTGATGTTTGCTTAGCTTTCAAGCAGCCATAGGGTTGTAGGCTTCACAAGGCTGAAGCCTAGCAAATGCCCCTATAACCCGCCTTAAAAGCTAGGCAACCATATTGAACGATGGGAGGGAGTTTTGTGGCACTGTTGAGTGAGGTACTGAATGATTATGCATCCAATCTGCTAGTGCCAGCAAGCTGCATTGTAACAAGAACATGTGACCAGACCCTATAGCAGGGCTTCCCAAACGGTGTGTCTGATTAAGAAATGAAAAGGTGGTGAAGATGACATTTGCAATGAACAAACTGTAGCAGCTGTAGAGGAAAATGCTCAATAATCAAGTGCTAAACGGTCTGCATTAGTATGTGTGTCAGTTTAAGCTCCGGTTTACTAGTAAAACTGAATTACTGTGTCATGAAATGATGCATGTCTAAAAAGTGTGTCACCAACATAAAAAGTTTGGAAAGCTCTGCCCTATAGAGTCCCTGCTTTGGCTCAGATCAGTGGCAGGAGGGGGCTGGACACATCTTCCTTCAGTGCCCTGGTCACCAGCACTGCAGAACTCCTTTGCTTTGTATGGCTCCCTAGCTTTTAAGGTGGGTTTTAGTGAGTTAAATTTGGGGGAGGGAGAGCATAGCTGCAGCATCATAGCTTTGTGTCTCATGCAGAATCTCAGCCATTTGAAAATAAGAATGAGCAAGTCCTCCCTTTAAATCTTAATAAAATGCAATACTTGGAAATACTTGGGAATTACTAGGTGATAGTTGAAATTGTTGGTCTTACTGTAATTTGGTATCAAATTGGAATTTCTGGAATCTGGATATTTCTGATGTGAGCATTGGAGAAGTGAAAGCCAGGCTTCTCACAATAAATAATTATTAACAAACACCTTTGTCAGACAGGTTTAGTCCCTATATCAACAAGGGGCAATGGACTTGAACAGAAGGGTTTCATAAGGTTTGGTATAGAGTTGTTGCCAGGGATAGCACAAAACATTCTGCTGTCTGAGGCAAAAGACAAGATGGTGTCCCTCTCCCACATTGTACAGAAAGCAAGTGGGCTGCTTGTTGAATCTTGCTCTAAGAATGGTAGCGGGTGTTGCCAGTTAGCAGTCTCCCTCTCCTTCTCCTTTCTTTCTAAGGCTAAAAGATCAAGGGAGTAGAGAACCAACCCTTTAAAAAAGCAGTTCACAACTCTTGCCTCCTTGCCCTTGGGAAGGCATGCCCTTTGTTTAGAAAATGGATCCCACCAGTAGTAACACCGACCCATTCATTCACTCCTCCCTGTCTCCCACATTCAACATGTGCCCAGGAGCAAAAGATAGAAAGATACTGGGGCTGTTGTCTAGAGTCTATGATTCTAAGGCCTAAAATGGATATGAGCATGTGGGGCCCATCTTCATTCATATGAATATACCTGAAAACTTAGGCCATTTCCGCACGACAAAGCTCTTCTGCATCGTCTCATTGCCATCCCAGATCCAGAAGGGAACACATCAGCAACACTCCCCTCTGCGCCCACATGGTCTATGTGGAAGAGAACACAATGGCGCCATGTCTTCCTTCCGCAGCGCAGTCAAGCTTTTTCCATTGCTGTGCTGTGGAGGGAAGTGTCATCAGTGTGCTTCCACATGGCCAGAAGTGACAGGAGTGCCATGCGACAGCAGAAGCAAATTTTTTTTTCCGTTCTGCAAAAACTGCGTGAGCACGACGCTCCGTGACAGGATGGCAGCAGGATAGCAATGATGTCATGAGGAAGCGTGACTTCCGACCACTGCCATCGTGTGGCAGAAATGAGACAGCAACGTTGTGCAGAAAGGGCCTTACTGCAACTCAGGAACTGTTCTGAAGGGACACTTTAAGCTGACACTTTGGCCATTTCTGATGCACTTCCCTATCGTGTGCTTCAGTAATTATAAAAAGAAGGTGTTGTAGGCATGGTTGGTGGAGATGCAAGAGAGAGTCTTCTCAGTGGCTGCCCGGAGACTCTGGAACTCCTTTCCCAGGGAGACTAGAATGGCCCCCTCCTAATTGTCCTTCTGTCAGCAAGTTAAAGCCTTTTTGTTCCAACAAGCTTTTAAACTAGAAAGTTTTTAAAGAATAGGCCAGGGGGTACTGTATTGTTTTAACTCAATAGTTTCTAAGGGTTTTTAAGAACTATTTTAAATTGCATTTTATTTTTTTAACTAGAGGAGTTTACAGCTTCAATACTGTAAATAACTTAATTCTCTTTTAATGTTCCCTTTTTGTATGTTTTTGAGTGTATTGTTGTTTTAAATTGTGAGCCATTTTGCATACCAGTTTTGGGATAAAAGTAGGAAAATAACAACAACAACAACAAGAATAATTTCTTCCAGAAAAATGACTGAAATGCATATTTATTTAAGTTTATATAAATTGCAAACATATTTGTGCTTTGTTTTGATGGAGTAGAACAGGACAAATTGCTTTCTCTGATTTTTAGATTATTTTTTTCTATACTTAAATACTCTGAAGTGGCTTTGCCATCATTTTTCATGTTAGACTTGCCATTTCATTGGTCATTTGATAAATCTAAAAAATTCAGATGAGGGGTGTGTGTGTGTATGTATTATATGTATATATTCAATGGGACTTTTCTACTTCATTCATTCTCTGTATATGACATAGAACAATCATTCAAGCCATAGTATGCAATCGTTTCCCTTGATACCTGGAAATCCAGGAGGTTCAAGACATGTCTTTTGTTCCCGACCTTCAGGTTGCCGGAACACAGCATGAAGTATTACACCTTGGTTTCATGGTGTAATCTTTATTGTTAGAATAATAAATGAGATCTTACATACTTCTTATCAGTTGCAAATGTTCTTGTAGCTCATTGTACAATATGTCAGATGAAATGAATTTCATGATCTTTTGTATAATGCATACGTTCCAACAGTCATTTCAAATTTAATTTATTTCCTTGCAATTCATTCATCTTTGGGGTACCATTTTTAACCATTTGGTTTTTAAACTATGCAAGCACGGTGCCTAAATTCCGTGCTCCAGCTCACATATCTAAATTGTACTGAGCCTACTTGGATTTCTGAAGGTATATTTTCATAACAATTCATTCCTCATCAGGCTTTCTCACCACTATGTTGCGTCAAATACTATGCTTTAACTAGAAGGTACTCGCTATCTGTAGCTCTGTTAATAGAAGATGGTTGCTCTAGCTTAGCTATAAAGGTTTGTTTACATTATATCCTGTTCAGCTAATTTACCTAGCCTACTGCAGGGATGTTTCAGAATACAAATGTGGGGATTTTCTGTAATGGAGAGTGCCTTTTCAGTGATTCTTTCCAAATGTCTTTTACATTCTTCCTTTTATATTACTGTAATGGTTGTTACTATATGGAACTGGAAGACATGGGAATATGAATTTTTTTTTACTTGCTTTTAAAAACAAGCCATTGTGTGTATTTCCTGCAAATAACAAGCAAACTGAGGCTTCTGCTGGTCAATAGTCCTTGTTTTTTTCCCTTTTAAAATGTGTATTACAGCAGTATGAGTGCCAGTTTGGCAAAAAGAAAAGCAGATCAAACCATGAGGCTTTACTGCATATAATAATTTTTCAATAAGTGTTCAGCAGAACTACAATGGAGTTTTTAAAAGAAAGAAAGCATAATTGCTAAGATTTAATAAGGTGTATTTTCTTAATACATTAGTTCTGAGGAAGCGGAATAGGCAGTGTCATGTTCTCTGGTTCTTAATTGTGTAAAAAATGTCGACGATCCAATCAAGAATTAGGTGCACTTAAATCCATTGATTTCAGTGTTTTTTCTGTACTTTCTGGACAATGTTAGTTTGTGGACAAATAGCATTTTAGAAGCTCTGAGGCACCAGTTCAGCTAGATCAGTTTAGATGCTAGATTTAATGGTCTTAACAGGGGCTTCCATTAAGACCACCATGTGTATTATAATTGTTTATAATATATAAACTATATATTGTTTATATATAGCACTATAATTGTTTCAGTTGTGAAGCACACAGCCGGACTTTCCTTTCTACTTGATTCTTGCCATTCCACGCTTTACAACTACTTCAACAGCTTTACTGTTTGTCTGCCCATTACAAATGCAAATTATAGTAGATGTATAGAAGAGGTTGTAAAGCTTGGAATGCTGTTAACAGAATCCCAACTTTTTATCTAATAAGAACAATTTTGAATGCGACCCATCAACTTATTTCGGTACCTCCTAAACAAACACCTCAGAATTTTGTTTTAAGACACTTTTCATGATATGTTCTTTCTCCTCCATAATTACCAAACTTCCATACCCCCAGACTCATATGCCATTTCTGCACTACACTGTTATAATGTTATTATTCCACTTTCAACATCCTATGGAATCCTGAAGTTTGCAGTTTGGGGAGTGGCATTTAGAATTCTTTGCCAGAGAGCTCTTTAGCCTCAGTAAACTACAAACTCCAGAATTCCACAGGATGTTGAAAGTGGAATAATAGCACTATAACAGTGTAGTGTGGAAATGGCCATAGATTTTTTTGCATAATCATTCTCTGGCTGGTGGATAGTACTGGGGATTAGAGAAGTATTCTCTGCACATCTCTCCATTCTCTCCACCAGCCACAGACTGACCATTCAGGGGAGTTATCCAAGCAAAATCATGAATTCTGAGGATGCTGAGTAAGAAGCCATAACAGAGTTCTTCCTATGGAATTTTTATGTCTGATATAAACAATGTAGGATCTCAGCCATAGTTTGCTGAACAAACACTCCTAAGCATATGGAGTTTCAAATTTTAAGCTCAGTTATCACATTATCACTTACTGTTGTTGTTGTTATATGGCTTTAAGTCATTTCCAACTCTTGGTGGCCCTAAGGCAAACTATCATGGGTTTTTCTTGGCAAGATTTGTTGAGAGTGGATTTGCCTTTGCCTTCCTCTGAGGCTGAGAGAGTATGACTTGCCTAAGGTCACCCAGTAGGTTTCTACAGCTGAGTGGGGATTTGAACCTTGGTCCCCAAAGTCATAGCCCGATCACTATATCACTCTGGTTCTCATACCACTTATTATGACTGCAGAAATAAAGTGGATCTGCTTTTCTGATGGTAAACTCATTCAGTTGAGGGATAAGCACTATTTTGTTGTATAGAAAGATACTATACAGTCATCCCTCCACATTTGCTAGGGTTAGGGGCACAGGACCTCCATGAAAATGAAAAATATGTGAATTTTTTAGGCCCTCCCAAACCATATTTAACACACAAAAAAGTATGATCATCATATTCAACCCACCGTGGATTTCTTTGAGGCATCAGGGTTCCTTCACAAGGCAGAAGTGGTTGGCTGGTGGGGCTTACTACCACCTCCACTGCTGCCCCACACCATTTTGAATAGGGACTTACAAGCCTTGTTTGCAGTTCCTCAGTCTGATGAGGCTTGTAGTCCCTATTAACAATGGCAGAGGTGACAACAAATAATCCATGAGTGATCAAATCTGCAAAAGTGAAACCTGCAAATGTGGAGGGCTGACTGTAATTTAAAAGTAGAAATAGTAAAATAGACATATGTGTATGCCCAACTGCATCCTCAATATAAAATATTAAAAAAAAACAAAACAAGAAAGAATTCTGTAAGCAGTAGTAGTCCATCAATGCCAATGTATTGTGTGCTGCTGCCCCAACATCTGCACTCACTGAGTGATCCTTTTGGTGGCCACAGTATCACTTCTTGGAGAAGGGTGTATAGAACTGTTATTATTCCCCATCGTCACCACTCAGTCTCTGGGACCATTTTGAGTATGGCAAATAATTCTCTGACATGATAATTTCCAACATGTACCTTTTAAAAAGCTGAAGTCAAACTGTGTTTATGTCTAGCCCAGAACTTGGAAGTAACCCATTAGAAACTATACTTTTTGCAAGTGCAAAAATATAGGTAGAGCCATTCTGGATGAGAGTAGAGTAGAGCAGAGATCTATTTAACCCAGCATTCTGTTTATGCAGTGGTCAACCCATGGGAAGTCCATCAGTAGGACATGAGTGCAGCTTTATCCGAGTCTCACATTCCCCAGCAACTGATGTACAGAAGCCTTGGATACTGGAGGTGATATTTAGCCATTGTTGCTAATACCCACCTATTAGCCATTGATGATGCTAACTTCCATAAAGTTATGAAACTTGCCCCTTTTAAATTTTTCCAAGATGGCAGCCTCATGAATCTTTCACCATTCTGTGGATGACTGAGTTCTAATAATATAAGTGAGCTGAAAAGCTTTTCCCTGACTACTTTATACTGACAAGAAGAAAATCAACTCATGTGAAATGAAATGCTGAATGAAAGTTCTACAGATATCACGGACTGCTACAAAGACAAATAAATGGGTCTGGGAGCAAATCAAGACTGAACTCTCACAAGAAGTCAAAATGACTAAAACTGAGGCTGTAGTACTTTGGACACATCATTCAGTGACTCATTGAATAGTATGGTAATGCTCAATAAATGTGAAGACCGTAGAAAATGAGGAAGACCACATTACAAATGGTTTGAATCAATAAAGAAAGCCATGTCCCTGAATTTACACAACCTACACTGGGCAGTCAGTGACTGGGGTTCACAGAAGTTTCTCATTCATAAGGTCATTATAAATTGATGCCAACTTGACAGCAAATAACAATAACAACAATCTACTTTAACTCCACCATGTATAATTTTATACGCCTCTATCATACCTCTCCTTACTTGTCTTTTTTCCACACTAAATATCCTCAAACACTAACCTTTCCTTGTTTGGGATTTTTTTTTTATTAATCTCCTGATCATTTTGGTTGCCTTGTCTAAACTTTTTACAGATCTACAATATCCTTCCCTGCTCCCCGCCACCAGGTACCATGGCCAGAACCACATATTTCACTTCATGCTATTTTAGTAGTGTGATAACCAAGGTACAATTACTTCACATTGTTATTGTAACCTAATGAGGGATAACTGCACTTCCTTTACAGTGTAGCTGTAACTTTTAGTTATTTTTATAGTGATGGGATGTGCCCTCATTAAAAGTTGGACAGAAATATCACATGGTTTGTATGCTAGCTCTTGCTGCCGCCTCTCGCTCGGTTATGGACGTTGAGAAAATGTTGGGAGGAGACTGTGGCCTGAATTCAGTTGCTAGTTCAACCAGAGTGGACTTGCTGATGAGTCTAAACGTACTGAGTTTCCATTCATTCACTAGGTCTAACTCTAGTTGAGAACAGAGACTGGATTTAGACCTATATTTTGTATTCAGTTTGGAAATAAATAAAAAACAACTAAAATGTGACTATATTAGTTATTTTTGAGTAAGAGAAATGTAAAACAGCAACCCAAACAGTGACGAACTACCTTTCACCCTAGAAGCTATAATTGTACCAAGTACTTTTAAAAAGTAACTAAAATTACTCTTTTACAATTCAGAAGAAAGATGTCAAAAAGTGACACGTTTGTTATTGTACCTGATAGTTCTCAACTGTGTATCTTGCATACAGCACACTCTGTTTGTGATTGGACAAAGGATGGTAAACAAAGATTCATCCTGACTGTTGCTGAAACACTGCTTTGTACAAGGAAAATTATGTTAAATGCCAAAAATATTCTAGCTTGACTTTGAATTTGTTATTTCCCGTAGTTATAGTACAATAAATGTTGATAATGGGTAAGCTAGCAGATAACCATTCAGCTGCACTTCATCTTGAATTACAGTGAGAACTCTTGAATTTTAGGCTATTTAGGAATAGTTCTGATATAGAAAGTGTGACTACTCCCATACCAAGAATTATAATCAATATTTAATTTAGGCATGCCTACTTTTTTCATTTTGTTTCTGCTTCCCTGTGCTCTTTATTGTTCCAGAAACTACCCAACTACACTTTCCTTGCATATAACCACACAGGTGATTTATTTAACACACACGCTAGGGAGAGTCAGTTCAATTTCAATTGAGATTGTGCTGCCTAGCTGTTAGGCACCTTCCGTGTTAAATCCTCTGGGAACAATGCTCTCCCATTTGCTCTGGGGTTAGATGACACATTTGAATCTAGCTTTCTTCTTCCCTTTGCTGTCAGGTTCTCATCTTGATTGTTAGTTATAATGTGTGGCAAAGTAGTGCGGAGGTTCTTTAACATGTTAATTTCCCCAATGCATTGTGTATACATTGTGAATAATATCTGTCTGTTAGCGTGCACATATAGCCTAAGCCATTTAACAATAGGATTAAAGTTAATTCTGCTATGATTAGGGCAAACTTTTCTGCATGCAGGTAGCTTTTACTTCTATACTTCCTAGAGCAGCTGTTTCCTAATTTTAGTCTTGGTATGTATACAGAAGTGTCTAATGCACAAGTAACTCTTGTCCATTCTGGGTATGGAATGGACAACACTGGCTTTCTTTACCAGACTTTTCCTCCAGCAACTGTACAAGTTTCCTACACAATCTAATTTCCTTTCCAAAGAAGTGAATGCATCCCTTAAACAGTTTTGGTCCCAAAGGGAGTACAAAAGTACAACAGGCACTGGTTGTACAAAGCAAGATCACAAATTCATGTTGGGAAAGCCAGGAAGGAAAAACAATTTGCTTGACCCTGGATGTGTAGAATGTTTTCATGTGCTTATATTTTGTTGGAACATTTCCCAGCCATTGGCTACACTGGAAATCCTAGCTGAATTCAAACATCAAAAGTGAATCTTTTTAACTCTTTCATATTTCCCTTACTGAGGATATTATTACTTTTTCTGTGAATTAATTTTTTCTCAGTGTAAAGCGACACACTTTCTGATTTCTCTGTATTGACTGGAGAGGTCTAGATAGTCACTAGACTCTCCTTGCATCACTTCATGATACCTGCAACCTGTGTGTCGTTACTGTCTTTCTGCCTCTCACAGTCCCTCAGCATCTACTATTGCACACACAGATACAGTATCTAAATATTACTAGTGTGGACAGGGTAGAGTAGGATAGCAGGCTCAAAGGATCTTTTTGTAAAAGGATCACAAACTACAGGCATCTTGAGATACTGGAATGTAGGGCAAAGCTAACTCAAGGAGATTCTTCCCTACAGAATGAATATTTATACTGACTGATTTTTCACAAAATCTATAGAGAAACACCTATGCCATACATTTGGAATAGCAGCATGAAACTATTCAATGGCACAGACATCAAAAAATAAAATAAGCTACTCAGCATAAACACTAAAGATATTTGGGAGAGGGGGTGGGGTAGAATCTAGGGTCATTGCTTAGGGACAAAACAGACAAATACATGGACAGGTGCAGCTAGTCAAAGACAACCATGACATGTATAAAGGGGAGGCCATGCTTGACAAATGTTATTAACTTGTTTGAGGAGGTGACAATGAAACCTGACAGGGGTGAAGAAACAAACATAATCTACTTGGACATCAAGATAGCTTTTCATGCTTGTACACTGAAAACTGGACACAGGGTTAGTAAGTAACCAAAGGGGAAGTTCGAAACTACTTCAGAACTGACAGGATTAAGGTCAGAGAAATAGACATAAATGAGCATTATCACACATCATGAAGAAACTGTCAATTGTACTAGGGAGACCCTACTCCAGGGACATCCTGGAAATCACCTGGAAGTTCTCTCTTACAGACATCTCTGAAAACATATCGCAATAATTTCAAATTATAGAGGACACACAAGGGATGTTTCTTGAACCCCTTGCAAAATGACAAAAGGGAAGAGGTCACTTTAAAGTTCAGTGTAAGCGCGCAGGAACTGCCAGATTCTAAATGTATCTTTTGTAGAGGAACATCCAAAAATATGCCGCTTTAAAATAAATGTGAAAATGTGGCACCATTTTCACAGTTTTGTAATCATGGCTTCACACCAACAAAATGTTATCACTTGGTATGTCTCCTATCTTGGGTGGTGCAGTTGAACTGGGGCCCATAGAGCTAGAATGCCAAGATTTATTATTTTCAATTAGCAGGAATAATGGCATAATCTACCACTTTAATCAACCATCCTGTTTGTGTGCTTAGCTGCAGTTCTCACAGAAGCTGAAAAGAAAATGAATATTTTCCCAGCAACAGTATATTATTGTGAGCTATATATGTTGCAGTATAAATATTTGGATGTTGCTTGGTCTTAGATAGGTAATTAAGACTCATTAGCTTTACAAATGATCTGGAGGAGATGGAAACTGCCAAAATTGGTTTGTAAATATGAATCAGCAAAATTGCCTGCATTTTTAGAGTTCTCTTAAAGTTGTGACCTGCAAGGACATTAAAGTGAGTGCCTACACTTCAGAATTTACCAGTATACCACTGTACTCTATTGGGGGGAAAGTGTAAATGTAACATTGATTTTGAATATGTCATTCTGACCCAGTCTTTTGGCTATTTACCCTGCCAGTTCCTGAATGTGGAGATTCAGAGTTGCTTCACTCAAGCAGAAAAGTACTCCTACTTGCTCATGACAGTTCCACTCAATTGTTTCAGTTTGTCTGTCCAACTGCAGCCCTCCATGCCCCATTCCACAGAGACCATGAAGAAAAACCTTTGGGGAAATTATGGCTTGCTGTGTGTGGGAAAAGGAAAGAAATTGTAAAGTGCAGTTACCAAATTACTCTCATGGCTTGATTTGCAGTTGGCTTACTTTTTCTGAACTTTCTTGGCAAGTGCATGGAGAAAGCTCTGATTTTCCTGCCAGGAGAAAGCAGTGCATGTCTGGTGTTGATGCATTGCTCCTACAAGTAATTGTATTGGATCCTGTAAATTGTAGTTCAGCTGTTGGAAAACACCAGCACATGACTAATTCTATGGTTGCTATTTCTCTTCTGTCTGCTGATAAATAGAATTTTGAGCCATTGGGAATTCAGGGTGAACAACTTCCAGTTTTACAAACTACCAGGAACATGCAATGATTTTGGAATCTAAATTGCTTTGTATCCTTGTACCAAAAAGAACCTTTTCCTTCTTTCCTTTCTTCATCGCTTTGATTCCTATTCTTTAGAAAAGGAAAAAATATGTTTCTTTCTGTATTTTTCTCTTTGGCAAATCCACCCCACTCTTTGATGTCTGAAATCTTGGTCCCTGCTTGCCTCTGACCATGCCCCATCTCAAACCTCAGGAACTTGATTTTTAGCATGACAGTAGCCCAGGGCTTCTTTTACAGTTCATTCATTGTTGAGCAGGAAAAAATTCTTGCCTGACAGCAAAGGTACAAAATTTCAAAAGTCCTCTTTCTAGTCAAAATTTGCACTCATGAAAGTTTGATATGGACAGGAAGCTGGTGAAGAGACATAAAGAGAGAAGTGACATGAGAATCATAGTGAAGACAGAGCAGAATTGTTTTTTCCCCCCTCAGCAAACACATGTTGACTAACTGTGAATGATAGATAAAGCCAAGAATAAAACCACAAGGAGTATTTTGTGTCACCTTAAAGATGAAATAAATCTCTCTGTCCCTCTGTGTTTTGTTTTGTTTTTTTGTTTTGCAGCATATGCTTTCATGGACTCCAGCCCACTTCATCACATGCGACCTGCAATCCAGAGAAATGTATGCCAAATGCAGTTTACTAGTCTTTAAGACATCAGAGAATGAGACTTCTGATAGGATAAATCAAGAATCCAGTAAGAAAGGCCCATGAGCAGACAACTTTGCTCTGAGCAATAACATGGCAACCATTCAATATCAAGCATTTGTGGACCCATTTCCAAAATACCGGTAGGCAAGATAACTGTATGACCACGTTCTAGTCAGTAGTGTTGCAGCAGTTAATAAGTAGGTATATGGCCTTCTTTAAACAGACTGTAAGCATACGTTACTTTATGGTGCAAATATGTTCCCCCAACCATCCCTTTTTCATATCCTTGAGGGGGTCTTATCTGCCACTGGAGAACAAGAGAAAGTCCATGGAATTTACCTGTGTGACACATTTGGCCCAGTCATATTAACTGTAAAAAATCACACTGGTTGAAGATTGGGTGGAGTTGAAATTAGAACCCAATAAATTTCACACAAACATGGAGAATTTTCCAAAATGTTTCTGTTTTTGTGTAACGAATTCAACTGTGTCAGTCTTCTTAGAATCATAGGACTAGGTTCAGAAGGTGATCTAATTCAAGCCCCTGCCAAATAAGGAAATACACTACTATACTGGCTTTGAGATATGCCCATCCAGCTTCTGTAACAACAACAACAACAACAACAACAACTGCAAATTAAGAAAAACCAACCACCTTCAAGTTAGTCAAATATATACATGGTGTGGATTGAGTATGGATATTTAAAGATGGCTCTCACAATGGCTCTTTCCATGCTAAACATACACAGGTCCTTCAACTATTCCTAGTATGAATTGGCCCTTTTATTAAGTGTTTTCAGGTTTTGTTTATCTCACTGACTTTCTGGGATACTTTTCAAACTTTGAATCAAAAATCTTGTTGATTACTTTCAAGGCAATTGTATGGATATTCATTTGCTGAACTAAGCAAATGAGCTCAATAATGACCTCAGCAGACTTATCTTTTATTCTCCCTCTGCATTTCTCTAGATCATCTCCAGAGGCTCCCCTAATGCATTAGAGGAGATTTTGAGGTTGTCTTGAGAGACACAGGTCCTTTCTGCACTACTACTGTTATACTGCTATTATTCCACTTTCAATCTTTTGTGGAATTCTGGGGTTTGTAGTTTGCTGAGTGTAAACAGCTCTCTGGCTGAGAATTCTAAAGGCCCCTCCCTAAACTGCAAGCCCCAGGATTCCATTAGATGTTGAAAGTGGAATAATAGCACTATAATAGCATAGTGAGGAAAGGCCCACAGAAGGAAGATACAAATAATCTTTTTTCTGTTCCACTGACAGCTCCCATTCTATCAATAGGAGAGTTCCACTGGATGATAGCCAATACAGTCACAATCAACAGTTACAATAACTGGGAAGTTTTGGAAAACAGAAGTAAAAGTCGGAAAATCCACACTTAGATTTGATTCACATTGTATTTGATTTGGGGAAATGTGCCTGTAAATTTTAAGTCCTTTTAGGGCAAAGATTCTAGAAAGCATGATACTGCATGATGGGATAACTGTAGTCACAGCATGCATGATCTACAGCTATTACTCCAGGAGATTAAGCTTGATAATTATTCAAGTGAAAGCTGTTTTAATGCTAGTTCAGACAATAGGCATAGAGCACATGAATTTAAAAAGGGTTAATTTGACTTGTGTACATGTGCTGGCTATCCTGAACCTGCTACCATATGATAAGTGGCATGCCATCATTCCCATGCTCCTTGGAATCTCCAAAAAAGTACAGATGTGTGGTAAAGCCCTCCAACCTATTCAGCCAAGTGCAATTGTTACAGATGATTTGGCTTACTAGATGGATAGGAGACCCAATTTGCTATTTAGTTTGTAGGTGTTGAAAGCTGCCAAGTTGCCAACTCCAAGACATTGCCAGATTTTTGATGGCCATCCCTGAACCCTATTGGAATGATATCCTGGGAGTGAACCTGAATGAACATATCACTCCATATGCACCCTGTCATTATGTAAAATCTCTGGTATAGCATTCAAGAGTGGCTACTTTCATGGCTTAGCCAGGTCACTCATCTGACCATGTGATAATTTCTATGTATTGGGCACAGTAACTTTACTGACTCATAAGACTATCTTGACTAAGACCTGTTTAACTATGTAGTGATATTACCATTTCCATTGTGGACAGTTTCAAACTCATTATTCAACATAACGATGCAGATTTAGTCTTAGAATGAATGCCTTTGCATCTATTGCTGTGGTTAAAATGTGACTTGGGCATCAGTGAAGCATTATTTTTTGCTGGTTAATATGTGTCATGTGAAATAACTCAAGTCTAATTATCATGCAGTATTAGGCACAAAATAGTATCTTTTCATCAGGGAAGGGAAACCAATGCTTGTCCTGGAACAAAACAAGAATACAAGATAAGGAAAACTGCTATACTGTGGCACATTGTACATTTACACATTTAAATGCAATCTTTTCTTAACAAAGTGAATATTTTAAAAGCTACCTTTGTCTTTCAGTGCAGGAGAAGAGACAAGGAAATTAATATTTTCATAATATATATGTCATCTTATATTTCATGCCTGAATCATTTGAAAATGCAGATTAATTTGCAAACAGTTTAGAAAGCTGAACTATTGAATTGGGTCCTCGAAGATTTAGGATTTGTCATCTCTTAAAGTTGACACCCAGTGAGAGCTTGTCAATTACAAAGGAATGAAATGAAGTGAAAATAAGTCTCATCTTCATCTTTTCGTTTTATGCTTGGCTGGTTATGGAGAGACATCATTTACAAGCTGAGAATAATTACTTGCAAAGTTATGTTTTACCCTAAACCCAAATTATTTATTATTTTATGCTATTGTGGTAAGGCAGTCATTGCAATTTAATAATAATCCCATCATTCAAATTACTCTGTAAAGAATCATTTGGCTACCAAAAATGTGAGTTTTGTGAGTTAAAAAAATATTTTTAAAAAAGCAGAAGTCAGGTAGGGCTCCTTTTACTGCAAATAATCTGCTTCTTTTATTATGAGTTATTTAGAATTCCGTGATTTTATAAATATGTAGCAGTATATAATTTAACAAATATCTTAAAGTATGTATATATGCTATAGGGATATATAACACCATAAAAACCTCCATCTGTTTACATAAATACGTATCATAATTCTCTTTCAGCATGTTTGTGTACCATATTAGCAATATTTCTCCTTATTTATGTCATTCTGCTAACAGTGATCATTTTATAGCCTGAGTATAATTTAGCAAATGCTGTTACTGCTCTTGTGCTATCTTTATTCATCCTACATTCAATGTATAGGAATCCTGGGCATGTTATCTTGCAAATGAAGGAAGTACAGCAGCAATGCTTGTTAGATTCCATTGCCACTTTCTACAATTCTGTTTTTGTGAAATATGGACTTAGTATAGCTGGCACCACTCTCTAAATGCTATTTCCTTGATTCCAAACACCTTCCTGTGTACCAATCAGCTTTTGCAGAGGTTTTCCCATGTATGTAAAAGCAGATTGTGTGGGGTAATAAAATACACATCAGTTGACTGTTTGGTGCAAGCACATTCCATTGAAATCAGCACAGACAGGGTAAATACAAAAGGAGAGGGTAAGTCTGATAAAAAGAACTAAGGTTGTTTTGACAGATGCAGGGGGTGCTAATTGGAATCAGGGAGCAAAGAACAGAGGAATTGATGGTGGTCTTGGAGAGGCTTTTGTTTTATGGAATTCTTCACTCTGAAACACATTTTATTAGAAGCATGTTATGCTGGAAACAGTGGAAGGTACTACCAGAGGGGAGGGACCCCAGGCTTAGTAGGAGTGATGTGTGCATGGAAGTAGGGATCAGCTTACACATGCCTAGCCAGATTGGGAATCACATGCATACATGCGTGATTGTCCTATGCAACCAGCAACAAAGGCTGTGACAACATGTGCTTTTAGGTGAGATTCAGCAATCTGGAGGAGAGGAGGAAGAAGGCAGTTGTAGTCCCTACTTCCACATCTTTGTGGTCAATGAAATGTCATACTCTACTATGAAGCTCATTGGGTTTTCTGGGGTAGCTCAGCAACTCTCAGTCTGGTGTCATAGGATTGTTGCAAGGATGACATGGGGATGTCACCTTAAACTTCCTGAAGACAAGGCAGGATAAATTAACCGAATAGCTAAATATGTGCATCCAAGATAGCAATGACATAAGAATGTGTGTGCTCAGTGTAAGGAGAGCAGTGCCTCCCTTCTTGTGTTAGCTACCTTTTCTACAGTTTTTTGAAAGCTCTGGTAGACATCTTTGGCTAAAATAGAAAGATATTAGGGACAGGGATTTGTGGATTTTATCAAGGGCTCTCCTCCTCTTCTCTGAATTTTTCAAGCCTAAGTGCTTTTTAAGATGATAGCTTGCTTAATTGTGCTTTAAGTTTTCTATTATCAATTTTTTAGATTTTTCTCTTTTTAGCATTTTTTCAAGCTGCCTTGGCTACTATACCAGGAGGAAAGTGGGATATGAAATAAAATACTCTGTATACACTCTATTGGACTGTACTGAGAAATATAACATTCTCCTCAGTATATATTTTGGTTTTGTAATTCAGCTCTGTGTGAAAAGATTGCAAAAGAATGCTTTGATCAAATGAAAGCTCATTTCATAGCATGTGAAGGTTCTTCCTATTATACTGTTAGGGGTGTGTGTGTGTGAAAAATAAAAGCTCTTGTTATTTTGTGTTTAGTTCCATTGATTCTCTAAAAAGTACCTTTTCCATTCTACTCATATTGCCTTAAATCCAGTTACTAGCTCTAGTTAGAAGAGAACTCTGGATCAATTACCAAATGGTAAATCAATAGTTACGTAAATTCTGTTGCTTCTAATCAAATTGGGACTAACAATTGGATTTAGGCTACTGTATGTAACGCAATTGGACTAGGGCCATTTCCACAGTACATTGTTATAGTGCTATTATTCCACTTTCAACATCCTGTGGAATTCTAGGGTTTGTAGTTTACTGAGGCCAAAGAGCTATCTGGCTGAGAATTCTAAAGGCACCTTCCTAAATTGCAAACCCCAGGATTCCCCAGGATGTTGAAAGTGAAATAATAGCACTATAACAGTGTAGAGCAGAAATGGTCTAGGACTCCAGGAGAGTAGGGTTCAAATCCCCATTCAGCTATGGAATCCCACTGGCGATTTGGGACTGGCTATACTTTCCTGGCCTCAGGGAAATGCAATGGCAAATGTCCTCTGAATAAATCTGGTCAAGAAAGCCCTGTGATAGGGTTGCCATAAATCAGAGTTGACTTGGAGGCATGTAAAACAAAAGTAAAGCAGTGTATTTTAACACAACACCGTATATTCATAAAGATCCACAAAGTTTTTTGCTAATCTGGGCCACTAAATATTTAATTGCTTTATTTAATGAGTGTTTTCACTGAGAAATTTGAGACATAATTAGTAATATTTTTTGAAGGTTCTGTTGGCCATTACTTTCTCAACTGGAGTTGATATTTTCTAGGAATTCAGTATATCTCTACCTAAAACTTTGAGAGCTTTGGTATGATTGAAATAATTTCTATGAAGCTTTCTTTTTGAAGCAACAAGTTTGTTTCCCATCTCCGTAGGATGGGTTTATAAAGTCCAATTATGATTCCTTGAAAAGAGCTTAAAATAGTTGATATGATGTTTTCAAGACAGAAAAAATGTGTTGTAGTTGCAAGATGATTAACCTGTAATCTGCTCTTCTGCTGCTCAGCCTTATAAGCACTATTCTTGTGGATAACAATTGTGTTGCAAGTCAAACACCATAATGATAATCTAACATAAGGAGGTAACCTGGTGCAACCACTGCTATGTGGGCTCTCCCTCTTAGTTCTTCCACAGCTTAATAGCGCCATGCCAAGTTGTATGACCAGGGCCAAATTCCTGGCACTGTTTTTTGTATGGCCCTTTCTGCATGCAGCGAGGGAAACACTCCCTGTCGCTACTCACTGGCTTTTTGGTGGGTCCATTTGGGTCCGTCCGGACTAGGAGCAGTGCGAGCTCATCGCTCCGCACTGCTCCGGTGTCCAAAATGGCGGCTTCCAGTTGGTGGAGGCTCTCCACCAACCAGAGAAGCTCGCCAGCCTAAAGCCCGCCCCTGGCAGATCTGCAGGCACACACTAGTGCACGCCTGCAAATCTGCACCGGAGCGCGGTGACACGGGTTCGCACGCTCCGTACTTTTAAAAACCTCTTAAAAGAGGTTTTTAAAAAGCACGCCGCACAACCAACTCCAGTCGCTCCGGAGCAGATTGAGGTGAGGAACTACAAAAAGTAGTCCACCCCAGTCCACTCCATGGTGCAGAAGAACTCCGTTGGAGGTCGCTCTGCACCGTTTTAATAGGCTGGTGTGGAAAGGGCCTATGTGTAAATTCCTCTATGACAGAAGCTGGACATTTTTGTCCAATACAGAACATCCATATTCAGTTCAAATTTGCAGAAGCAGAGTTGCACATGCAGTGCCACTGTGCATGCACATTATGCAGTGTCTACGCATTTTCCATTGTCTGTACAGGTGAGTATTGCCTATTAAAGTTCACACATGCCTTTGGTTGTGCAATGATACAATTCAGTAATCAGGTGCTGTTGTGCAATCACTGCATTACTCTATAATTGTAAAGTTATACACAGTCTCCTTGATGTATGATCTTGGCCCAGTGCTGATTGTCTAAAACACTGTATCTTTCTGTATGAGTTGGCCTGAGTTTTGACATCTTCAGGAAAAGCTTCCTCTGATCCCACCACCCTCATATGAAGGCCTGGCAAAGACACAGGCAAAAGCTCTCTCAGTGACCGCTCCCAGGCAGTGTAACTCCCTCTCATGAGAGGTTCAGTTGGTCCTCTCTTAGTTGTGTAGGGATGGGGAGTGGGGGGAGAGGTTTGCCCAGGCAGCAAAGTTTTTGGGGCAACCCAGCCCATAGCCACGCCCCTGCATACCCTGGCCACGCCTCCACATGCCCTCACCATGCCCCATGCACCGCAGCCATGCCCCCATGCACAGTGTCCAAGCACCTTTCACTGTAGCTCCACCCTCCTCCTGCTCCCCTCCCCACACTCCAACCTCCGCCACTGTCCCCTCTCTGCTCGTTTTCCACCAATGGTCAAAGATCTTTTTTTTTTTTAATTTAGGTAGGCCAGTGATGTTTAAATTATAGGTGGAAGGATGATGACACCATCCTTGCAGATGACACCATACTACTAGCAGAAAACAGCAAAGACTTGGAATGATTACTGAAGGAAGTCAAGGGAGAAAGTGCAGATGCAGGTTTACAGTTGAACATTAAGAAAGCAAAAATAATGGCCACAGATGATTTACATAACCTTAAAGCAGAAGATAAAGACAATGAAATAGTTCAAGGTTTTCCATACCTTGGCTCAGTCATTAATCAGAATGGAAACTGCAGTCAAGAAATCAAGCAAAGAGTAGGACTTGTAAGGACAGCTGTGAAGGAACTAGACAAGATCCTAAAGTGTAAAGATACACAATTGAATACTAAAGTTAGGATTGTCCGTGCCATCATGTTTCCAGTTTCTGTGTATGGTTGTGAAAGCTGGACAGTGAAGAAAGCTGATAGAAATAAAATCAACTAATTTGAAATGTTGTGCTGGAGAAGAAGAGTTCTACAGATACCATGCTCTTCTGAAAAGAGAAATGAATGGATCCTACAGCAAATCAGGCTTGAACTCTTCCTAGAAGCCAAGATGACTAAACTGAGGCTGTCATACTTTGGCCAAATCATGAGAAGACATGACTCACTAGAAAAGCCAATGCTTGGTAAAGTAGAAGGCAGTTGGAACAAAGGAAAGCTGTGTTGCAGATGGATAGGCTCAAGGAAGACACGGCCCTGAATCTGCAAGACCTGATCAGAGGGTTTGATGATAGGGGGACTTGGGGCCTCTCATCTTTAGGGTCACCAGATGTCAAAGTTGACTTGATGGCAGTGAACAACAACAAGCAGGGTGTTCCGAATGTGGTGTGCTATGTTTTTACCTCTTTCTTTTAATTAGTGCTCAAATGTATTTTAAACTATTTTAACTATGTGATTTTAAATAGACTTATTTGCTTGTTTTTTAAAATTTTGTGTAAATATAACTTTAGCTGGACTATGTTTTAATTTCTTTTTGTAAGCCACTTTGAGTCTGTTGCTGGGGGAAGGGCAGGATAGAAAAAGAAAGGAAGGAAGGAAGGAAGGAAGGAAGGAAGGAAGGAAGGAAGGAAGGAAGGAAGGAAGGAAGGAGGGTAGGTAGGTGATATTCATGAAAATTTAGGTCAACTGGAAGTCCTTCAGTTTGACATCTTAGGGCCTTTTTTGGTCACAAGAGAGACTTATGGATTTGCCATTTCAAGCTCCCTTGACAGATGTTGGACTGTGATTTAGCTATCTGAGGTATAGCTGGCACAAGAAAAACTAATGCAAAAAAAAAAAAAAATGGGGAGGGAGGAGAGCGTCTAGCAATAGCTACCATTTACTTTTTGCACTAGTTATCCTTGTCAACAATTCTCTTCCTTGATCTCATTTCCACTTTTATCATTGGCAAGATAGTACATAATATGCATGTTACATCATGCTTTGTAGATGTTCTCTCTCTCTCTTCTTCCTTCTTTTTCCTCAGCCTACAATCTCTTTCTGTTAATCAAATACTTCTCCATGTATGAACCCCTCTGTTAATCACACTGCCTGCAACTCCTTAAAAAAATCCTTTTTTGTATTTTCTCAACACCTCATATATTTAATCAATCACATTCCTTTGATGGCTCTTAGCAATTTGGAGTGAGAGATGGTACTTAGTCTATAGAGTGAGATAATATAGAGTAGTGATAATATATGTTGGCCATGATGGATAGGAAATGTAGCATTTCAAAGTTACAGTAAAAGATTCTGGTGAAAACATGTGTTCAGATCTCTCTCAGGTGAAATGAGTTGATTTAAACGTATTCTATTTTACAAGTCTTTAATTTTTTAATTATGTTTCATACTACCTTCTTATTTTTCAATCTAATGCTTATCCTGCTCTTTGACATGGGGTGGAAACCATGGATGTCTCAGATGTTTTTGGGCTACAACTCCCATCAACTGTAGCTAGCATGACCAATAATGGAGTATTTTGAATGGAGTATTTTGAATGGAGTATATTGGAATCTACAGTCTAACAACGTCTGGAGGGGTATACAATTCCCATTAGAGATGGAAATAAAATTTGAAAATATTTGAAGGAATATTGAAAAACATCCTTTCTTTCTGTGAAGAGAATCATGGTCAACCACAACTTTAAAGGGCTATTTTTTTGTGATTTTAGTTTTTAAAAACCAACAACATTGACAACACATCAATAATACATTGATTCATTCATTCTCACTGAAGAATGAGCAACAAATAGCTGCCTATTTCAATGTGCCCTAGAACTGGGAGAGCACTGCAGTTGTCATTTTCCAGCTCCTCAGTTTTCCGTATCTCAGAAACTCTTCATCCGGCTTAAAAGGTAGGGTGGTGCTGGGGTTGATATTGACAGAAGCATTTCTGATGGAGTTCCAACTTCATAGCTATCTCTGATGATGCACGATTTTGGACATTTCTTTCAAAAGTAACAGTTAGAAGCTTTGTACTCAACTCTGAAACTTCTTGCCAAGGAGATCCCTCTAAGGAATGCAAATATACTTGTATTTAGATGACCACTGGCCTCAGAAACTGTTAACAGCTGCAACTGTTGTTAATTTGTAAAACTGCTTTTTTTCTTTTTTAAACTAGATTACAGTGATGGATTTGCTCTCCAGGCTGGCCCCACAGTTCCAAATCCTTGGGCTTCTATCACTCACCTTGGTTCTTTTTCCTTCAAGATCCCTCCCTGGATCTAGTACTTGATTCTTAAGGTAATCCCTATATAGACAAGTGGATGTGTTTCTCTCGGGATTCACTGTGGTAAGTCTGACCAGACTGTCCATCAAAACTTCACACTAACAGCCAGACACAGTTGTAAAAAAGAATAAACAAGCAGAAGCCTATTAATACACAATTAGATCACAAATGAACCTCTGGACTATTTATCATTCATAGCTTCCTCAAAATTCTATTCAGTTCTCTCCCCAGCTGACTATCCTAATTCTGGGTCAAGTCTCATTGGTGCAAGCCAACCATAGCTCCAGAAGGGATTGAAGAGCAGCCTATAGAGAAGAAATGATACAAAACTGAGGCTTATCTGTCACATGAAGCAGATAGGGAAAAGATGGCACAGAGACAGAAAAGAGTTGTAATAGAGACAGGACAGTCAGCCAGAGGAAAGAACTGGATAGGGTTTTGAGGAGCTTGGGAGGATTAAATAGTTCAGAGGTTAATCTATTATCTAAATGTGTCTTAATAAACTTCTCCTTGTTTATTCTCTTTTTGCAACTATTTCTGGCTGTTCTTATTGGCCCAAGTACCCAGTATGTTCCTTAGTCCCAGGAACCCATCTGTATCCCCCCGCCCCCCCAAAAAAAAACAAGAGAGAGAGAGAGAGAGACAAAGAGATACAAGCCTCTGAAAGGATGGCAGCTGCCATTTAAAATGTAATTAGGCAAAAAACCAAACCAAAATAAAACACCTACCACTTTTTTTTTAAATAGAAACATAATTTTTTAAAGTAAAAAAGAAGATATATTTGATGGGAATTGCTTTTACATTTAAATAGAGAATCCTTTCCCCCCTAACATGCTTTTTAAGGGTACATGTTGCCATTTTTGGGAGATGAGTTTTTGGGGGCACAGCACACTATAGCTGAAGCACAGAAATGATCCCTAAATACTTAAAATATGCCCACACCTGCTTTAATCCATTCCCCAAAAGAAGTTTAATAGTCCAAAAATGTATTTGAGACTTGAGAATTTTTAGAGGAAAAGGTGTTGCTCATAGTCACCTCACACTATGCCTAACAGTGGAATGATGTGACAAAGGCATTCAGGTTCAGGATGCAATGAACAACTGCTGACACTTTTCATTGCTTTCATGGCTTCTAAGCTTCAGAAGTGAAACTGTCTTTTCATTCCTCTGTATTATTGCCACCATTGCACATCCTACAGCTGAAGTTCTAGAACTCTATTAGAACATTTCATTTGATTCGGAAGAGTATGCAAAGCAGGCGACTATGTAGCACAAATGCTAATGTATGGCACAAAGAAATCTGGGGAAAACATCATAATGCAGTCAAGTATCGTGGAGTGGAATACTCATATTTCCTGCCAGAGATGCTAATACTTTCACTGGAAGCATTGTTGCAACCTAGGCTTCAGCAATGTGACATTTTAATTGTTTTCAATCTCTTTCTATGTCAAGCACCTAATGCACACACCATTTTTCTTGCATGGAGCCCAGGCTCTGGTTTACGTGAGGCTTCCAGGTTGTACAGACCCTCACCAGACATACACTTAATAAGCTTCAGTAAGTTTAGTGTTTCTAGTGCCTTCAAGCCAGTTGATCCATTCCTACTCATCCCACTGACCTGGAACACTTTTATAGTATAGCACTATAATTGCCATGTCTGTATTGTACAGAATCCCAGAGGTTGAAGCCTGGTGAGGCACTAGAGCTCTCTGGCTAAGATTTCCAAATGCTACTCTGAATGATTCCATAGGATGCTGCAGTGGAAATTAGAGTACTATAACTGTGTAGGGTGAAAGGGCCTCCAGACTGCACTTTGCTTACCCCTTGTGGAGATAGAAGTTCAGCACAATGCTGCCTAGAAACATCTGGATAGAAAGAATGTACTATTGTTGTTCTTCCAGTCTAACATTATGAAGCAACAGGAAGAGCGCACATGCTGAATTTGTAGGCATAAACTGGGCCTCAGTTAGGGATGTATGAGAATTTTATTTCAGTCTGCTTTTAATTTCTGAATCTTTGGAACTGAAAGAACTTGAAGGGTTTTTCTTCAAATGTCATTCTGAGAGGAAATGAAACAGTCACACATTTAACCTAGATACTTCAAGTCTTAAAACACTGGGAACACTGAGAAATTAGGTCTTCAAATACTGAGTTTGAATCCCTATGTATTCTACCATGTTGGTGCTGAACTGGGCATGGCACCTCTTTTTTCACTCAGAGGACCAGCATATGTAACACCTGTATGACAGTTTAGTACAATGTTTCCTTCTTCACAATAGGAATAGTTGCACCTATCAAATTTGGCTGTTTTTTAGAGTGGCAGTGTAGATATTATTTCAGTTCTTTCTTGAAGAATTTATCAAAACTGACAAAAGTCTTCATACTTGGGATGGAACAAAATTGAAGATTAAAAAAAGAGAATAGGGAGAAAACAGAAGATTTTCCCAGTTCAGTAGGATTAGTTTGACCACATGAAGAAGCTCAGTGTTGTTTGAGGGTGTGCCTTTTCCTTAATTTTGCAGGTGATTTTTTGTTCTATATATGAGCAAGTGTAGTGTAGTGGTTTGAGTATCAGACTAGAACAGTGATTCCAAGCCTGGGGTATGCATACCCCCAGAAGTTTGTACAAACCGGGACATTGAGGGGTATACAACAACAACAACAACAACAACAACAACAACAACAATGCAAAAGGGCACATGCGTCAACAGACAAGATAGAAATTAAAAGCTGTGAAATTAACTAATCATCATGACAAGTGGTGGAGTAGATTTCCTTTGCTATTCAACCTCGAGAAAAGCCCCGTTCCCCTCGCTTCGTTATTTTGCTGAATGGTGGGGAGTCCCTCCCTAAACAATGTGTTGCAAACATGCTATTCCAATGCACATGCCAGAGTAGTTGACACTATTAAATTAAAACAAGAGAGCTCTTGCTTCTATAACATGCTTGCAATCTAAAAGATACAACACAAAAGGAAAACAGGATGCAGATGGTGGAGGAAAATAGGCTCAGGTTTCAGTCTCTTCCACTTAGGGAACATTTGAGTGCTATTGTGCCAATACCACTGTATATATAAGGGGATTCCTCAGTCAGTCCTGTCAGTAGTATTCAGTGAGTAAGAGCCTTTAGGTCTTCTACATTTCTTCTGTTTGTTTTCCTCTGCTTTTAATTAATTTTTCAATTTGTGTATTATTAAATATGAAATCACAGCAACTATATTAATTATAAACATTTTGCTAATATGAAGGATACAATTTATGGAAATGGGCTGCCAAGGGGTTCACATGTGAAAAAATGTTGAGAACTACTGGACAAGAAGATTGGAAATCAGAGCTCAAATCCCTGCTTGGCCAGGGAAATCCACATCTCAGACAAGCCACACTCTCTCAGCCTCAATAGAAGGCATGTGCAAATCCTGTCTGAACAAAAAAACCTGGTGATAGGTTTGCTTTAGGGTCATCATAAATCAGAAATGACTTGAAGGCACCCAACAACAATAAGCATACATTTTAATTTTTTTCCTTCCCTTTCGCTCTCCCCCCCCCACTCTCTCTCTGTTCAATTTCAAAATGCCTGATAAAAGCTTTTCAAGTGCTTATATTTTCCTGCAAGCATTATTGACTTCTTGATTGAAAAGCAAGTCTCTTCTGTTTATGAACATTTTTGTGTAATGTAACCTGGCATTTCTCATTGCTATTCCTGGCAGTCTTCTCTTATAAAACTTAATGGATGTCAAAAATGAGTCAAATGAATCAAGAATATATATATATATATATATATATATATATATATATTAAATAGACAAAAGAGAAAACTCATGTACGTTAACAAAATGTCACCAAAAATAAATAAATAAATAATTAAAAAAAAATTCTCCAAGTAAAACACCCCAGAGAGCTCCAAAGAAACCTTAAATTAGGCAAATAACACAAGCTCTATCAGGGAAATTTTGCTACTGGCTGAGAATAGTTTGTATGTGGCATGGCTTTGCCAAATAGCGCTTTGGTTTATGAAGGGGCCGAAATGTGGGGAGGAGGGAGAATCTTTCCCTTCCACTGATTTAGACAGATTAACTGGCCTAATTGGGCCTAAGCTGCTGTGAAGAGAGAAAGAAAAAGGTGAAAGCACAGGCTCTCCCAAGTCCTCAAGTCACATCCTCCTGGTTGACTGGTCTGCTTAGCCAAGCTGAAACTGGTCTTATTGTCATGTTGGGTGCATTAATTGGAGTGCAGACTAATTTGCAAGAATGCTTTAGTGCCCTTAAAAAGTGATTTAAAATTCAAAGTGATGGAAATTGTATAAAAGCATGCTGATCTGATCATTACCCAGAATTCAGCTTGACATTTCTTCTGTTTATCTGTTTTTATTATTTAGGCTTTAAGTATACCGTGGAAGACTTGGGCAATTCTGCAACAATACACTAGGTTCCCTGGAATGCCTGATAATACCCTCTCCTTTTTTTTTTCCTTTTAAATTCAAAGAATGCAGAGAGCAAGGATTCCTGCTGCTGGTTAAACAAATGAACACATTTTATTGGGTGGTATTATCAGTGTAGGCACTTTCTTATATTTCATTCTTGAGTTTACAACAAAATGAAAATATTAACTTACTAGAGTACCATATGAAGCAAAGGCATTAATGTTCTAGTAAAATAAAAACAATGTTGATTATGAAAATGATGCATAGTTTTCATTTAAAAAGGTATACATTTACAAATTAAAGCATTTAATTTATATTATAAGTTCTTCCCTCAGTGGTCACAGGATGCAATAGAGGGAGGGAGATGAGATGGCAAGAAGAGCCTTTTCATCAACTGTTGAAAGACAAGCTCTATCATGATCTTGCTTTCATTGAAGTGTTTCCTGGTTATTAATATAAGAACTTTTCTTTATGCTTTGGCTCATGGGTTTGCTTTTTTCCCTCCACTGTCCGCGTCCTGTTTTCCTTTTGTGTTGTATCTTTTAGATTGCAAGCATGTTATGGAAGCAAGAGCTCTCTTGTTTTAATTTAATAATGTGTCAACTACTCTGGCAACCCCTTTGACTGAAAAGTGGAATAAAGCAGTTCTTTAGACAAACAAACAAGCAAGCAAGCAAGCAAACAAACAAAACCAGTGCTTCTTTAGAATAATTAACTCCCAAAACAACCATGTATATTGATGGAATAATTGCAGTAACAAGATTGTGTCCAATTGGTGCCTCTCCACAAACGGAATGTTCTTTGAGACAGAAATGGTTTTCATCACTGGAATAGCATTTTCACTTTTTTTCCTGCAGCTCCTGAAATCACTTCAGATGTTTTTCAAAAGGCTCCCCAACCCTCCAGAATGAACTGCGAGAAGCAGAGTGGGAACTTTCAAAAACAACTTCCTTGTCCTGTGTGGAAGGAATCCTCAAATGGTTCAAAAGGCAATCCATCAGTAGATACAATAAATGGTAATCAAAGGAACATGATGAAGACATGTGAGGTTTATGTGACTTTACATGTGGAATAGGATGGGCAAAAGAGGTGGGCAACAGTGGACACAATGGAGGCTTCATCTACCTCAGTCTATGGATTAACTCCTTTTTTCAAAACCCAAGATTACTGGATGGATAGTTTACCTGAAAGATACTTGCCCCCCCCTAAAATGCATAGCCCACCCCAATACTATTGATACGGACAACTATGCCCCCAGAGGCTCCTGTAGACACAACTATCTATTTTTAGGCAGATTTTTTTTTAAAAAATGTAAGTGCTGTAGGACCTTCAGAGAGAAGCCCCACTGGAAAGGGAGAGGTTTACAGCAGTGGTGTCTGACAACTCCCCAATCAGTAGCGTGGTGAACCCCTGCTAAAGTTTTAGGCCAGAATTGAAAGAAGCTATCCAAGACTGAGTCCAGCACTTTGGAGAGTTCCTTAAAAGTCTGAACAGATTCATTACATGTACAAATGAATCAACTGGCAATCTGTATTGAATTGTACATGTATTGAACATTGTGGATGAGATCCTGTATGCACAGTGTAGCATAATAGTTCTGCAGGTGGAACTACACTGTGTCTTTCCTCTCAACCAATCCTTTCTTTAGACTCACCATGTAGCTGCTGCAGGCCCATTCTGTAGCTGATGGAGTGCAGGAGGGGGCTCAGAGCAATGTCTGGGTGTGTCCCATGATGACATCATCCTCTGGGACCTGCTTGGCTTCTCCAACTCTTTCTCCAGTCTCCCCTCGACTTTCCACCAGCTGCTAAATGAAATACATATATGTCTAAGCAGAGGATCTTGGAGGATGATTTGGTATTTTTATGGGGAAATGTGTTAGAGAGACTGTGACAGATCCCTTTTCCGAGACTGGCACCACAGTTCCAACTCTTGGAATCCTGCCACTCTCCCTGTCCTTGTTGCCCCACTGAATCTCTTTCTGGATTGGGTTCTTGGGCTCCAGGGTGGGTTCTTAAATGTGGACCTGTGGCTGTGCTGTTGTGTGGGTTATTAATGATAGACATGGCCTGACTCCTTCTCAGTCCTGAAAAAGACAGCCAGAGAGAGTTTTCAAAAAGAATAACAAATGCAAGTTTATTGAACCTCAGTAAACTTTCACATTAACACTTGAACAATGTATTCTGCCATGGCACTCCAGAACAGAGTCAGGCCATTTCCACACGGGGTAATAAAAACGGTGCAGTGCATCCTCCACAGAGGACGTCTGCACCTTGGAGTGGACTGGGTCCAGACTACTTACTGTAGACCCGCACCTCAGTCCGCTCCAGAATGACCCCAAGTGGTCCTCCAGTGTGCTTTTGAAAGACTTGATTTTTCCAGTCTTTCAAAAGCACAGAGCGCACCACTGCGAGCCTGCTCTCTTGTGCAGATCCGCAGGCTCGCACCAATGCGAGCCTGTGATCTTCTGAGGGCGGGCTTTAGGCTGGCGAGCTTCAGCGGTTTGTCAAGACCCACGACCAACCGGAAGCCACCATTTTGGATGCCAGAGCAGAGCGGATCGATGACCACGCACTGCTCCAGAGCAGCCTGGACCGGACCGGGGAGCCAGAAGTAGTGGCATGGGGCGATTCCCTCGCCCCATGTGGAAATGGCCTCAGTTTGCCATTCTGACTAACTATCCTGACTGTGAAATCCAAATCATATCCTTGTCAACTGTCTCCTTCTTTTTCAAAAAAAACCCTGTCTGCCCTCCTAGAAAAGGCTTTTAAAAAAATTGGCCCATCGCCTCCCTGAGCTCTGATTGGCTTCCCTCAACCAGATCTGCCCATCATCTCCTTCACAGTAACCCTCCTCTGTGTCCCCCCAGTGAGGGTAAGACACTGTGAAGCTGCAGTGGCTGAAGATGAGTTGGGAGACGTTGAGTGTAGAAGAGAATATCAACTGCTGCAATGATTAAATAAGTAAATGAATGACATATATAGAGGCATAAGGTGGACTTATGGCTTTGTATTTCACTAACAGTATGCCAGCCTATATAGTATTAACATCACAAGTGTATAGTTCAATAGATTTGTGCACACATGTTAAATGCAACATATTGAATGTGAACACCCTTCAGGTTTATTTGCTTCCTGCCCTGTATGTGCATATGCTCTTTTCTCAGCTGTAGGATGTGTTCAAAAAGAATGCTTACCATGGCAACCTTGTCTGCATAAAGCATGTATAATTGGCTAGAGAAATTACAGTGAAGTGTCATTTCTGTGCACTCTTGTTTGCAATATATTCTCAATACAGGGCTTAATCTCTGTGTGGGTCACATACGACTACCTGTAAGCATAAGGCAGAGGATTTAATTGAAGTTAAAACACGGGAAATCCTAAAACAGAAACTATCAAAGGGGGAGAGTCATCTTGACAAAATGTACCATACAAAGTGAAAGGCTACTCAGCAACTGCTGTTTCTATTATCATAGGGTACAATCTGCTGGGCTTATTCCTCATACAGACTGCTTTGAAATGAATGGCAACCAGCCAGAGCCTCACATTCCTGCCAGTGGCTGGCTTGGTATGGAAGAACAAATGATACAGAAGAACATGATGCCATTCCACATCCCACAGGACAGCAACAATGTGAATGGCTCTGGTGGAGATAAGCCATCATGTAAGGCCTTCATGCAGGGTTTTGTGTGTATAATCCATGGAAGTAATTAATCAAAAATAACTAGCTATGTGCTATTAATTTTTCCCCATAACAGAGATATAATTACATTACACTGTCAATGCAGCACACATAAGGATATCCTTTTATGATATAACTATAACATTAAATTACTTTTATTGTTAAAACGCTTTGGCGTCACTAAATTGTGGAGGAGGAATATCATCTGGTTGACTTGTACTGATGCTACCTGGATTTTGAGAGATGACAAAGTGGACAGGAAAAAGGTGTGTTTTATACCACAGGCCAGTAAGCTGCAGGACTGAGTTATTTTTAAGGTAACTAAAACATATATTTTAGGTACTTTTAAGAAAAGTTGAAGTAAATAGCTACTTTAAAAAAAGTAGCAATAATATCACCTTTGGGGGCTTCAGAATTATAAGTATAAGAAATTACTTTTTGAATGCAGCTTCCCAAACAATCTTTGTGATAAAGATGATGTATAGAACGGTGCTCACTTGGCCATTATAAGTGAACTTACACACAAGAAAAAAATCCAGCCATCATTTTTGGTACTGTGTTTTGTCACTACACTGACATGTAATTTTATATTCACACACACTGATGCTTGTAGAAGTTTATTCATTTATCATATCCTTTCTCTAAAGAACTCATAGTGGTTTATATATTAGATTTTTTTTGTACACCCCATTATATGTTCACAACAATCATGTGAGCTAAATGAGGCTCAATGAGAGAAGGAAAATGTGGGAGAGCCTCATCCAAAGATGTCCACTGAGCTTCATGTCAGATCAATGCCCCAAATCTCTATCCTGATGTTTTTAAATTTGGGGAACCAACGTAGTGTAAGGACAGAGCAGGAATAAGAAATATGTGACTTTCCAAACATCCCTGGGTTGCAACCACAATAATTTATTACCATTGACTATACTGGCTATGGCTGATAGAAGGTACAGCCTACCAATATCTGGAAGCCTACATGTTCTGCATCCCTGAGTCATCATGTTTATGGAGTGGGACTATTAGTCATTGAATCATTGAACTGGATGAGATCGCAAAGGCCATCTTATCCAGCTCCTTTCCAGTGAACGATCCATAGCCAAAGTACCCATTGAGGTGACCGTCTAACTACCTTAAAAAAAAAAAGAGTCTGCCACCTTATGAGTTTGTATATTCAGTCATGCAGAGAAGGTGATTCGCCCCAGGTGGCAATGTTTTTGGGGCATCCTGGCCCATAGTCACACCCCCATGCCCCCTGGCCATGCCCCCACACACTGCAGCCAGGCCGCTCATGCTATAGCCTAGCCCCCTTCCACCCTCCCTCTACCATGCTCCAAGCTCCACCACTATGTATGTTCTGTTGATGCAGGCTAGAATTTGCTTTTTCTCACAGTTGGATCACACTATCAATTCATGTTTAGCCTATGATCTACTAAGATACCTAGATCATTTTCACATGTACTGTTTTCAAGCCATGTGTCAACTGACCTACACATGTGCATCTAATTTTTCCTGCTTAAACATAGGACATTCCATTTATCTGTGTTGATGCTCATTCTGTTAGTACTGGAGCAGCTCTCTGATCCCTTCGGATCATCTTGAATCCTAATTCTGTCTTCTGAGATATTTGCTAACTCTTCTAGTTTCGTGTCATCTGTAGATCCTCTGTATTCTTTCATTCAAGTCCTTTATGAAGATGTCATGGGCTTCATTGTCATGGGTTAAACACTGTAACCACTACCTCATAAGGCTTCACAAATTTAAAACAAGCTGGGATTTTTCTGTCAAGACATCGAACCTGGCTCCCAGAATTACATTCAGTGGAACTGCTCTCTATAATATTTAAACATCATATAATATTTAAACATCAAGTGAACTGAACTGGATGTGTTCTCTACCCACTGGACTGCAGTTCCTTAACACTAATATATCTTATCCTGGGTATTCCATCATCTGTGGAGTTATTCTCACCTCAAGATCTAAAGTTTATAAAAGCCTATACAGGTCACAAGCGAATCAGAGAGGTGGGTCCTCTACAGAGCCTGGAAAAGTTTTTGGGGTGAGGGTGGGTGACCACAACACATAGAATGCACAAATTGCCATGTGATTATGAGAGCTGTTATCCAAAATCTGATTCTTTCCACAGGAGTTCATTCTTCTTGGAATTCCTAAGTACACACTTCAATAGGGAGACTTGCCAATCTCTTGCCAGCAGAATAGGCAATATAACATGCACCTCTGTACTGTCCCTCAGCTCTCCATTTAAGATTGCTATGTAAATAACAAAAACTTTGCTACCCTTCCATGACACCCCAAAGCACCTGCCTGTAGTGGCCACATCACCTTATCTAATGGTAGGGCTGGCCTTGTTACCTCTCTTTCTCTGTAATCTTTCTCTGGATAGGAAAAGTAGAGGAAAAAGTGTGTGTAAGTGTGTGTGTGTGTGTGGAAGGGGGAGATGGGGAGAGAGAGAGAGAGAGAGAGAGAGAGAGAGAGGGGAGATCACATGCAAACCACTACTAACCTAGCAGGCTGCTGTATTTTCCTGGTATATCTGTATTTTATAAAAAAACCATAGCCACTGCATCAATGATGGCATGAATTATCCCTACGTGTTCCATGTTAAAAACACTTTTGTAAATGTTTGACATATTTTTTGGGGCAGCACCACGTATGTCTTGTCAAATGACATAACTCTACAAGACAAATGCCATATGCCAAAAATTAGAAAGGATTGTGTTCATCTCCAACGAATGTGCTTCCTACATTTGCATTTTTAAAGCACTAGATTTATCTTTCTGCCTTTATGCAATAAAAAATATGCAAAACAACTGAAACAAGACATCAGCCAATGATATTGCTCTTTATGTATCATTTTTGCTCAAAGTACTGTGCTAGAATACAGCAAACAATGAAAAACAAGAAGCCTGTTCCAACCAGCATCTTATCAAATGAGGTATTTATAATATTTTCATAACTGACTCCCTTGTATTGCACTATCAGTGTACATGCTTATGATCTAAAACTGAGAGAGGCATAGCTGCTGCCCTGAACCTCTTGCATACATGCTTATAAGAGGTGCCAGCTATGATCAAACAGATAAGATGGCACCTAAACATCTAAATTGAGAAGAAAGCTCCTCTGAGTTTAAAGAACCAGGATGGGAGGAAGATAGGGTTGCCGGGTTTTCAAAATGGCAAAAAGGGATAGGCCCTGCTGCTGGGTACCAACAATGGCAGCAGCAACAGGGACTCACCCAAGGTCACCCAGTGTATGAGTGGGGATTTCCAGTGCTTCCTGTGACTATCAGGGATATCTCATAAGGTTTGGGTGTCCTTGGAATATGCTGGGTTGGACAGAAGGGAGACTGCAGGCATTCTACTTTGCATGGCTTGTTTTTTCTCTGGAAAAATCCATTTCCTTTGGGTTTGGGAGTAAGGGAATTGGGTGCAGTGGTGATTGACTTAGTCAGGCTCTCTGAGTTTCCCCCTTGACAGTCTCAAAGGATAATACACTCTTAAGTGTATACCCTCCAAATCCAATTTACTTTTTCTGAGAATCAGTCATATACCCTACCTATTTCAATATATTCATACTAGAATTGTTTCAGTTGATATGTCCTGGAGCTCATTGCACTGAGAACGCTGCAATGCAAAGAATTACTGCAAACTGTACAAGTGTACATTTTTTCAGGAAAAGTTTTTTTTTTTTTGAATTACAGTTCCTTGAATCATCAACGGCCCAATCAGCATGGCTTGTAGTTGTATTGGCTGGCAGATCTTGCTGGAATAACTATGCTGGTGCCATGGCAATAAGAGAGGGATGGCAGTGAAAACCATAATTGACCATAGATAAAGTTGCCCTGCTGGTGCTCATGAACTCCCTTAGAAGCCATCAGAGTAGTTTTATCTATTCACAAGAACAGCTTCGCTGCTATACCACTCCCATTTCACCCATTTCACCAGATATATGCCCTGATAAAAGAAAAGATATTTGCACTGACTTCTAAAAGTAAATAATGTTTACTTAATGACCTTTATGACAGCATAAGTCCTCACCAGGATTCTAGGCTCTGGGATCCATAGTTAAAAAAAAATTAACTTCCAAGTGTTAATGTGAACCTAAACATGGAGGTGGTCGTAGCATGGTCAGGTCTAGACATGCTGCTGCCAGCGGAAAAGGACAAATTGCATACCCTCTGACTGTCCCAGTTTGGCAGGAACAGTCCTGATTAATCCTCTCCCCACTTTTTCAACTATTTTTAAAATGTCCCACTTTAATTACTTAACTACTTATTTGATAAAGCCTCTTTGCTCCTCTTTTTTAACATTCTTATATCCATTAATTTCTATTACCTATTTTTTCTTCTTCTTCTCTTTTTTTGTTTTGTTTTTTTCTTTCTCACTTTATTCTTTTATTTAGTATATAGTGAGGTTGGGAATGACTGAAGAATAGTTATAAATGATTAGGTATGGTATGAGGGGAACTTCTTAAATTGTAATTTCTTTTGTAAATTATTTTTCTACTTTCTGTATTCTTTCTTTTCTGTTTTTCTTTTCTATATTTCTTTCTTCTCCTTTTTTTCTTTCTCTTTCCCCCCTTTTTCTTCTGCTGTTTCTCTATCCTTTACCCTTTTTTAATGTTTAATCTTGATGGTAATAAATATACTATGTTATCTTTATGTTACTTTTCTAGTTGAAAATTTATAAAGAACACATATATAACATTTATATATATATATTTTAAAAAGTCCCACTTTTTGTCTCCCCCATTCCCTCCTCTTGCCAGCTTCTTCAGTCACTACAAACTGAGTCCAAGTGCAAAAGTTGTCTGCACTGAGTTAACTCAGAGTGGCGAGAGAAGGGGTCGGATCTTGTCCTTTCTTGTAGACTCAGGGAAAAGCAAACTGCTGCCACCTCTCCTTGTTTATATGTTATTTTTCTTTTATAATATTTGCCATTTTGATCATGGTCTGAGTTTGCTTGGCCACAAGTGCCCTGGATTTCACCTGTGAAATGTGGGAGGAGATGAAGTTGGCATCCCTTGCTCCTGTTCAGCCAACAACAGCCAACTAGATAAACAGTTGAGTCTTCAGTACTGGTGAAAGCTCAATCAGTTCTGTATATGAGGGCAGCATATGATCATCACCATCATCATCATCATCATCATCATCATCATCATCATCATCATCATCAGTTTCACATTCTCCCAGATGTTAGCGACTGGAGTTTGGGACCATCAGCGAACCAGATTCTATTCAAGATTCTAGGGGTCAGTGAGATATCGTTGAACAATGTGGCACATTCCATGTAGTGTCACTTTTGGAAATTGTACTATTTGGATCTGATTCATGATAATTTCATCCAGATGTTTTGTCAGCCTGTTAGAAATTGCCCCTGAACACCTCTTGCCACTGGAACTACAGTTGTTTTCTTTTCTCAGAGGCACTGAATCTCAGTTTGGTCTGGATATTTCATAACTTTTCATTGTCTTCAATTCTGCCATCCTCCAGAATTGTCATACTGATAACTCAAGCTTTCTTTTTCTCAGATACAGTTATCTCTGGCATATTATGCTCTAGTTGTTTTTCTGTTACAATCTTAAAGTCTCATAGAATTTGTTACGTCACCATTTTCAAGCCTGAAAAGGTAGTTATGTTTCCACCAGTTCTTTCTAGATGGATAATATTTTCCCCCAAAGATTACAAGGCAAGAATATCATCACCATCATCATCATTATCATCATCATCATCATCACCACCTCCACCACCACCACCACCACCATTTCTGCTACTATTATATTTTCCCCAGAATGGGATTCAAAGCAGCTTATGAGATGCAAGACAGACACCATGGCAACAAACCCTAGTTCTCCAGCACTTTGCTGTTGTTCTGGGCCCTCCAGCATCCACTGCTAGAGGCTATCTAACAGTATATCCACACAGTGTTGCTTCCAGTGCAATGAACTTTAGACCATCCATATTGGGAAGCACATATTTTGTACCTCCAAACTATGAACATTTTAGAGGGAAACTTTATTTGTCCATATGAACAATCTCTGAAGTATCATTCAGATAAATATTCACGGCATACATTTTTTTGTCATTTTTGAGGAACTAGTGTAATTTTTTTTCCCTATTTCCTCATTTGATCAATATTCACAATGTTATATATCTCTAGTGTGGGCCTCTTAGTCATTTTGTTTTCTGACTTGACACCCGAAAAAAGACTTCTTCACAAAGAAGGTTATTTCTTTATTTTTTTTTTAATCCTGGCCTTGGTCTAAAGAGCTCTGGATGGTGTACAAGAAAATTAGTAATAATGCTAACAAGCAAGAACAAAAAGTGATTATTTTTCTCCCACAGAGTTGTGTACAGATGCACACAGAGAAATTTAGTGGTAGGACCCAGCCCCTCTTCTACTGTTTACTGTTATGTGTTCTGCAAGTCTAAAAGCTAATAGTACTTACTTGGGAAAGAATGCCTCACATTTTCCACAAAGCACATATTTGTAAATGGAGCCTCAAAGGGAAAGTACCTGGCTTCTGCCTTCTTTGGAGCTAGTAACTTGGAGTTAGTAGGTGCAATGACAACAACATCCCATCCTGTTTCAATTATGTATCTCAGAAATGCTGGCACATTTCAATACATTCTCTCGGATTGCTTAGAGGGTGCATGCTCTCTCTCTCTCTCTCTCTCTCTCTTCATCTTCATAAAATATAATAATTTGAATGAGTCTTTTCTTACATGCAGATGGATGTCTACTTTTACCACTGTTTTCTTTGGTTGGTTGATTAGTTGATTGATTGATTGATTGATTGACTGATATCCCACCTTTCTACCTACATGGGACCCAACACATCTCACAGTATGAGTAAAAATAAAATACAGTCAAAACTATACAAATGTGTTTTAAAAATCATACGTTAAAAAATAGTCTAAAATAGTTTTAAAATATAGTAAGAATGACAAAAATATAATGCACCACAATTAAAAGACCTTCCAGGACTGAGAGTTAACCCTTAAAGGCCGGAATAAACAAAGATCTTTGTCGGTGGGCAGAAAGAGCACAGAATGAGATGGGGGGGTCAAACTAGCTTCCTGTGGGCTGAAATTGCATATTCTGGGTACAACCACCAAGAAGACTATTGTCTCAACTATTATTAATACTCATTTTTTTTCTGCAGCACTTTGCCTAAGTCCTCAAACCACTTCATGAGATCTTGCCAGTAATCTTTACTAAGATTGCGTCTAATTCCACTAAACCAGAAAGCTAGGTGAGCATTATTATTTGCATATGAAGGATTACAAGAAGCAGTGAGACAGTGGGTAAGAAGACTTTCTTGAACACAGAGGCAAGAATTCTTGGTTCATAGCACATTCTCTCAACCAGTATGCTAACAGTGGTCCTTAACAGCACTGGGAATATTATTATCTTCATATAAAGATGAGGTGTGTGGGGAGGGTCAATTCAGAACAAATATAGTAATCTGCCTACAAGCCTTTTTACACTGCATCATCCCACAATAAAATGTTTCACTGCTGGTATACTCTTATTAGACATTCACTAGTGAATGCAATCTTGAGTGCTGGATAGGATCTGGATTATATGTCACAGTCCTGATAGAAAAGACAGACAGTAATATACATTACTATTAATTACAAACAGGAGCATCTACAACATATCTAGAAGGGAAAACAGTTTCCAAGAAAAAGAGAGATTAGAAATTAAAGTGAGGACAGGAAGTTGACTGTCCTTACCTCCCTTTAAGTAGAGGGTCCCCGGAAGTGGGCTGCAGCAATGTCCCTTTAAAGTGACAGAAACATATGTTCTATTGAGTAAATATAACCATTAGCAGCTGAGTAGACTAAGTGAAAATGTTGACTCTGAGATTAAACAATGACTCCCTTGAAAACAAATATTTATTGTCAAATGATGAAACCAATGGAGCCTTATTTATTGTTCTGGGATAGTTTTTCTTCAGGATATGACTGAACAGGCTAGCTTTCTATTTTTGCTGAAGGCGGATGACCAGGTTATTCCCTTATATCATGAGAGCAATACAAGAATGATGAAGTAGGCATAAGAATTTAATCATGGTAATTTCAAATGATTTTTTGTATTTCTAAGTCTTTTTAAATATTAAGATTTGTTTTTAATACAAGAAGCAATTTAACACCGTCTTTCTCCAGTATTCAAGACAGGAGATGATTATTAATTAAAATAAATTATTCTTTTTAGCTTCTGAATTTTGTATTGTGGCCTGAAGTAAAAGGTAAGTTCTGAGCTTCTTGATAATGTATGGAAGTAATTAGGCTGCTTTCTTTTTTACTATGAAGCTTGAAGATAAGACTTTGGGTTAAATATATAACGCCATGATACACACACAGCTAAGATGAAAATGACTAAATCATTGTAATGAGTGCTAGAGAAAATGAATGAGAGGGGAAGTCAATATGTTGTTCATGCCTTCTGTTGAATTAGATCTTCTAGTTTAATTAATCTACTTCAAGATTGAATTTTCTCTGTCCTTTTGCAATTGGCATGGAGAACAGTGGTATACATTCTGTATCTATAGGGTGATACAGATAAGCTTCCCAGAACTGTAGTTCTAGGTATTGTGGTGATTTGGAATTTGTATGCTAAACTGGATGTATGGGGCCCAGTGAAATAATATCTTGAAAGAAAAATTGATCACCAATGATGGCTAGTGGCTTCCACATCAGTGAAGCAGCAAATCCACTTCAGGGTGTAATCTGAATTTTAGAGAAGCTATCTAAAGTGCTGAACTCTATCCCTCAAACAGCTTTACCACCAGACCCTTGAGCTTCTTAACCATCCAACTGGCTTGGGAACCATCTGCTGCAACTTGTGGAAAAACTACTTTGAAAGCCATTGGCCAAAATGGGCAGATCTGGGTCTTGTCATTTGAGAGAGCAGAATTCCACTTTTCTCTTAAGACTGTTTATGGAACAAAAATCAGTTCATTTCAACTTCTTTATTGGATAATATTGAATAAAACACATATTAAAACAAGTGAGTGTTCCAGTAGTAAAACATTTTGATGTAGTAAATTAAAAATTCATCATAAACACTGCAGAAGATTAAAATTAGTAATCAAAAAGTCTTCTGTCCTAAACAAGAAGGTTTTTAGCCTGTGATAGTGGCCTAATAAAAACACACCAAGACACGCCTCCAGCAGGAAGGAACCTAGAACAGTGACATGACCACTGAAAAAAACCTCCTCCTTGGTTCTACCTAAACACAGTTTTGGGAAATGAGACATGTAGCAGGTGTCTGAAGTAGAGAAGCTCATCTGCAATTAGGAAATTCTTCAAATAACCTGGTCCTAAACCATAAAGGAATAACCAGTAATCTGACTTGGACTCAGGCCAGAAACAAATTGAATAATGTTGTGTCAGTAAGAGAAGGAATGAAATGTTCATCCTAGGTAAATCTGGTTAACAATCTTGCTGCCACATTGTAGACTAACTGTAATTTATAGGCCATTCCACATAGATTCTACATAAGAGAACATATTGCTATGTTCTGACATGCCATAAATAGGCATATGTCTTCTTAAAGAGGTCCCCAGACACCAGAAATGGTTGTACTTGGTGCACTATCCACAATTGGTTAAAGGTACCATTTTCCACAGCAATTGCCACAAAGACATGGGTCAAGTCCAGTTCCAGAAGGACCCTGAAATAACAAACTATCATTTGTTTCTTTATGTGCTTACTTACTTACATTATATCCCACGTTTCTCCCAATATAGGACTATGAGCAGGAATGTTATAAACTATGATGTCTGCACTATTCCTTACTTTCAACTTTCACATATGTCTAAAATAAGATATAAATAGGAGGTAACAGAAGACGGTACCACAGGTTTGTGGCATTAAACCATGCTCTGTTATCTCTAATCCCATAGATAAGCCACTTCATAATAACCACAAAGCTGGAAATTGCTTGTTGCTTTTATGGAATTCTTTCTCTGGGGAACATGTCCTTTCTAGTGGAAAAAAGCTGGATTTGGCAAATTAAAGTGTTAAATGGCAATGTCATACTTCTATCAGAGTTGCGTGGTTCATGTTAGTGATTGTTTTCACCAGTCAGTCTGAATTTTGCCTTCAGCCCTAAGAGTTTACTGATTTGATTCACATGAGTTATTGATGCATTGATTTTTAAACCAAAAGACTCGTATGAGACTCTCAGTTTTGTAAAATGCCACAATAGTTAAAAAAAAAGGACCACTTATTCTGAGATTTTTGTGTTGTATGATGTGAAAATTAAAAAGAGAGAGAGAGAGAGAAAGCACAAAACAATAACAAAAAAATCAAAAACAAATCAAAATCCACTAGCCAAATGTCTACAGTCTTTGCTGCATCAGACATGAAATATTGGCTAGACACAGTTGGAGATGTTATTGCCTGTGGAAAGTGACATAAGGTATATTAAAGTTAGTGCTTGGATGTCCTGTGACTTTGTGGAAAGTTGGGCCTAGACTCAAAGATACTGGAACTTACACATAGAAACTAACCAGTCACATGTACTGTATTAGATGCACTATGAATTATTTAAAAAATATCCAGAACCCTTGGATATTAACCTGGAATTACCTAAAATAACAATGCCAAATGCCTTTTCATTAATGAGAATTATGTGTCTAGTTACTATAGAAACAGAAAGGAAGCAAATAGAAATTGGGTAATTCCTCATTTCTGAAACTGACACACATTAATATCATTACCATAGTAATGATATTATTACCCCCAAATCTATTAATATGAGTAGCACCATGCCCTGTGATGAAATATAGATACTAAGCAGGTGGATAGTTAATATGAGGGTGCAACTGTAGAAATCAGGATAACAGATTGTTTGAAAAGCCAGTTTCCTAGGGTGTGATAGGAAGATTACCCATTGAAAAATTGATAAAAGATATGCTAAAGATATGGTTTATTAAATTATCATCCAAAATATAGGACAGCTCTTTCTCAGACTTTAGCTAGCATAAACAATCTCTTGTTATAGAAGGAATGAACATGAGCACCTACTCTTCCTTCCAGTTCATTAATGACATAATGTGTCATACATCAGCATTTTGGGGAGCCAACTGTGTCTATCCAGAAGTGGGACAGAAATGGTTGGTTGAATGAATGACCTCTTCCCTGCAGTACTCAAATCTGTTCCAAGGGAAGTACTCCCTGCAGTACCTCCAGTGAAGATCAGGAGAAAGAATGCGGGAATATGGGGGCGGGGAGTAACAGTAGTCCTTCTTCAACATTCAGTGGAAACCTAAGGCTCAAATCATGCATTTCTTCACTTTCAAAATCCAAGAAGAGAAAAATAACAGAGTGTGGTCTTTGACACATCTGGAGCAACCATGTAAGATGTTAGAATTGTGGTGGAGTGGAGAATGCCTGTTTGCACCTTCCACAGAGGAACAGAGCCTACAGTACTGGGAACAGAATAAACAGAACACAAGGACAAATAATTAATAGGCAATACTTCTAGGAAACCAATCACCAATATATGTAACATTTCTGTGATTTTTCTTTATACTCTTAATTACATGTCAACTATGAATGTGAAAGAAAACCCAATTGTATTATTTGGAATAGATGATAATGCAGGAGACATATCTGTCAACAACAGTCACATTATATCATATACAAATTACTGAGGCAATAGTTTAGGTACATACTTTGGCAGGTTTTGTTGTTTATCTTTTATTTTACTAGTGTGATAAAACTGAAAGAGAAAACAGAAGAGAAAAGCCAGAGCTTAGGCGTTGTAAAGCATTGTGCAATGTAGGGACCATGAAGCTGCATGAACCAGCCTTGCCCCATTTCCTCAGCTCAGAGTAAAATTGCAATCACTTTTGATGGGTGAGAAATAGAACTTTGTTTTTATGTGCCATCAAATTGTCTCTGACTTATGGCAACTCTATCCTAGGTTTTCTTGGCCAGACTTATTCAGATGAACTTTGCCATTGCCTTCCTCTACAGCTGAAAGAGTATGACTTGCCCAGGGATACCCAGTGGGTCTACATGGCTGAGCCAGTATTCCAAGCCTGGTCTTCCCATTTATCAAGCCACTACACTACAATGTTTATTGTCAGCAAAGTGTGCTTACATCTTCTTTCCCTCAATGTGGGAATGTTGTAAGAGGAGAAAGTAGTTTGTGGCCCCTCATGGGTACACTTTCAGAATGTCTGGATAAGGCTGAAGTTCATCTGGTGAAAATCAGGGTTTGAAGGTCATAATGCCAGTATCTGATGGCCTTTCCACACTAAACTGTTATAGTGCTATTATTCCATTTTCAATATCCTATGGAATATTGGGATTTGCAGTTTAGGGGGTGGCATTCAGAATTCTCAGCCAGAGAGTCTTTAGCCTCAGTAAACTACAAACCCCAGAATTCCACAGGATGTTGAAAGTGGAATAATAGCACTATAATAGTGTAGCATGGAAAGGCCCTTAGACTTAGCATAAAGTTACATCATGTGGAACTGTGTGATGTCTTCTCCAGCACTTTCCCAACCCACCTTTCAGCTGTTATCCTTCTCCAACGTAGCCATTATCTGGTCCCTGGAGAGTGGTGGCAGAAGCAGAGAACCATCCAGTTGTTTTTATAACACAGAGGTGGGCATAGCATGCCCTTCTAGCCACAGGCAGCGTCTCAGTGCCACTTTTGTGGCCTCCAAACTTCCTTACCATTCTCCCAAAGCACCCTCTGCTCCCCATTTTTTTTTAAAAAAGTTTCAGCATGATTTATGCCCCAGACCATGCAAACACACACACGCACACACACATGCACACACACACACAGCACCCCCAAAAGGACCCAAAAAATCTCTTACCGCCCCTCCCCAAATTCATCTGTTTTCTCTCAAAAACTTGACAGGAAATCATGCAACATTTCTAAAGAGACTGCAGAGGGAAATGGTGGTATTTGGGCTTGCTGTGGGATGAAGTCCACAGGACAATTTTGGGAGAATTTGACCCCTTTCCTCAATACATTTGCCTACCTCTGCTATAGCTGGACACGCTGTGCTGACATCATGTGTCAGTGCTGTGCTTTCAGTTGCTGGATGCTTTTTCACCCCTACTCCTGTTCTTCACTGGCTTCAACTTGGCAACTTTAGGTTAGGGAACCAGTTGTACCTGTATTGGCATAAATCACTGTAGTTACTTGTGTCTAGTTAATGTTGCCACCTAACTGACTGGACATGAGTGCTTTGGGGAAAGTTGCTGTTGTCCAGTAGGCACAGATGATAAAGTATTTTGCTGTCAGTCACTCATTAGAAGTTATAGCTTACACCCAGTTCCTAGTCCCAGCTAGAACAATCCCATTGGATCAGTTGCTGAATGGTAACTCAACACATATGTAAATCCTGTCGATTCAGTGAGTCTAACCTAACTGGCCCTAAGAAATGTCTATGTATCTGCATAGTTTGTGTCATAGAAAATCTTTATACATTTTTAAATAGGTTTGTGTTTCTGTTAAGAAGTAATAACATGTTGGCAGTGTAATTGCTGAGTTTTAGCATACAGACTTAAAGCACCTCCAGCCTGTGGCCCTTTCCGCAGCTGACCTGGCTCCGGGGTCATCCCAGCTTTGTCCCGGCAGCGGCTTTGCTGGGATGGGAGTGGGGATGCCAACACTCCCCTCCACACTGGCTTGCTAGCAGCAGAAGGAAGTGCGATGGCCCCACCTCTTCATCCCGCAGTACTGTCCCAGGCTGAGCTGAGGCAGGAAGTGCAGCCATTGCACTTCCGGGACAGCCACAGCTAAGGTAAATGCAGGTGCATGCCAGGATGGTGGCGTGATCACCAGTCATTGACAGGGAAAACTTTTCAATGATTTGTGATGCAATCACACTCCCTGGGGATAGGAGAAGGATGGGACTGCGACAATGTCATGCATAAGAGTTGTCATAGTCCTGTCCTCCTCCTATTCCTATGTCAGGTTGCGAGAGTGGAGCGGAAAGGTCCTGTGAGAAAACCATCACTTCCTGTCACACAACACAGCAATATATGACAAGATATGGAATTGCTTTTCTAGTTACCTCTAAATATTTTAAACTCTGAAAAACTTTTTCTTGTAAAAAGAAATCAAGCATAATAACAAATAGGGATGGATGGATCCTTTGATTTTGATTTCACCCATTTTTTTAAAGAAAGCAACATTAAGTTCCTTCTATCTTGCTTAGAAAGAGATTTGTAGTTTTTACTAAATTCTTCTCAAAACCAAACCAAACCAAATTTCCAGCCAATTGCACTAGCCATATTCAGTAGGAACAGCTATTCCTTGCATTGGGGGGTCCATGTTGGATATGCCTAATAGATGGCTATTAAAAGTGAGAAGCCTCATGTAAAAACATGTGTAGAAACCCTAACTCAGCACCAGAAATATGTTGAACAGAGAGGGGCTCAAAGCCAGACTTTAAAGAGGTAAGCACACAGACCTTGGTTGGGTGAAGCTGTTAATCCTAGTTTCTTCCAAATTCTTTCTTTTAAAGGATCAAGTTCTTTCTATGAAGAATATGAAAAAATTTGTCAATGCTGGAAAGTGATTGAAATGAACTAAAATGAAAAATGAACTAAATGAAATCCTCAGCCATCCCAACATGGGGAAACAAATCAATGCCTTAAATCTTTTTATTCGTAGAACAATGAGGACATGCAAAGTGCCACACAGGTCATGTAAAGAGCCACTCCTGGTATATGCTGTTTGTCGAGGAACTCTTTGAACTTCTGTACTTCCCCAATGCATTGTAGACTTTTGGGACTGGGTAACATAGACTGTATTAAGCAGACCCAGTGTAATTTGAATTTTGATATATATCTTTATGTAAATTTTAATCTCTGTATTAAAAAATTAGATATGGTATTATGCTATTTTTAACTATTGTTTTAAAGTTTTTTTAAAACTACCTTGAATTCTGGAAAGATCTGGAATACAAAGCAAAATACAAAACCAAACTTAGTAATCCAGTGCTCCAGAAACAAGGCTGTGGTTCTAATTCAAAAAACAAAAAACAAAGAGTGATAATCACAACTGAAGAAATAGAAAAAAAGATGAAACAGATGAAACTGACCCAATTTGAATATGCTAATAAAATTGGGAAATGGTTAGCATATAAACTCAAGGACAGGAATGAGAGAAATATAATTGTAGAACCGAAATATGGCAAGAAGTTGATTACTCAACATGAAAAGACAAAACAAAAATTTGAAGAATATTTTGGGAAATTATTTTATGAAACAAAATCTTCTTATCAATATGGGAAAAATCCGACTGAATTTTTTCAAAAAGTAAAGATTTCTAAAGTGTCGCTGGAAGCACAGAAACAGTTGAATAAACCATAGTACTTACTGAAATTGAAGAAGCTATAAGATCTGGAAGTGGACAAGGCACCAGGACCGGATGGTTTTACAGCACTATACTATAAGAAATTTATAAAAGAACTGACACAGCCAATTCATGCAACTTTGAAAGAAATAGAGAAACATGGTAAAGCGGAATCCTGGAGAGAATCCAATATTGTACCGATACCGAAAGAGGGTAGAGACAAAAAAGAAGTTAAAAATTATAGACCAATCTCCCTGTTGAATATAGACTATAAAATTTTTGCAGCAATCCTGGCAAAATGGCTGAGATTGATATTACAAGGTAAGATTCAAGAAGACCAAACAGGATTTCTCCCTGGTAGATATATGAGAAGTAATGTAAGAACAATATTAGATGTAATCGAATATTATGATAAAAACCCAGAGAAGAAAGCAGCACTTATCTTTTTGGATGCAGAAAAGGCATTCGACAATGTCTCCTGGGCTTTTATACATCGGGTATTAAGAGCATATGACTTGGGAGAAAATTTTTGCAAATGGACTGAGGCAATTTATCAAAAACAATCAGCGAGGCTAATATTTAATGAGGATATCTTGACAAGCTTTGTTATAAATAAAGGGATACAACAAGGGTGCCCACTATCACCACTATTATTTATAGCTGTTTTGGAAGTATTCTTGAACATAATAAATGAGGGCCCACAGATAAGAGGTTTGAAAACAAGAAAAAAGGAACGGAAATTAAATGCTTTCTCAGATGATGTGATTATATTCTTGAAGGATCCACAAGAATCAATTCAAGTGTTGATGGAAATTTTATAAAGATATGGACAAGTGGCAGAATATAAGATAAACAAGGAAAAGACAATGATGATGACATTAAACATGACTAAAAAAGAGCAAGCTGACTTGGAGAGCAGATCTGGATGTCAATTAACTAAGAAAACAAAATATCTAGGAATTATAATAATGAAAAAGAACCAAGAATTATTTGACAACAATTATTCAAAGACATGGAAACAGATTAAAAATGATATGGAAAAATGGAAAAACTTAAATTTATCTCTCCTGGGAAGAATAAATGCTTTTGAAATGTCTTTATTACCTAAGATCATGTTCCTTTATCAGAATTTACCAATAATAGGAAGAGAGAAGATATTCAAGGAATGAGAGAAGGACCTACAAAAATTTATTTGGCAAGGGAAAAAGCCAAGAATAAGATTTAAAACACTTCAAGATGCAAAAGAGAGAGGAAGACTTGATCTACCATCATTGAAAATTTATTATCATGCATGCTGTTTAGAATGGATTAAAGGTTGGATTCAACTAGAGAGAACAACTATGAAAGATTTGGAAGAAGTAAATAATAGATTTGGATGGCATGGATATTTATGCTATGATAGATCAGCGGTGAATAAAGAGTTTAGTATTCATTGCATCTGGAAGACATTGTTAAAGGTTTGGTTACAAATTAAGGAGAAATATTATACAAAACTTCCAATCTGGACTTCACCACAAGAAGCATATAAAATTGCCCAACAAAACAAGGAAATTTATTAACATATCAAGAAATATTGAAAAGGGAGGGGGATAAACCAAGGATACGCACAGCAGAAGAATTAAAGGTTGATGGACATGAGTTAACCTGGTTCCCATGGCGACAACTTAAGATTTAAAATGGATCAAAAACTGTATGGATTTGAGAGAATAGAGAATGAATTGGATTTATTGATGAAAGGAAATCAAAAGAAAAGAATCTCCAAATTTTATAAGCTATTGCTGAAAAGAGAAATGGAACCAGACATAGTTAAAGATACAATGGCCAGATGAGTGCAGAAGGTAGGACATCCAATTGAATTAGAAACTTGGGAGAAAGCATGGAAAATTGACACAAAATTTATACTAAATTTAAATTTAAGAGAAAACTTTTATAAAATGCTTCATAGATGATATATGACCCCAGAAAGACTACAAAAAATAACCAAAAATGGGAATACAAAGTGCTGGAAATGTGATGAAAAGATTGGGTGCTTTTTTCATATGTGATGGACTTGCAGAAGGGCAAGAAAATTCTGGAAGGGGATACATGATGAAATTCAAAGAATATGTAACTTGAATTTTGAAATGAAAACAGCTACAAGGTTGATATATGCACAATACTGGAAAGAAAAGATAGATATTGACTTAGGAGAGTGGAAATTAAAAGTTCTGGATATGGTAGAGACAGAAAAATTAGCATGCTCTTTGAAAAACAAACCTATCCAGAACTTTGAAAGGGAATGGAAAGGAGTTTTGAATTGGGTAAAAATATAAATGCATAAGAAATGAAAAGTGAAACTGTTTTTCTTTTTTGTCAATGGAAATGTAATTGTTCTTCTCTTTGTAAATGGAAACAAAGCAGATTCAACCGGGGAAATATAAGCATGGAAGTGGCGGGGGGGAGTGGGGTACATCTGTTAACAGTGTATATCCACTCTATTTTTTTATGTTATTAAATCTTTAATAAAAATGTTTAAAAACAAAACAAAAACAACAACAGAAACCCTATTCAGATGTTTTCTTAAAATGAAAATTTAAATGCAGTATTGACAAAGGTGTATAGAGCTATTCTTGGATGTCACATCCTTTTGAGTGCTACAACACATGTACTTTTCCCCCCAAATATTTGGGCTGCAGTTCTACACTCATTTAACTGGATGTATGCCCCCCCTGAACTATACATAGAATTGTGCTGTTAGCCACTTATATCCGGACAAACACAAGTACTCATCGATGTTGGCAATTCTTTATGTTTTCTATCATTTTGCTGTGATATTGATCTGTAAACTATCTGGAGAATGCCAACCCATCTTTGCTACAGTGGTTAGTTTAGAATTGATGCATTCTTCCACAATGGCTTATTTCTTCCAGAACTGAGAGTATCTATCGCACACATATGCTGAGCTATTGAGGCTGAGAATGGTTTCACGGAGCTAGTTCTGACCCTGAAAGGCAAGAGTAAAGTGATTCAGGCAGCAAGGGAAGGGGTCAGAGAGATGTTGATATTGCTCAGAGCACTGTAAGAGAAGAAACCAACAGTTCAGGCCTCAAACAAGCAATCAACATTTAGAAGTCATTGTGCACCATCAAGTTGTGAAAATAAGAGAGGGCATGATGAGTGCACAGCCTTAAACAGAGCTTGGAACACAGCCCTAATGACTTGACAGGGAGCATTACTTTAATGAAACCGCTGCAGCTCTGAAGAACGCTTCACGAAGAAGACATGTTCATGCTGTATTCTTCCGTCACTACTGTTGGCTAGAGTGCCAAGTTGATAATTAATGAAGCAGCAACTCTTGCCTAATGGCATAAACACTTGGTTACTCTTTTGAATAAAATTTGAGTTTGATTGACTTAGATCTACTATTTGCAATCTCATAAAGCCATAGCTGTGGATAATAATTGATTTACTCTCCTCTCCAGTTGGCATTACTGTACAGTGAGAAACAGTTCAGCACACAAGTGTCTGGAATCAGATATGCCATATTCATTCACAATACATAACTAACAAGATGCAGAAATTCCCTGTTTAGAGATTTGGTGTGAAATGCTGCATGCTTCTTTGTTTTCTTCTGGTTGTTTAACACAGCTAGGATACGAAGCATTCTCATAACTTAGTTTTGACATCTGGAATGTTGGCCTTCCAGATGTTATTGAGCTGCTGTTCCCATCACTGCTCACTATTGGCTATGCTGGCTAGTGCTAATGGGAGATGTAATCCAACAATATTGAGAGGGTCACAAGCTGTCCAGCCCAATGGAAATGATGATAAATTCCAGTTTTGGAGTTCAGTTTGGAATGAAAAACTAGTTTGCTTCAGCAGCTAGATTTTCATGATTGAAGCTATTATTGGCAAACATTCTGAACTCAGAAATCTTAGCAATCCTTAGCTTTTATTATAGAGTAACCACAATGTACTATGTCATTTTATTATTTGCCTAATCTGAATATTAATGTGAACACTTTAAACAAATAAGAAATAGGATTATTCTGCTTTTCCTTTACAAATCATTTGCATTTGCTTCACAGATATCTATGATAACACTTCAGGAAACAAAGGGACTAAGGACCTTTCTGCACTACACTGTTATAGTGCTGTTATTCCACTTTCAACATCCTATGAATCCTGGGGTTGACAGCTTAGGGAGGGGCATTTAGAATTCTCAGCCAGAGAGCTCTTTGGCCTCAGTAAACTACAAACCCCAGAATTCCACTGGATGTTGACAGTGGAATAATAGCGCTATAATAGCGTAGGGTGGAAAGAGAAGGAAGAAGTTGATAGCTTAAGCTTTTGTAGACTTAAGTTTATTTCATCAGATACATGGAGTGAAGTGCTTAGGAACAGGTCTTATGGTGCATTTTAGAGCCCATCTGTCATCTTCTATCTAAGTATAGAAGGAAAAAAAATAATACCAATTGTCTGAGTACACTGTGAGAAGGTCCTAATGCTGGTTCAAAGAGATGATTGTCCATAAAAAGGTCAAATGTCAGCTCTGATACCAGCACTTATACAAGTTACATTTTGGACTACAATTCCAAGCATCCCCTGGGGGATTGGGGCCGTTGAAGTTCAAAAAGTAACTTTTCCCCACATTCTGACCTATACTAAAGTAAAACCAGTCATTGCACTTACACAGCCAATGTTCTTTCCAGCCCATCCAGGCCATGTGTAGTACTAGAGGGTAATGCCATAAAGAGCCAGAACTATTGACACACTCTCATTTGTTTTCCATTTACTGCACTTATAGCTCTCATTTCCTTTAGAAAGCTCACAGCCAAACTAAGCATTAAAGGAATATGCATTTCAGTGACCCACAAGACTATTTTATTTGGAAAAACCAGTCTTGGAATTGAAATGGGAGCCCTTACCCCTTTCTTCACTTGCCATTTCCTTCCAATTGCCTTCATCCACCTTCCCCATAGGTTTCAAATGCATATATATTCAGCCTTCAATGGCTAACATTTAATGGTGGTGAGCCACTTGCATAAGGTTCCATATTGTAAGCATTCTTTTTGCACTCATATAGAAAGGTGATAGCACAGGCAACTTACCAAGGCACCCTTCCCATATTGCCTGGGCTCCAAGTATCCCTCAAAGCAAGGCATTTAAAAAATATGCACCTCAGCTCCAGCCGCTGCCACTGCCTTGTTCTTTACCTCACCAGTGCTACCTTCACCGTCTTTGCTCATTTCTGAACTAGACTGTTATAATGCTATCATTCCACTTTCAACATCTTATGGAATCCATGGAATGTTGAAAGTAGAATAACAGCACTATAACAGTCTAGTGAGGATATGACCTTTCTCGCCTCTTTCCATGTAGCTATGCCAGCACAGCTGTAGCATCTTGGCCACTGTGACTTCCACAGTTCGTCTGTTTTAAGACTATCACAAATTACACACTAGGAGTTTATTTTATTTTATCCCTTTCCCCCTGCAATATGTTTTAAAGCTGCCGTTCTTTCTGTATAAAGTTGCTTAATATGCAATAAAACAAAGAGTTTGGTTTAATATGCAGACTTTTCCAAGCAATTCTCTGTATCAAAGAAACCGTAATCCCTGGATTACTCTGTAATGCATCTGGAGAAGTGGGTTTATATCCACAAAAACTCATGCAAAAAATAAAAACCAGTTAGTTTTAAATGTGCTGCCATATTTCTGTTTCTTTCCTGTTTTTTCCTCCCCATTCCTTCCTCTGCAAGAGACTAACACAGCTGCTTCCTTGAAAAGTAATTACTAGAGTTTGCTTTTTTGTAAACTTTTAGTTCGTCCTAATAACAGTATTAGTGTAGTATTAATTTGTATGTTGTTTATCTGTGGACCATCATGGCTGCTTGTATTTTTTTTTTTAATTTACTCTTGTTCTACTGCCTAGTTCCTTCAACATTTCATCTATTAAGGCAGTGGTTCTCAACCTGTGGGTCCCCAGATGTGTTTGGACTTCAGCTCCCAGAAGCCCCAGCCACTATGGTCAATGCTCAGGGCTTCTGGGAGCTGAAGTTTTTGAACATCTGGGGACCCACAGGTTGAGAACCACTGTATTAAGGGAATAATGGCCTTGTTCTTTCCAAAATCTCAAAATGAGGCCTGAAATTTAAATTTTCAGGTCACTTTTGCATCACCTCTTGCTATAGGATCACATAGAATGAATAGCGGCTACACATAGTATTTTCCGCTCACTGAGATTATCTCTAGAAGACCACAATTATGTATGTATGTAAATGTGTTTCTTTCTTGCCCTATATTTTAGATCAACTGCTATCTTCTGAAGCTTTTAAAATGTCGTTTAAAACAGAATTTAAACTAGCAATGCCTGCTCTCATCAGCTGAACTGATTTGAGCCTGAATAACATCACCACTTAAATTACTACCCTGCTGATGCCAATACAATGTACCAAATGAACCACTATGACTTACCTGGATGAATAGTGCTGTGAAAGCCATGCAAAGATGGAAAGACATCTTTCCAACAAATAGATCAACCAATCACAACTTTATCCTGTACCTTGTGGAAGATGCCTAATTTTATCCCCATCTAATGAAAATACTTCTATTTCAGCAGTCAGTTGTGACTGGGGGCCCCTTTCCTGTTGTAGATGAAGCAGTCTTTGTAAACCACTGAGGTATATAAAGAATAAAATTATATATAGGAAAGAAAAGGAGAGTTACATAGAGCTGATATGCTTTTCTTGCTATCTTGCAATTTTTTTTTGGCATTTTGCAAAACTGTTACACAGATCATATCTAAAATATGTATGTAATATGCATATAATATGCTTATCAAAATTTGATATGTTAATCATCAATTAAGTAACACCTTCACTGTTGCTTCTGTTATGTGCCACCAAGTCAGCTTTGACTTATGGCAGCCTCATAAAAGTGAGGCCTCCAGAAGCCCTGGTTATTAACAGCTGTGCCAGAGCCTTGGAAACTCAAGACAGCACCTTCCTTTATTGAATCATTTCATCTGTAAAGAAATCTTTCCCTATTCTTATTCCCTTTCACTTTACTGAGCATTATCATCTTTTCCAAGGAATCATGATGTCTCATAATATGTCCAAAGGATGATAGCCTCAGTTCAATCATATTAGTTTCTGGTGAGAGTTTAGATTTGATTTGATTTGTTGTTATGTGACACCAAATTGACCTTGACTTATGGTGACCCAGTCTATAAGAGACTTCCAAGCACTCTAGTCACCAACTGCCCTCTTGTATATTGAAGGCCTTGGCTTATTGATTGGGTCTATTCATCTGTAATGTGGTCCTTCTTTTTTCCTATTGCCTTCTACCTCACCAAGCATTATTGTCTTTCCTAATGAATCATGTCTTCTCATGATACGGCCAAAATACAACAGTCTCAGTTTAATCATCTTGGTTTCAAGGAGGGTTCAGGTGTGATTTGCCCTAGGACCCATTCATTTGTCTTTTTAGCAATCCAGGGTATCCTTAGAGCCCTTCTCTAGAACCACATTTGAAATGAGTTAATTTTATTCCTATCAGCTTTCTTTATTGTCCAGCTTTCACAACCATATATAAACATCAGAAATACTATGGCATGAATGATCCTGACTTTGCTATTCAATTTTGTAAGCTACTTTGGATCCAGTGCTGGGAGGAAAGTAGGGTAGAAATTAAGTACTGTATTTGCTGGCTTGTAAGACTCATTCCCCCCCCCCAAAAAAAAAACACTGTTTGAAAATGAGATGCGTTTTATACACTGTTGTATCTTATATGCTGGCAAATAGTATTTGCCAACATATAAATGGAGTGCGTCTTATACGTGGGTATGTCTTATGTGCTGGCAAATAGAGTAAATAAATAAATAACGAATAAACAAAATATACTTGGAGTTATTATTTAGTTCCTTCATAGCTGCCCTTCAGAATAATCTGACTTCTTGACTACAGTTTCCATTTTGATTGATGACTGAACCAAGGTATAGCAAATGTTTAATGTTTTTGATATCTTCAAGACCCACTTATTTATTTAGAAAGAGAGCAGAAAGAGAAAGAGGGCAGAAAGTGGGCCAGTCTCCTATGAAACAGAATTGCACAAGTAGCCATGGGAGATATTGTGTAATGTTTGGTAGTCATTATTTTTGTTTTTTTAAATATACAGCTGCAAGTGTGAAATTTGCACTTTTCCCTTAACTTTCACTGGTAGCCATTTCAAGTCTGCTGTTCTCTACACTTGATACGGTGTCATGAGCATACCTTAAATTATTGATATTCCTTTCTCCAATTTCAGACTTTGTTCCTCCAAGTCTAAGTCTGTTTTCTGTGATATGATGATGGTGGTGGTAATGATGGTGGTGGTGGCAGCAGTGATGATGATGATGATGATACAAGGACAATAATGATGATGATATTTATATCTTGCTTTTTTCCACGTTTAGGACTCAAAGTGGCTTACAACAGAGTTTCATCAGTTTTTATTTCTTTTTGGATACAAATGCATTCTTTTTATAGACTTCCCTGGTGATGTCCTTGATTTCAGTCCACTGTTTTCCTAGTTTGTGGTTGATTAGGTTTATAGTGCAAATGTTGTACATGATCTTTAAATTCTACAACGATATTATTTAGATTATATTTTGTCACTGTGATTCATTCAGTGTTATTCCTTACTCTAATTGTTCATATTAGCATTTCATGGTCAGTGCTACAATCTAACTCTAGCTCTTGTTTTAGGAGACAGCTCGAGCTTCTTCATCTTCTGTTTCCAGTTATAATCAATTTCATTTCTGTTTCATCTGATCCTGTGCACATATACAGTCCTTTATGTCGTTTCCTGGTGAATGTGTTTGCAATGAACACATTAAATTATTTAATTTCTACCACCTTTCTCCCAGTATAGGACCCAAGGCAGCTCAGAATATAAGTTAAAATAAAAATGTCATTAAAAGAATGGATAATACAAAAGTTAAAAAACATATTAAATAAGCAGTCATATGAAGAACATTAATTTAAAAGAGTTAAAAGACATAATAATCATGATAAAAATAAAACATATCCCAAATAAGACAAATTAGTGACATGTTAATGTGTTTGCAATGAACAAATTGGTGTTGCAGGCTTCGCCCACTAATCTGACAGATTAGGGACTAGAGCACTATTGGAAGATGGAACCGGTTGAAAAGTAGAACCCATGTACTGTACTGTAGGGAGCATGAAGGACTTACAGAGGTTTTTTTTGGGACCAATCGCATGTGCACTGCTTGCAAAGTCTCTTGGTTGACTTAGTGCCTTTCCTCCCCCTCTCAGCTCTCTTTGCAAGCAGCATGCACATGCAAATGGTTCCAAATGACCCTCTGTAGGCAAGAAGAATTTACAAAAAAGCAGAATCCCTGTTGAATTAATGGAACTTGTTCTTAAATTGGAAGTGTCAAAAGAGTGAGTGGTCGGGATGTCAAAAGTGGGACCTTTCTATACATTATTCTTGAGTAAAATAATGGCATAATTATCTATTTTTTTTTAAATCAATGATGAGAAAGTTTATGGAAAGAGAACCTGGGATGAATGATGCACAAAGAGAAGAGTATGAAATACATTTTTCTTGGAGAAAAAGCTTTTGATTTCTCTTAATTTACTGGTTCCCTTCCTATTTTTGCTTGTAATGTTCTTATTTTTCCTTTTTGTTATTTCTTTCCAAATATCTCTTGTAAACTTGTTCATCAGGTCCACTATAAAACAAGTTTATACCACTTCCCCTTTTAATCAAGGTTTATCTGGGATCACATGTAGTCCATAGACTGGGGTGAACAGCTACAGAGAGTCAGGACCTCCCACCTCCACATTTCCTATTCAAGTGAAGGCCCTGCATTTTGTGGGAGTTGAGAATCAAACCCCCTAAAATAAAAAATGGAAACTGTGGGGCTTTCTGGAGGTTGTGTAGCTGCAGTTTGTGTGGATTTTTTTTTTTTTTTGGACAATACACAATGATCATATCCAGCTGACTATAGTATAAGCAGAGTGGCATGTGTGATACCATTGTGCATGAGTTAGAGCATTAAAGTACACTAAGTAGCATATTAATGCACTTTCCCTCTATCCATTTCCTTTGTGCATTATGCATTCTAGTTGTTAGTCATTCCCATTGACCATTGATTGTCACTACAAGCCTAGAAACATGACTAGTAGGCCACAAATAAATCCCATGACTGGAGATGGCATATCTATGTACTCTTTTGAATATATCATTTTCTTTTGCTGTTTCATTTTTCCTTATAAGCATGTTCTCCTTCAATAGATGGTGAAAATTGTAGAATAGGGATTGGCTTCCCTAAATTTCTGCCCTTACAGAGCCAACATGGTATAATGGTTTAAGGGTTGGCCTAGGACTCCAGGAGACCAGAGCTCAAATCTCCACTCAGCCATGGAAACCTACTGGATGACCATAAACAAATCATGCCCTCTGAGCCTTAGAGGAAGACACAACCAACTCTGGCCAACAAAATCCTAGAACAGGGCTGCCATAAATCATAGTTTACTTGAAGACCCATAACAACAACAGGGCCCTAGATGCTTCTTGAGGTATGATTCTGTGAATTTCAGGGAAGGTATGTGAGAAAAGCTTGTGGGGACCACAGGAATCTCTTTGGTAGGTTGTATATAGCCCATATAGCACTATTTTCACCCTGAGTTAGACAATGGACTCCTAGGGAGACTTCTGAAACAACCAGATCCAGACTGTTCCATCCACTAGCTGGTAGGCTGGGTTCACAGTCAATGATTGTTTTGAGGGGATGCACATTGTTTTGGGGAACTAGAAAAGCCTCTTAGGTATCTCTTTTGTGCATTAAATCTACTTTTGTCTCTGTGTTATTCTCAATGGGCCTAAATCCAGTTGTCCCAAGTAGATCAAATTAAATCATTGGAAGATAACTCACTGTTAACTTCCCAGGTTCCCACTGGATACTAGATTCAACTCCATGGGTCTGTTCTAGCTGGGATAAACAATTGGATTTAGGCCATAAACTTGAAGAGCTGCCACCTTGCTGTTCCTTAAGCCATTTTTCCTCCCCTCTCCCCTCACAAAATGTTTCTTAAATAAACATTATTTGTTCCACTATTGCTACATTATTTATTTATACAGATTACATTTTATATGCAAACTTACATTCATAATGGAACAATACATATCATTCTGAAGCAATCTTCCTCTAGGCACTGATCAGAAATGAACCTACTTAGCTTCAACCAGGCTGCTCTCTGACCCTCCATCACTCTATTTCTACTGTTCTTGTATTCTTCCCTAGAGGTTTCCATGTATGACCAAGTATTTTCTGTCTAACTTAGACTAAGCAGAGAAAGCAGTGCTGCCCTAAGTGTGTTTCATGTCAGGACTGGCACACTGCATTTGATTTTATATTGGATAAATACACATATGGTGCCATCAATATGGTGCCATCAATTGTGAATAATAATGAATGTAATTAATGCATCTCAAAGTAGAGATTACTTACCACACTACATTCTTTACTAGAGACAGTAGTGCCCTTGCCTGGCTCATCTTATGGAGCAGACATTGTGGATTTGAGCTGTCAAGACTATCCGTAAAAGTGAGACCAAAGTCTTGGCTATGTAAAACTATGCCAAGTTTCTCGCAGCTGTTTCTATAACTTCTGAAACTGAAGTATTTTGATAAACAGAGCAAATATAATGGAACTATGTCTGAAAATCCAGAACAATTTATTTATGCTCTTTCAAACTTCAATATATTAACTTATTTTCAAAGCACAGAAAAAAACCTATCTAAATGTCTTCTTTACTCTTGTGTTAGGTGCTAAAGAGATGGGAATTTGTCATCAAAGCAGCCTGTGATGTTGAAGTGAAATTAAATTTATACTTTCAAATGCCAAGACAATAGGAAGAAGTTTCAAAAACAACATTTCTCCCTTTTTTCTTTGTTTTTCTTATATTTTCAGGACATGTGACTTGAGAATCACAGAAGCTTACAGAATCGTGCTAAAATAGAGATATCCTTCACCTCTTATGCCTCAGTTTTCACCATAATGACAATATATGTAAAACCTTTCTTACTTTGTTTTCTTTATGTCAAAGATGTACGATAACTTCTTGCCATTGCCAAGACACTGCAAAATATTAATAATAAATAAAATAAAAATTCATGCAGATTTAAATGTAAAGAAAAGCATGAAAAGAATTCTGATATTCTATTGTGTCCTAGTTGAGAGCACCTATACATGCTTTTAAAAGGCCTAAATAAGGCCTTTTACTGAACTCAAGTTTGCTGTTGAACTCAACAATTGCCAGGGCCTCACTTGGTGCTCATCTGAGAGTCAATAAAATTCACTTCTGTCATGCAAGAGTAGGCAATTAAATATTTTGATAATCTGAAAAACTTTGTCCAAGGCCACAAATGGAATACAAAAGGAACCCCAGTGCACTAAATAACTCATTTGACCCACATTTGCCATTGCAGCAGAAGCATTCGAAGTTGGCAAAGCCAGCTAATTTTCTACACCAAAATACTCTCAAATCAACTCCCCTTCAGTGAATATAGTCCCCTGCCCATTAATATATAATCCTTCTAAACTCTGGTTTTCAGCGCAGTTGTTCCTCCCAACACTGTAGAAGGGGAGTGGAGGAACTAGCTACCAGAACAGAGGTCCTCAACAAGAAGAGAGCTGGGACTACTGCCTGCTCTCTCTCTCTCTCTCTCCAATGCCACTAGTGAGGCAATAGTCCTGTTGGATGTCTACATCTAAAAGTTGAGGTCTGAAAGGTGAAGAGAGACAGCTAGCTTCCTCATGCTTGTTAGAACTTTAGATACCTGAGATCTTTTAAGGTTTAAAGATCTTTTAAGGCTTAAAGGTACAGGAGCCTTATTCTGAGATCCCTTAAGGTTTGATGGTACTGCAGCCTTATTCCAGATCCAATCTGGCAACCTTTAGTCTCATTCTAAGGGGAATGCATGTACCAGTTTAGAGAAGCTATGTCAGTCTGGTGACAACATCTGGTGTTGTTGGGGGCTCAGTAAATGATTGACTGTGTGAGTACTCCAGTTCCCTATCAGCTAGAAAGTCATGTGAGCTGTAAAATACCTACAATATCTTTTAATAAAACCTTCTTTTATACATATGGTATGTTCCAGTCTTGGTAACACACTGATCTCTGGGTGGTGGCCTGAGATAATTCCAGTTCTGAACAAACTAATCAGTTCTTCATCAATTAACTACCAAAGCAGGCACTTCACTCATTTTTGTTGCCCCACAATGAGAAAAAGTCTAACCACAGTGAACATCCCCCATTTAATTCTGAACTTGCTGATGCAACCAAATCTTCTGTACTTCAAGAAATATTGGTCTTATCACATGGTTGCTGTTTTTCAATGTGGATTTCTTTGTAAAAATGTATATTTTAATTATTTTTTGCCAAGTCTCCATTCTTGACAGCTAAGAAACCCAGTTAGACTAGTGAGAACTCTGTGCAATATTCATCTGGTATTTATATGTCCCAAAGTGTTGCAGAAGAATTATTCATTGGTTCAAAATATTGATGAAATGCTCTCCCACTTCATGCTCAGAAGTCTGTCTGTCTGTCTCTTTCTCACTTGCACACACATTTGTCTAAATTTGTCTGGGGGCAGGCAGAAACCAAAATTGACTAGAATGGATCAAACTCAGCAGAAATATCAGCATACCCACTAATGTTTCACAGATGAAAACCATGATATGTGAGGCCAAGCAACCTCAGAGTGTGATCAAAATGCCAAAAAGTATTAATGAAGAAGAACAGGCAAGTTAGCAAAGGCTGCAGTGGTTTGTATTTGTCTGAGCCTACCGAGAAGGACAAGATTTTCTCTCCCCAATCACCTGTTGAGTTAATTGAACTCTGTTGGCAGCAAATGGCATAAGCTGAGGATAAAGGAGGGAAGGGGGAGGAGGAAAGAGAAGCTGAGATCTTTCAAAAGAAGCTTAAAAAAATGAGATGGCAGAGGAGTGACCATGACTATCACTATCACTTCCAGAGATATGAATCAGCAGCTGACATTTGTGCTCTGGTGATCTGCTGACTCTGCAGCCTTGGTTGGCACCTAAACATTGGATGAAAACTCACTTTTTCCCTATTGCCACACAGTGGATATGCACTGCCAATGGTGCCTAACAAACTCCCTCATTCGCCACTACTAGATTTGAGAGTGCAAAGTAGTAACAAAAAGTGTTTCCTGTATAAATCATACTGAAGTCCTCTCTGAGTGGTAGATAACATTGCACTATTTATAGAATGTCTGTATAGAAACATTGAGGGCTAGGTAGAAATGCATTCACTCACTTGGCCACTCTGGCATCCAGGCCAACTCTTTTTGAGATACAAATGCATTACTCTATGCAATGCCTTACATGACACATATGTTCTTAACTCTACAGGCCCATTCACGCTACCCAGTTATACAGCTATGATTCCACTTTAATTGCCATGACAATATGCTATGGAATTCTCAAATTCACTTTGGTGAGGCACTAGAACTCTCTGTCTAGGAAATTTAAATATACCTCCTTAAGCTGGTAATACCTGCATTCTATAGGGTGTTGTTGTGGCAGTTAAAGTGGAATCATACCTCTGCAACTGGGTAGTGCAAAAGAGCACTAACAGAGAGGGAGGGAGGAAAGGGAAGGGATGGGGATAGGAATAAGAATGAAATGATAATGAGAGTGACAAAATGAGAATGTCAAACTATCACAGAATTCATGATGTGCATCCTTGAAGGAGCAGGATGTAATACAAATTCTACAGAGCAACATGAACATGGGAAAGAACATCTGAATCTGGTGACGTTCTAAACAAGCCTACCTTCTGAATTGGTACAAGCTGAATTTTGTGGTCAGTGATGATGAATTGGACAAGGTCGTGAAATTATATGCTGAAATATAATTGTTAGCCCTAAATACAGAAAGCTTAATTATCTGGAGTTGTACAGTAAACAGAGAGACAGAACATATATATATATATTATTGCACTCCATAGGCACTATAGAGTAAGTAACGTTACTGGTGTCTTTATAATATGAAACTACCTATGCACATGGAGGGCAACTAAAGAATACAGGAATGGGAACTTAATCTTCTTGAAATCATTTTCATCTTTTCATATTTTTTCTAATTTGGGAAAAACAGTGAGGAGGTTGAAATGAAGATTCTATCTATGTCCTAGCCCCTTTCCCCCGCCTCTGCAAAGCCATTCGGTCCATTTGGTTCTATCACATTAGTGCATGTGTGAAATGATGTGGCATGATGAAATGGAATGATGGAGTTTTAAATCTAAGTATAGATAACGTTTTTGTTTTAATAGACAAAGCACTTTACAATTGTTACCATAATTTGTCCCTCTGAGTTTTGAAAGAGAATACTTTTCTCACAGGCTGCATGTCTGAATGAAGATCTGAAACTGAAGCTTCACCAAGTGAAGAAGGGTCATAGGTCTCTGGTAGAACACAAGCTTTCCATTTGAAAGCACCCAAATTTCACCCTTAACATTGCCAGATAGAAGTAGGAATATCTGACTGTATCCTGAAAGGATGGACGGGAGTTATAGGTCAGCGTAGACAGTACTAAATGGGGAAGGCCAGTTGGTTCATTCAACCTGAGACAGTTTACTAAAATGACCTTCAAAGGAGATGTGTACAGTAGAATAAAAAAAAGGCAAAACAGAGGTATATAGGCTAGGTTTGTTTGTTTAGTAATCATTAATTACATATGTAATTAATATATGTACGGTACAGTGTTTTGAGTGTTGGACTAACATTCTGGGAGACCAGGAGTTGAACCACTGCTTGGGCATTGAAACCTACTAGGTGACCTTGGGCAAATCATATCCTCTCAGCCTCAAAGGAAGGCAATGGCAAACCCCTCCTGACTAAATCTTGCCAAGAAAACACCATAATAGGGTTGTTTTAGTGTTGCCATAGTCAGAAATGACTTGAAGGCACATAACAAAACAACCCAATTACATATATGCTAAATATCCATGCCTTGTACATAGAGTACAAATGCATATGGTAGCATTTGTGATTAGTGTGGAAGTACTATACAGAAGAATGTTATTCAATAGTGCATACATATTGTGTGCTTTGGAGACTGTATGCATTAAATCTGATTTATAGCAGGCCCTTCCAATCCACCATGGAATGGGAATGCGGTTAAAAATAATCAATAGCACATCTATAGCAGCATTATTATTTTTTCATGTGAAAACTGTAAATTGTTTCTACTTAACAAGCAAATATATACCCCATCACTGGTCTCTAGGTCACAAAAGAGGGTTATCCTGTCACCATCACTGATTTCTGAAAAGTGTGACATGTATTTAGTTGTCAGCTCCTATCAGCAGCATTCATGAATCAACATTGCATCTGCAGCAAAGCACACCATTTTGTACTCTTTTTGAAGATAATTAGAGTTCCCTTTTGTTGCAAATAAGATGTAAAACAGCTATAACTGCTGGTGAATGTGATTAAAGTAACCTCTATAGAACCCCATTATTCTAGACAGATTCCTTCAGATGCATAATTTCCCCATTTTAAGAAAACATAATGCATGCATATAAAATTCAAATTGTCAAGACACCTCGAACAAAAATTAGTTTCTCTATTAAGGCATTCTTAGTAGCTGGTTAACATGTAAAACTCTTAAAGTGTTTTTTAAAATAATCATGAAATAATAGTGCATGTCACTGAAGGTAAACATTTTATCGTGAGAGGTTTGCTCAGAAAGAGTTTGATATTAAAGTTTTACTTAAAGAAGTTCCAAGGAAATATGCATGAGTGCACATCACAGAGAGATATGATTTTGGTTGAATGCCTCTATTGAGTTCCACAGAGTAATTTCATTCAGCCTTATGGGACAACTGTTGTATAAGTAAATTGGCTTTCCAACTATGTGGGTCATTCTGTAAAAACATATACTAGTTTCAACTCCCATTGCTGTCTTTGTACCGTATGCATCCATCATCTGACCCAAGAGTGGTTAACCGGTGGCCCATTGACCAGATACCAGATCAGGGCCCCAGATCAATTTTAATTGGCTTTTGATTAATAGTGAATTCATCACAGCTGAATTTGAACCAAGGTGTTCAGTTCAAAGTAGACCATGTTTGAATACCATGTCAGGTTTATAGGAAAGGAAAGGAAAAAAGAGCCCTCACTTTATTGTACATCTCTCCTTTGAACTGTATGTGTATTTTGTATTTACCTGCCTACCTACCTACCTTCTTATTTATCAATATATCTTTGTAATGAAGAAAAAGAAGGAAAGACAAAAGGAAGGAATGAAGGAGATGTATTTGTATATTCTGTGTCCTTTAATTTTTGAAGCCCTTACTGTAGGATAGTAGCATTTTATTCTGTAGCTTCCTCACCTGTGAAGGGCACTGGTTGCACTGTCCTGGAAACGGTTTGCATTCTTTGTGGGAAAAGAACCAACAAAGTTTGTGATCTGTTGTCTTTGTGATTAATGTTTTTATTTTACTATATCCATATATTAGGAAAGTTGTTATGAACCTGCATATATTTGTCTGAATACCAGATCCTGAGGAACATGAATGAAACTTACGTTCTGCTCATTGGATTTTCAGAGGTGTCTAGCTGGTAACTGTGGAAACTGATTGCTGAGAACAGATAGGACTTTGATACAAGCCAGCACTGCTCTTCTCATTTTCTCATGTATCATGAGAACAAATCTGAATAGTTTCAGCTTCCTATAATGCATTTGTTTTGAGAATAGGGGTAGGAAACTTCCAACAATTGTGGGTGTGGATCACTACAGGAGGGGTTTTTCACAGTGATAAACACACACACATGCACACACAAAACATTACAATTGCATTTTAAAGAACAGTGCATGAAAAATGTGCATATTGTTTTAAATGGTGTTTCTAGGAGCCTTCTGGTATATTTCTGGAAAACAATTAGGCTTAAAACAAGGTGTGTGTTTTGCATGCCTTGCTTTAGAGTGAAATTATGGAGGGAAACTTTGGCCCCACTGTACCACCATGTAATGTGGAAATACAGCAACAAATCCAGTGGCAGCAGCCAAGGGTCTGTAATGACTTCAAGAGGAGATAAGCAGTACGGTGGCCCATAACCTGTGCATTGTCCACTTCCCTGTGAGCAATAGATATCATTTTTAGATATGAGATTAAAATAAATAACGAGGTAGGTAGAGAAACCCCCTTCCCTTTATACAAATGAATGCCACTGCAAGCCATCTCATATGTTGTATATTATTTTAGGAAATAATGTGGAGCGATTGGTAAATTAGGAAACAATTGCTCATAGAGTGACCATTACTTTTGTCAAATAGTTCTAAAATCAAATCCTGTGTCTGCTCCACAGGCTAGCTCCATATTGACAGGAAATGTTATTAAAGAAGCTTACAAATGAATAATCATTCCCAACAACTCACAGCAGCACTCTCAGCAGGGAAGTGTAAGAAATGGGGAAAGTTTTGAAGCAGTGGACTGATTAGGGTGAGGATGATTCTCTGTCAGGAGAAGGCATTGTGCTAGTGTCCCTCAGGAGACAAAATTTTCACCTGAAGAGAAAGAGCCTTATGAACAGTACAGAATGTAGTTTGCAGGACACTGATCTTATTAAGAACTAATGCTAATTTTCACACTGTCTCCTGCCGTCTGGGAAGCCAGTTTACCACTGAGTTTGTTAATTTACACAGGACACCATTATCTTTGGTCGGTCTTAATGTTTCTGAGTAGAGGTCATTAACTGCTGGGTTCATGATTATCCAGCATGAATTACAGACAGTATCATAGAAATACATTTTTTTCATACACTTCATTTCTCCATATGCATTCTTTAAAGATGATATTTAATTTCTGTCACTTCTCTTCACACAGAGTCCTTTCTGTGAAATCTTTTCTCTCCCCTGACTTCTCTCTTCATCCAAAGTAGTAATATAATTATAAATAAAGGGTAATAATTTTGAACTCTACATATAGTAATTGGAATATGTGATCAAATTTACATGCTGCCTTTGAAAATAAAAGTAAATTAGTGGGGCTGCAACCCTCACATGTCTACATGCAAGACATCCCACATTCGTTTGTGATCACCTCCCCCTCTGGCATATAACCGTAATTTTCCCTGAAGTATTCCTTATTCCAGTATATCCCGTGCATAGGAAATAAAGAGAAAATGTGCCAGATATACTAGCTTGTTATGGAAGAGGTATAGATTTGTGGAGGGCTGTGAGGATTAGCAACAGGAGAGTCCTATAGTCTATTATTATAAATCTGTTCTTCCTTATAAAGGTGAGCTTTTGGAAAATCAAATGGAGACTGAAGATTTTCACTTGGAGCTTACTGAAGTGAGCCAGACAATTTGGCTTCCAAAGGGTTGCCAGAGTGAAAACTGGATATGGCTCCTATCTCTTTAATAGGTGTGTAGAAGAGGAAATTTTCATAGGTGTTGTTTGTCAAGCAATCAGGTAACAAGCAATGCCTGCTGAAATTCCCTCTTCTGTACATTCTTTCAAGGCACAGAAACCATCTCCAGTTGTGACTCAGACAACCCTAACAGCATGTGAAGCAGCCCCATATAAAGCTTCCCGCAGGTCTGGTCTCATGAACATCCCTGACTATGAAACACAATTTGTTTTTGTTACTGTAGATTACGCTAATTATTTTGTCTTTTTTGTTGTTTGTTGTTTTTTGTTATTATGTGTATATTAAAATAAAATTTACTATTAAAAATCTCATGAGAATTCCAGGCTTCCATGACATTATAGATCTTTCTATAAGCCTGCCTCATGTACAATTCTCCTCAGTTGCCTGGGCCTGTAGAGATGACAGCAGGAAGAGCACACCGCACTAAGCTTTCAAGAGACAGCCTTTGGCATGTAGTTTGAGCCCATTTTTCTGTGTACCAAATGTTTGGGAGTTAGTCTATTGCAGTGGTTCTCAAATTTTTTACCCCTGTGACCCCCCCTTTACAATTGCATGTACGTGTTGCACTCTCCTGCTCGACATTGCCCCCACATGTCCTATCCTAATCTCTCTCTCCCTCTCTCTCTCTCTGTCTCTCTCACAGCCCCCTTGTGCTGCGTGTGCCCTCCATCTTAATGCTGAGCTCTTCGACTCTCCTCTCTTCACTTCCCCCCTCTCCCACCTGAGAAACTGCCTTATGGCCACTCATGGGCATGTGCCTGCTGTGCCAATGACAGAATGTTCAGAGAAGTGGGAAAAGCATAAAAAAAGGGAAGCAGTTTTTGCTATGTCTGAGGTTGGAGGAAGGCATAATGGTGGAAGATGCTTTGCATCACTCTTTTGCAGACACCGGTTAATCCTCAATGGTGTACACAAACACACGCTTACATTTCTTTGTCACTTTTGCTTTACTTGAAGAAGGATGGTAGATGATGGGAGCTACACAAAAACCCCGGTAGCACTTCCCTCCAGCACTGAGCTCTGGCAAAAAGACAGTTCACCACAGTCTAGTGTTTAAAAATCACCATACAGCAGAGTTTACTCACACAGCTTGAAACGTCCCAGCCAAGTGTTAACCTTTAGCAGCAAAAACCCTGAAGCCAGGAAAAATATTCCTACGCAAATGTTATCTTCCAACAGGAGGCTTTTACTCTTGAGTTCCAATACATACAGTATATACAAATCTCCAATGGAGTTTTCAGCATTCAAAAGCATGCAGAACATAGCCTCCGGCCGCTTTCCAGACATCAAGAGGGCACAGAGGGCTAGAACACCCCCCCTTATATACAGCCATTGCTGATGCAACTCTAGCAGCCCTTGCTAGAGGTATGATGCAACCTTCCTGCCTGGTTACACAACCCAATGACTCATGTAAGTATTACATGGGATTGCATCATCCACTGTCATTCCCAGGTGCAAACTTTAATTTACATCATGTATATTTTATTTGGACTTAGGTTCTTTTCAACCCTTCCTCACAAGATTGACTTTTCTTGTGTCCCCCTTTGAGCAGTTATCACACTTCCCTAACGGTCCTGTCCCACAGTTTGAGAACCATTGGTCTATTTTGTGTTTTGTCCATGCTTCTTGCTCTTACTGGATCAAAAATTACAAGATTTTGGGCTGCTTTGCACCACAGTTAAGCATATACAAATACTCAGGTCCCAGGCCCCCTTTTGGAATGCCAGTCTCCAATAATTTGTATCAGTCACCTTCTATCCACATACCCCTGAATTGGACCTACCTGTATAAGAGGAATGTCCTTTGTGGCAGCCCCAGAGTCCTCGGAGTTCTTTCTTAATGCCAGATGAAGCGGGGTAGATTTCAATTGAACATTAGAAGGAACTTCTTGGCAGCCAGGAGGGTTTGGTAATGGAACCAGTTGTCAGGAGAGGTGGTGGGGTCTCCTTCTTTCAATGTCTTCCAAAAGAAGCTGGACAGTTACCTATGGGGATGTTCTAGCTGGAGATCCTGCACTGAGGATGAGGTTGGACACCATGGCCCAAGGAGCCTGTCCCAACTCTATGATTCTATGAAGACTGTTGTCTCCCTCACAGACAATAACCAAACTGGAATCTTATTTCACTGCTGAAAAGGGGACAGTGGCTTCCATCACAATCAACAACAGTAAGCTAGTAGACAAAGGGATGCTGAACTTAACAGAGGAGTACAACTGGGAGCTGCTACCTAAACTGACAGCATCTGCCACCTGAGATGACTACTTTACTCTTACTAACATTGGGATAGCCTTCACAGCAGCTGCTCCCTTAGAGACACTTTGGACCACTTTCATTACAGGGATGATAAAGCATAGTTTATTCAATCAGAATCATTATGTCTGACCTGGACCACCATTTCCTACCCTTACGATAAAGATGGAGTCACTCAAAAGATTCAGGTAGTTTATCTCTGGCAGTTAATTTTTCTCTGATCAACATACCTTCCAACATTTCACAGATCAAAACTGGAACATGGGTGTCCATCAGAGTGTGTTCAAGATGGTAAATATTATTAATGAGGAAGAACATACAACCTAGGAGAAGCTTCAGCAGTTTGCTTTTTCCTGAATCTGTAAGGAAGAACAACATTCTGCTTTCTCCTCTCCTCTCCTTTCACTCTGTTGAGTTGAGTGCAAATTATTTTGCATTTTGAACTCAGTTTGCAGCAACTGAATTAAGCTGAGGACAAAGGGAGAAGGTGAGAGGAGGAGAGGGAAACTAGAACTTTTGAAAAGCAGTTGAAAAAGTGGGACAAAAGAGGAGTAATAGGGACCATTCCTGCCAGCTGTGGACAGCTGAAGGATATGAATCAAGCTAGTGACAATATTATCAATCAAAAATGGACAGAAATAAAATAAAAATTCCTTAAAGATGGAGGGCAATAAACATGTACTATTTGATCAATTCCACAATACCTTGGCCCTTTTCGCACCTTACTTTTTCACGGAGGTGGGGGGCGGCGCTTGCGTGAGAAGCCTTCGGAGGAAGGCTTTCATGTCCCTGCTGCTTGGACTCCGCAGCAGCTTCCTGTCACACAAGCGCCCTGCCCGTGCCTCGCCCCTTCCTACCACAGCGCACCCTGGGAGTTGAAGGCTAGCACTGAGGCAGGAAGCGCAACCGGCGTGGCTCAGGAGGCTGCGCATGGCAGGTAAGTACGCTCCACACCCCTGAGCATTGCGCGACCACACAGCATTTTCGGCTTGAAGCCGAAAATAAGAAAATCCACTAGCAGTTCGTGTCATGCCCTTGAGCGTTGCATAAATGTGAATGCATCATGCAGACCGCTCTTCATATTTACGTGATGCTCAAGGGGCCCTTTTGCTTAAGAAACGCCATGTGGAAAGGCCCCTTGTTTTGCTACTTATAAGGCTCCTCTTGTTGGAGTCATATTTTTAATTTTTTAATTTTAAATTTTAAATTTCCAAATTTTTAATTTAGTTCTTAATCTGGGAGCATATTCATAATCTAACCCAAAAGGACATAAGCATTGGAGGCTGCAAAGAAATCTAGAATCATATAGGTCAGCTATTTATCACAGAGAGGAGATGGAGTTAAACTGCCTACTATATTTATAGCATGCAGAAGAGTTTCATTTCCCTTCCTACTCTAGGGAGGAATCCAGGGACCCCAAACTAGATTAGAACTACCACACACAGGTAGGAAGTGATTCAATTTACATCCCTTGTGGACATAGTTTGGTCTCCCCATTTTATTTTGTTTTGTTTTGTTTTCCTTTATTCCCTCCTCCTCCTCCTCCTCGTCCTCCTCCTCGTCCTCCTCCTCCTTTTGTCTTTGTGGATAAGAGTATATTTAATGACCTGGGGGGAAGTTAGGGGGAATGTTTAAGCCTCTCCTAGTTTAAGGTAGTTGGGAATGTGGAGCAGTTCCCAAAATAAGACCCCTTTCTTACTATGTTTAGCCATGTTTTTCCTAGCCTATGCTAGGAATGTCTGCAAAGAAAATAAATAAATTAATAATATCAAAAATACAACAGATGGCAGCACTAAAATCACTTAAATCACTGGTGGAGCAGTGGTTAAATGCCAGTACTGCAAGCCACAAACCACAAGGTTGTGAGTTCGATCCTGCCGGGCTCCAAGGTTGACTCAGCCTTCCATCCTTTCGCAGGTCGGTAAAATGAGTACCCAGCTTGTTGGGGGCATGTATAGAAAAATGTTTCGAAATACATGCTAAGTTGTTCGCCACCTCGATTCATATGGAGAGGCGGGATACAAACAAACAAACAAACAAATAAATAAATAAATAAAAATTATATGCAGGCCAATTTCGTACCCCACAACATCAGTGATACAGCCTTATCCCATGCATCTTTTGTTAATTACTCAGGTAACTCATGAAGTGTCAATGATCTCAAAAACATTCAGGAAGTGACTGGGAAGAAAAGGAAGCAAACCATGACCTCTTATTTCAGCACTGGACCCTGAGCCAGTGAGGGGCCTAGTGTAATTGCTGTAGTTGGATCAATGATAATCCAGCTTGCTCCTTGGTGATGCAGAGTCTTAGGTCTCCTTGCTTCCTCTCCCAGTCACTCCTCTTCCAACTCTCTTCTAGCATTCAGCAAGCTTTCCACAGGTCCTCAAGTAATATCTTATCCTTAGACTGAGTTGCTGCTTTTTCTCTTTCACCAAGGCATATGTATTTGTGCTTTAATCACATAGCAATCACATGCACAGTTAGACATGGAGATAGATAGACAGATGATAGATAGATAGACAGATAGATAGATGAACGATATGGATACAGACATTGACATATGAGAACCAGCATGATGTAATGGTTTGAGTGTGGTACTACGACCCTGGAGATCAAGGTTTAGTTCCTGACTTGGGCCATTTCTGCACTAGCCTGTTATAGCGCTATGATTCCACTTTCAACATCCTATGGAATCCTGGGGTTTGCAGTTTCGGGAGGGGCCAGCCAGCTCCTCCCGAAACTGCAAAACCCAGGATTCCATAGGATGTTGCAAGTGGAATCATAGCGCTATAACAGGCTAGTGAGGAAATGGCCTTGGCCATGGAGATCCATTAGGTGGCCTTGAATGTATCACACACTCTCAACCCTAAAAAACCCCATGATAGGTCCACCTTATGGTCACTATAAGCCGGAAACAACTTGAAGGCACACAACAGCAATAGGTATGTGGACCCATGTGCTTTAGGGATATCAGTGGTTTGGCAACATAGTTGTCCTTATAACTTGGGCCATTTCTACACTGCACCGTTATAGTGTTATAATTCCACTTTCAACATCCTGTGGAATTGTGGGCTTTGCAGTTTAAAGAGGGTCATTTCGAATTCTCAGCCAGAGAGCTCTTTGGCCTCAGTAAACTACAAACCCCAGAATTCCACAGGATGTTGAAAGTGGAATAATAGCACTATAACAGTGTAGTATAGAAATGGCCATAGATTTCCCCACTTACCACTTTTATGAGATTGTCCTTAATAAATTGTTGCATAAATAAAATTGATTATCCATCTTATTTGAAATTTAACACTACTTGAAAAGGCCCACATCCACAAAAACCTTGAAATTAGGAGTCAAAATGCAAAACATATTTAGTGGAAATATTTGTAGTTTACTGTTAAATAAATCCATTTTCATAAAGATGCACGTTTCATCTATTTTACTTAAATTGAACCAACCAACTAAAAATTCATTTACCTTTCTAATATCAGAACAAGCATATTTATAATGGCAGGGAACATTTTTGTGTCGCTGTGTGATACCTTTAGAAAGAGGTGAATTTTCATTTATGTAATGCAAATATTCACACAAGGTAAACTGCTTAGGCATATACAGAACATGTTTTCATGGAAGCATTGTAGAAATAGAAAAATAATATAACATAATTGTACAATAAATGGCATGCAGCAGTTTCAAAATTACTTACACTACAGTGTAGTGAATAAAGAAGAATATAAAAAGATTGAGATATTATTTGCAAGTTCAAAGCTGCTTTGCCTTACAATTGACTTCATTCTGATATTATATATATTTTAGGAATGTCTCATCTTTTTGTGTGAGAGAAATATCAACAGGGGAAATATATCTGATCTCCTTTAAATACCTTTAAAGCTCTGATTTCTGGAAATTGTTTGAATTGTCGAAAAGCCTGATAAGAGTTATCCAATGGTTTATCAACAGGTTTTGAATTTCTCTCTGTTGACAAAGGAGTCACAGACTATATAATGCTGGTATTATGTCGAGCACATTATCTTATGCCTTTCGTCTATGATGACATGGGCAACTACACCTCATTGGCAGTAGCAAGAGTGTTCCTTTTCCCATAGCCCAGGGTTGGGTAATGTGTAGCACTGTGGCCACATAGGCAGCAACTGACTTTTATAAAGGTTGCAGGGCTCTTCTCTTTCCCATTCCCCTCGATGTTTAACATTCTGAAAAAACCCTACATTTTAAAAAGCAGAAGTAAACTCTCAGCATGGACTTTATTTCAGCATGTGGCAAGGACAGAGAATTTGGAAAGGACAGAAAAAAATGCCACCAGACCCACTTCAGTTACACACACAAGCCATTAGTCGGTCTAGCTTGCAAAATAATTCATCCAGAGTAAATCATATCCATATTGGTTCAATGGAGCTCACTTGCAGGCATAAATGCACTCAAGTGTATTTTTCGGTGTACATCTTGAACATTGGTTTCTAACTTGGGGTGTTCAGAGATGTTATTGGATTATCACTACCAGTATCTGTGATAATTGGCCATACAGAATTTAACATCTGGGAGCTGAAGTCCAAGAATGAAATTAGGGAAAATGGAATTAGATGTATTTAACAATATAAAACTAACAAGCAAAATGTGAATGCAAGAAATAAGTATGTGCAAGCAGGTATATTGTAGGCAAAGTACATTGGGCCTGGACACTTTTAAATAAATGATAAATAGGCAAATAATAAATAACAAAATAAATAAATAAAGGATTAAGAATAGTCCTGGAAGGTAAGATTATCAGTTGCTAATAGTCATGATGTCATGTACTTCTTCCAGGATCAGAGGCAATATATTCAGTACCAGTTGACGGATAATATGAGCAAGAGGAAAACAATAAGGGAAGTGCCACTACTAAAACAAAGGTGAAACCAACAAACGTATTGCCTGAAATGAACACCAAATGTAAAAAAGTAAGTAAAGTTAAGGTTGGATTAGGAAAGGTTTAAGAAGGGTTTGAAGTCTGGATACTGATAGGATGAAGAAGAAAGAACACAGTACAGTAACACAAAATCTATTGCCAGATTCTTTTGACACTAAGGCCATTTCTGCACTGCACCGTTATTATTTCACTTTCAACATCCTGTGGAATTCTGGAATCTGTAGTTTACTGAGGCCAAAGAACTCTCTGGCTGAGAATTCTAAATGTCTCTCCCTAAACTGCAAATACCAGGATTATATAGCATGTTAAAAGTGGAATAATAGCATTATAACAGTGTGGGGTGGAAATAGCCTAAAGCAGAACCAGGAAAAGATCAAAAGAATACATCCTCCCCATCACCTCCAGCACTGTGATTGGATAGTGTTGCAAGTTTTTTGTCCCACACTGGAAGCTACAGCAATCAGAGACCAAAGTCCAAGTCTCTTCTTCTCTCTGTAGCTCCCCACACTAGCATTTTCTTTACATGATGCTATTTGCAACATTTGATAGCAACATGGTCTGAATTTCTTTTACTGTCCAGATCACTGAATCTGTCAAAAACAATTTGGCCTGATCTGGACATGATCCAGGCCCAGTTCTTATTGATATAACTTGGACCTCATATAGATCTGTCCATCTCAGCCCAAATCAGTTCAGGATTTGGGAGCTGGCTGAGTCAATTGCTCAGCCCTTATGCCAGGGATGTACTCTGTTACATTATTAGGTCTATCATGGAAGAATCAATGCAGTGTTTAAGGAGGTGTAGAAGGAGAGGAAGGCCTCTGGTGGTGGTGGAGTAAACAAAATGAGGATCACAGAGACTATAGTCTTCCACAAGCCTCTCTTGGTTTCCTCTCACTTGCCTCCTGTATGACATTGGGAGTGTGGCCAAAAGTGAATAGGCGAGGCTATAGCCTTCTGCAGTCCTCTCTTGTCTTCTACCACCTACCCCCAGTGCAACATATGGACTGTGTTAGGGAGCCAAGCAAGGATCAGGAAGGCTATAACTTTTCACTGTTGGCTCAGTCCCCTTTGTATCATGGGGAGCAGCCAAGTGACGATCACCATCTTCACAGGCAGTTATTCTGATACCTGGTTCACAAAGATTCAGATGTTGTTGTGCAACAACTACTGGGATGCAGCCCATGACACTCCTCCTTGCTGAGCTGTCACCTATCCTCTTGCCTTGGAGGGACAGAAAAAAGATGGGTCTGAGCTGAGGTGGGAACAAGGATAGTCTTCAAGTCTATTGAAGGACCAGAAAAAAAACTTGAGAAAGGGGCTTGAGGATAGTTTTCCTTCTTGAGGCTTTTATACATTTTAGAAACCCCTTTCTTGTTTTTTTTCTTGAGTCTTTGAATATTATTTCCATTCCTACCTTGTCCCATGGTCAAAAAATAGTTACTTGCTATTAACATTACAGTTGTTTAAAAATAATTCTTTACTTTCCCATGTCTCACTGTCACTAATTTTTTAACATAAAAATATGAATACTAAAGATGATGGCATGTGGTAAAGAAAGTAGTTAATTGCTATTAACATTACAGTTGTTTAAAAGTAATTCTTTACTTTCCCATGTCTTACAGTAACTAATTTTTTAATGGAAAAATATGAATGCTAAAACTGATGGCCTGTGGTAAAGAAACATATGCTCCTCCCATCCTCATCTCAACACCTGTAACAGAGCACAAGCCAGCAACACTGAACACAGCACAAGCCAGCAGTCAACCTCTTTCACCATACAATGAAGAGAGACACCCATAACTATAAAAGTAATTTTTAAGAAGTCACTGTCACATTGCTAAAGAAGTGAACAAGAAACCATCAAGAGAGTCAACTTACTTTTCAGTGGCTCTAATAAGGACAAAGCCCTTATATCACTGCATGGCAATTACGGTAGCTTACTATTACTGTGACATCTAAGTTATTACCCAACATTTTGTACATGGCCACTGTTAATATAATTGTCATTGTATGCATTTACTCCATTTCAATTCTCTCTCCCTGATAGTTTACAATTATCTCCCTCTTTTGTATATCTATGGCCCTTTTCACATGGCATTTGCCATGCGAAAGGGCCCCTTGAGCATCACGTGACTGCGAGGAGCGGTCCACATGACACACTCACAATCGTGTGATGCTCCAGGGTCTGACAGGCACAGATCGCGCACTTTTTCATTTTCAGCTGTGAGCCGAAAATCGTGCATGATCGTGCATCACTCCAGGGCCCCACACGCACTTGCCATGTGTGTGGAGTTCCGGAGCCATGCCGCTCGCACTTCCTGCCTCAGTGCAGCCTGGGAAATTCCCAGGCTGCACTGCAGAAGGAAGAGGAGGGGCTCTTGTGCAAGCAGGCAGCAGCTGCGGAGCTGAAGGAACCGGGACACGAGAGCCTCTAGCTAGAGGCTGCTCGCATGATCCCTGCACCCCAGCTCTGCAAAAAGGTGAGTTGCAGAAAGAGGGTATGAGTCTATATGAGTCTATGGCCATTTCCATACTAGACTGTTATAATGCTATTATTCCATTTTCAACATTCTGTGGAATCCTGGGGTTTGGAGTTTAGGGAGGGACATTTAGAATTCTCAGTCAGAGAGCTCTTTGGTAAACTACAAACCCCAGAATTTCACAGGATGTTGAAAATGGAATAATAGCACTAGAACAGTGTATGGTGGAAATGGCCTAAATCTATGACTCATACCCAATGGGGAACATCTGCAGGAGGAATTTGTTCTGGCAACCTAATTGATAAACGTCCTTTGTCACTGCAGCTCCTGGTATGGGTGGCATAGTAGAGAAGAAAGGTCTATTATGCTGTTGTGCTACAACACTAATGTGCATTTGACGTCACACTCGATCTATCTATCTATCCATGCCAACTGAAGATAGCACTTCATGCATCTGCTGGAGAGCACTGGTTCTATGAAAACTTATTGTTGTTGTTTGCCATCCAGTTAACTTCCACTTTCAATGTCTGTATCAATGGGAGACCCCCAAGATCCCTGATCATCAATTGCCCCACTTCTGTCTTGCAAACTCAGGATTGTGGCTTTCTTGATTCAAACATGTAATGCAGTCTTCTTCTCTTCCCACTGCCTTCCACTTTGTCAAATATTATCATCTTTTCCAGTGAGTCAGGCCATGAAAAATTGCACCACAACAAATTTTATTGGTCTTTAAGATTCCACAATACTGCAACAAGTTACTCTCTGGAAAAAGGTTCTGAGTAAAGGTGACCCAATGGTCTACTGGATGTCTAGATACATCTGGGCAGCATCATATAGGATACTCACTGCCCCAAGATTCCTCTCTGAAGCTGTGTTTAACCACCCACAACAGGAAAGGTAAAGAGCAGCTGCCCCAAAAATCCCCTAGCAAGCATATGCAAACAGCAAAACAGAGAGAAAAGGGAAGCACAGATAAATCTGCCTACCAACTCCCCCTGAGAATGTTGAAAAGAGAGACAAAAACAATGATTCTGTAAGTTTGGCTATCAAAATGGAAATCACAAGAAATGTGAAGGCTAGCGAAAGAAAAAATTATTCCTGAATACCTTTTTGAAGAAGCCTTCAACTGGTCTCTAGAAGATTCATGATTTTTTTTTACTTCTGCAAGGCTTACCTGTCCTGATTGATCCACTTCACATGGATATATTGTTGGTTTTGAATAAAAAGTTTGCTGAAACATGTTGAACTACTTCTGTTTTGTGGTGCAGGGACCTATCCCTACTCTACTCTTCTGGTAGGAACACATCTACTTTGTTAACTGAGGCCCTTTTCACATGGCATTTACCATGCGATGAGGTGTTCAGAGCATCACGTGATTGTGAGGAGTGATCTGCATGATGCACTCACAATCGTGCAATGCTCCAGGCGCCACTCAAGCACTTTTTCATTTTCGGCTTTCAGCCGAAAATGGTGCATGATTGCGCATTGCTCCAGGGCCCCGCATGCACTTGCCATGCGTGCGGAGCCTCTGGAGCCGCGGCGGTCGCACTTCCTGCCCCAGCGCAGCCTGGGAAACTCCCAGGCTGCGCTGCGGAAGGAAGAAATGGCATTCTTGCCCTACCTGCTCGGGAGTAGGCAGCTTGTGTAGAGCTGAAGCAGCAGGGATGCGAGAGCCTCTCGCTGGAGACTGCTCAGGCAATCCCTGCACCCCGGTGCCAAGAAAAGGTAAGCTGTGGAAAGGGTCTAAGACAGAATTGAAGCCTTGGAGTTTTAATTTTAATTATAAACAGGTTACAAAAATCAGTTGGAATGGCAAATAAGCACCAAAGGAGATTGTTTATGACATTAGACCTGAGATCTGCTGTACAAGAAAGAAAATAAACTGTTAAACATAATGTACCATAGATAAAATGTCATGGTTGAAAAACTCAAATAAGATGTCACAAAAGTGTTATTGTCCCTGAGTACAAAAATATCTGACCCAAGTCAATTGGCAAACATGTGAAGAGTGACATCATTTTTTTTTCATATGTGGAAGAATACCTATGAAGGAAATACTGACAGGATGTTGATAGAAGATGAAAGTCAAATGTTATTTGGAAGTTTGGGAGTTTGGAAATATTCTTTTATGTCCCTCTTTCTTATTCTTCTTTTTTTTAAAGTTGTAGTTCCTTTTGTACTCGCACATCCTAAATCTCTGGAAAGAAACTCTAACTATGCAAATTGCAGAGAAGATTTAGCAAGCAAATTGGCTTCTTTCCCATCCTCTAAATTTGTTCAAACATCAGCCTTTGTGACCTCTTCCAGCATTTATGTTTAGTAGGCAAATATGAAAGCTTAATGTCCAATGTCCTGTGGCTGTTCTGACATATTACCAAATGACAATAAAAGTTCACCACATCCCTAATTGGGGGGCAACTTTAAAAGAGAAAGAGAGAGGAATGAAGATACACATTAAACATGGCGGTTAAACTACTGAAGACACACCAAGAATAATTTTTTAACTCAAACCATGAACAAATCTGATGCTTACTGACACATTGCCCTCAAGTTGTTACAGTATATAATAAAATATGCAAATTTAATGGTAGCTTTATTATAAATGATGTGTTAAAGCAAAAGGGAGTTTGATAATAATTGTAATACCTATAATGAAACCATAATGTTAGTTTTCCCCCATTTAAGTTTGTTAATGTATTTATTTAAAACACAGCACTGGAAATGTGGATGGCACTTGCTGAATTCTAATGAAGATCTTATTTGGGATGTAGAAAAGTCAATAAAATGCTAGGTGGAGAAATAAGCCGTTTTCTGGTGTGGCATCTTAAATGTCTTGAGGAAAGCAGAGTTATTATGTGTGTAATAGATTATTCTGTGTACACAAATCAAGAAATGACCACTTGACAGTATTGCGGGTCCTATTAGAAATAACAGTTTAGAGGAGAATATAGCAGCTCTTTTGAGCCCTGAATGGCGTATAATAATATTGCCAAGTCTTTTTTTGTTATTTTTAATGATGGCCATAACAAATATTCTGCAAGCTGTATTTCAGAGCAGAAATGTGAGGTGGAATTTTCCTCAGGAAACACAAATATAAGATTTTTGATTATGTTTAGCATGAATTCTTTTCTTGACTGCTCCTTCATCTCTGCAAATCAAGGATGGTCTGAGAGTACGTGCCCAATATGAAATACCTTTGTGATACTCTCACTAAAAGCAAGTGAGAGCAGCTGAAATCAAGTGCCTTGTAAATAATACATTTTCACAAGTAGCACAGAAAAAGAAACACATAAAAGAAAGATGAACATCTTTTTCAGCATTGCCAAAAATGTTTGGAAAATAAAATAAAAATAAAAATAAAAATTGGTGCACCTTTAATTTTGGCCTGCCGTTTCTTACTCCAGATCCCCAAAAATGAAAATAAATGTTTCATGAATATGTTCCATGTCAAAGACCGGATACTTGATGTACTCCACCCACTCTAATTATTGATTGGTGTTGAAAACATTCATGAAGCTCTGTGCTTACACAAGGTTCTTTTAATTCATGGCAATAGTATGAACTCCATCCATGCATTGGAGATGCACATTGGCATGGCATGTCAATATAAAGGTACTAAATCTGATGAGTAAGCTGATGGTTTGGCATTCCTCTCATGCACACATTGGAGACTGATGGAACCACTGGAATATATTACTTATTTGGATTCTTTCATATTCTGCTACTCAAATTGATAAAAACCCCCACATAATTTCATTATTTGAAAAAGTCATACAAGAGTTTAGAAACTTTGGAGGCCCACAGACATATTCATGGTTGTGAATGAAGCCATGAGAAAAGTTCATGCTGGCTGCAGTCTTTTAGTTTGTAGCAGATATGACAATGTCCATAACTTTTTGGAGATAATGGCGAGCATTCTGCTGTTGACATTTGCAGCTGTAGCCAGGGATCTTGACAGAAGGAGCTATCCCATACTTCCTTCCTCAAGGCCCCATCCTGATGCACAACAATAGTTGGAGGTTTGCTGGACGCAGCTGTTTCTCTCTGGCCACTGATAGGCTGTGGGAATGGGACCAAATTCATTCCAGTTCTCTTGAGCACTATGGGAGAAAGTAGCATTCTTATGTTGTGGGTAGAGGCTGATGCTTAATTCCGTGTTCAAGGGCAGCCTGAAGGAGACAGGGAGATAGGCCAATGCCTGGGAGTCTCTCTGCTGTTGTTGCCCATTGGAAGGAAGCAGGCAGGCAGAGGTAAGAGCATCCTCTGTCTCCTTCTCACATAAGCATGGTTGGGGACTCGTATTTCATCAACATGATATAGGGACAGTGGGAAGGAGACCTGCAAAAAATCTAGTGATTGCAGGACAGCTCTGCTCATATCTCTTTGGACCCTATTCCACAATATGACTGGTTTTTGCTTTGGTCTGTATCAAGGGTGGGAGTCATGTGACCCTCTAGATGTTGTTGGAATGCAACTCCTAGAAACATTAGCCAGCATACTCAATAGTGGAAAGAGTTGCAGTCCAACCCTTTCTGGAGGGCTGTATAATACCCCTGTTCTATGTGCAGTATAATCCTGACTCAGTTCTTGCATGAGCCCAAGTAAATTGGATTCTCGGTTTTACAGAGAATAATTTTTGCTCTCTGTTGGTCTTGGTAAGGGGCCTTAGGACGCTGCCAGTCTCCTACTATGCCTCCAGAATGGCAGAGGGAGGTGCTAGTAAGGGAGATCTGCCTGCTGCCAGAGGTATCTCTGATGTGGTGGCAGAAAATTTTACCACTCTGGTGACAGTGTTTGGCCAGCAATGGGGCCAGGAAGGCCATGGACCTATAGATTCCTATGCTTTTCCTTTATTACCATAGCTTCCAGTGGTCCTAAAATTATGCCAGCGTGAAGATGACATATTTAAGTACCTCCCATTAGACATAAAAGGAAAGGGAGGGAGAGGAAAATTCTGTTGACCTGCCCACTGAAGGAAGGATGTCCTTTGGATAGCATGATAACTTCACCACTGAATTCCCCCATGGCTTGGACTGTTTTGCTACTGTGTCTCTTTCAGTCTTCAATAGTATGACTGTAATATACTTGAACTATCAGTTCCAAATAACTCACTATTAACACAAAAGAAAAGTCTTTTCTATGTACAAATGTGCCAATGACTATCTGGATTAAAATAATGTCTGTATGAGAAAATATGTAATAACAAAACCCTATAAAATTCATGATGTTGCCATAGGTTGACAGGCAGCTTGAAAGCACATACAAACAAAAATATGGGAAGCACAGCCAGAATGTTAGTGTTGGGGTGCCTATAGCATTGCTGCTGCATCTGTTATGCAGATCTCACAGTCCTTGAATGTGACAAAGAGTTACTGCTGAGGTGAGGAAGCAACAAATCCCAGCATGGGCATACAACCTCTTATACAAGCCAAAAGAGTCTCATATTATTACACTCCTGCCCATTATTTGCAGATATGTCCCTTCTGCTGCAATGTTAGAGAAAATAGCTGAATGCATGGATTATAGACCTGATCCAGGGCCCTACATACAGAGTACTGTGTGTTTAAAATTCTCTTCTATGCAAATAAAGTGCTTTAAATGCAACTGGATACTCCCCAGTGTTTAGGCTCTCTGTTCCTCTTTTTTCAGAGAGAATGGTATGTTGCACATGTGCAATTGGAACAGTTGGATGATAGCATTTGGACTTAGATCACAGAAAGAATGAAAACCAGTACATCTGAGTTCTCAGGTAGCTGCCATAGGAATGCAGCAAAAGGAACAAAATTTACCAGCTTTTCAACTCTTTTTAAATTAGCCATAGACACCTGATGGGTGATCTTGGGCTGGTTATACTTTCTCAGTCTTAGGCCATTTCCACACTATGCTGTTATAGTGCTATTATTCCACTTTCAACATCCTACGGAATTCTGGAGTTTGCAATTTAGGGAGGGGCATTTAGAATTGTCAGCCAGAGAGCTGACAGTAAACTACAAACCCCAGAATTCCAGAGGAGGTTGAAAGTAGAATAATTGCACTATAATAGTGTCGTGTGGAAATGGCCTTAGTGGAAGGCAATGGAAAACCTCCTCTGAATAAATCTTTCCAAGAAAACTCTATGACCCTTTTCACATGGCATTTTGCCATGTGAAAGGGCCTCTGGAGCATCACACAATTGCGAGGAGCCACCCACATGACGTCTTCGCAATTGCAAGATGCTGCCAGGGCCGGCAGGCAACGATCATGCACTATTTCATTTTTGGCTTGTAGCCAAAAATGGTGCATGATCGTGCATCACTCCAGGGCTCCATGTGCACTTACTGTGCATGCGGAGCCTCCTGAGCTGCGGCGCTCACGTTTCCTGTCCCAGCACAGCCTGGGAAAATCCCAGGCTGCGCTACGGAAGGAAGAAGCGGAGCCTTCATGTTGCCTGCCAGACAGCAGGCAGCAACTGCAGAGCCAAAGCAGTGGGGACATGAGACGCTCTCGCAAGAGGCTGCTCGCACAATCCCCATGCCCCAGCACCAAGAAAAGGTAAGTTGCGGAAAGGACCTCTGATAGGGTTGCCATAAGTTGGAATTGACTTGAAAGCTAACAACAACAAATATTCTTTAAATACAATATGCAGTGGATACATACAGTCCTGGTTCAATATCATGCATTCAGGGCAACAAATAGACTCTGCCGGACAAGCACTATAGGACTGAGCAGTTGCTTGATGAGGATACCAAACAATGCCCCTGTTCTCATTAATGAACAATGGGTTGGTATTATTGTGAATAATTGGCTTTGGCTATATGCAACTAGTAGTTTAAGTTGGATGATATAATGTTTTGTCTGTCTATTTGGAACTACTGCCAAAAGCCCCTATCACCACTGGACCTCTGTTTTATTGTCATCTAGGTTTCACAATCTACCAAGTATTACTGACTGGAGTTCTGGATTATCGGGCATTCAGATTCTAAGAATCGAGGTATCAGTGAAGTATCTTTGGATATTTTGGCACATTCCACATAGTGTTACTTTTTGGCCATTGTTTATTATTATTGTTGTTATAATTACATATATAAATATATAATATATAATTATATAATCCTGCCTTTTCCCCAATCTTGGCACACAAATGACGTTACAAAACATTAAAGCTAATGCACATTAAAATATATAAAGGCAGTAAACATTATATAAACATTATTTTTGAAGTGCAATTAAAATTAAAACCATGTAAACATTCATTAAAAGACAGAAGAGAAAAATCAACAAGACAGCACGCCATCAAAAGCTTATTGCAATCAATTATCAAAAATCTGTTAGGGGAGAAAAAGTCTTGACTTTCTGGAGGAAAGCAAAGACAGCAAAGAGGAAGACATCCTAGCCTCCCAAGGGAGGTAAGCAGCTAATGAGAAGGACCTGTCCTGTTATCCCATCAAATGGACCTGGGAAGGTGATGAGATAGAGAGAGGGGTCTCCCCAAAAGTCTTAGAGCCCAAGCAGATTCATATCGGGAGAGTTATTTTTATAATTCCTCATCCACCAGGGAACATTCTCTATCTGACCAACAGGTGAGCCAGTATCTGCATATATGAAGGATCTGTGTTTGGCTATATGATGTATAATGAACATCTGCTATAAATCCTGAATAAATATCATTGGTGGTGGTGGGAAGAATTGGTGAACATTATTTCTTCATTACGCCTTCTAGCCTAGTGGTTCTGATGAGGGGAAAATAAGAAGATTAGTAGATGATCAGAAGACTGGCAAATCCTCACTATATTGGGTCAGGGTGTGAAGCAATTGGCTTTCCAGATGTCAGACTGCAACACACAGCATTCCTTGTGATTGGCTATCCTAGCTAGGGCTGGACATTCAGAACTAATGTTGTGTAGTGGTTTGAATGCTGGAATAGGACACTGGCAGACCAGGGTTTGAATCCCTACTCAGTCACTGGGGGACCTTGGGCAAGTCACACTCTCTCAACCTCAGAGGAAGGCAAGGGCGAACCCTCTCTGAACAAATTCTGCCAAGAAAACCCCATGATAGGCTCATTTTAGAGTCACAGTAAGTAAAAAAAAATGACTTGAAAGCACGCAGCAACAAATATTTGGAAAGCTAAATGACTCACACTCCTGAGTTAGATCAGTGGCCCAAAAATTAACTGAAAATATGCCTCTTCCTACACTTTTTCTCTTCTCTGCTATGGTATATGATGGCTTAGTTTGTATAAGATCCATGGTGGGTAAGAGGCAGACAAGACTGGGCTGGGAAGCAGATAGCTGCATTGGTGCTAAAAAAAATCATCCTTAACGTACAACAAGGATGGTGTAAAAATATACGTAATTATTCATTCCTCAATGAAAAACAGGTTTCTCAACAGTCATAAATACTGCTGGGAATAATAATAGACCAGTGAGAATTCTGTGCAAATATTTTTCCTAGTAATCAAATGACCCAAAGGCTGCAGAGGAATTATTCTGCAGAGAAAATTATACATTTTTGCAGATTTTTTAAAAAACTGTTTTCAACATAGAAAGCTGGTTTCCTGGGCAGGAAACAGTATTTTATCTGCAGAAAATCCATTTTGCTGCACAACAAATCTATTTCCTGTGTAGAAAATGGTCTTTTGTGTGCCCTCCCCAAAACATACTTTTTTTTTCTCTGAAGAATAATTTCTCCACAACATTTCAGGAGGTTTGAATACAGGAAGCAAACAGCAGAGGAACATTTGTTTTCTCTCTCACCTTGCAGAAAACAGCTATAATTATTCATTCTCATGAGCAAGGATGAAATCGTTGAGGACAAAAATCCTATCCTGCAAGAAACCTAGTACAGGAACAATATCTGCTGGAGTGTCTAACTTTAATCCTCTACTACACTCAACCTGTTATAAAGGAGGTAACAAACTGCTTCATGGGAAGCCTCTTTTCTCAAGCCATTCCACAGTGGCAACGTTGCTCAAACCCAATGAGCCTCAAAATGGCAATTTTTGGTCTGGCACACTGCCTAGCATACTGGGGCTGCATATCAAGACCCATCATCTTGCCACACAGCACCGAGAAACTAACAGAAAAAACAGGAACATAGATAAAAGATATCCAAAAATCAGTGTGCTGGATAGCTTATGGGCTGAAGCCCATCACGGAAGCAGTAAAGGCTACCTCTAAAAGAATGGGTGGCAAATTTGACCCTGTGCAGGCCAAGGCACTGCAGGACTTTTCAGGTTTCTATCCAAAATGATTCCTGGTGAGAGGCACAAAGTCAACCTGACAAAGCAGCAATCCTGACCTAGTCCCCTTGATCTACATATACCATTGCAAAGCAGAAACAGGCCATAAAACTGGGGCCCTTTCCGCAACTCATCTTTTCTCGGCACTGGGGTGCGGCGCTCATGCGAGCAGCCTCTGGAGAGAGGCTCTCGCGTCCGGGGTCCTTCAGCTCCACACGAGCTTCCTGCTTGTGTGAGAGCCCTGCCTCTTCCTTTTGCAGTGCAGCCTGAGACCTTCCCAGGCTGCACTGAGACAGGAAGCATGACCGGCCCAGCTCCTGAGGCTCCACACACGCAGCAAGTGTGCGTGGAGCCCCAGAGCGATATGCAACCGCGCACCATTTTCGACTTAAATCCGAAAATGAAAAAGTGTGTGAGCGGTGCCTGCCAGGCCCTGGGACGTCGTGCAAATGTGAGTGCATTGTGTGGACCACTCCTCACATTTGCACGACGCTCGAGGGGTCCTTTCGCATGGAAAATGCCATGCGAAAAGGGCCAGGGTCAGAACATAATATTGATCACAGTCACCCCTAACCTCTTCTGATCAATTTTAAGTGACTAAAATGTGAGAAGGAGGCCCAGTGCACTCCTCAAACAGAAGAGGCGACAAACCACTCCCCTGGAGGCCTCTTCTTCCAAGCCACTCCACAGTGGCAACATCAGTCAACTGCCACTGAGAAACCATGTATACCAAAAATCTCATAACTTCATTCCTATAGCTTTATTCTGTGGAAATCTAGCACTTCTGAATTTTCATGATTGTGAGGTGACAACAATGTCTTGTTTCTGGCAAATGCTGTAACATAAACTAAATTGAACTGAACCTTTTGTACTTTACTAATAAGCTAGGCTTTGATGGTACCATTGGCCAAAATGACAGGAACAGAAGAATATTTAGAAGAATTGCTATATGGTGCCTATGGGGAACAATTCCCCAGTTATATGCAAGAAAAGTATAGTGCCAAAGGAAAGATATGTAATGGTTTTGTGTGAATTTTTCACAATGCTCAGTGGGATATTAATCCATTTTAAAAAATCAAGTGATTGCTGTTATCTGTTTCTTTTTTAGTATTTGGGAAATTACAAAAAAATAAGAAAGGCTAAATGGTTTTCTCCAAAAGGTATTTAACATGTATTTGAAAACTGGACACTTCTTCCCTTCCCCATGAATAACATAAAGATCCTGTGAGGCATTGTAGTTGACAACACCTGTGATGAATTATTTGTAAATGTAATGAATTACATTACTAGGGGCATGTCAAATTATACGTTGATAATGAATTTTTGGATGCATCTGCTATGTAATTGTTCCCAGCGGACATGCATTCATCTTCACCTGGCATTATTTTCCTGATTTTTGTGGTTCTTCCTTTTTTTTAAAAAAAAGAAATTATGCATTTTCATTCCTATCATAATTGTTACCATGATCCCTGTTCCTTTGTTCTAATCAGGTCCATTTATTGTGTTGCACATTTTGAACAAAAGAGGAGGGAGAAAACACACACATAAGGATATTGGCTAAACAAAACCCTGGCCTTTATGTGTTACTGTGTAACTGCCTGCTTGGCTTCAGAAGGTTGGGTGGTGTTGACAAGGGAGATCAGTTGTTTTCCTGCCTCTATCTGCCAGCTGCTGCAGCAGGGTATTCTAAAGCATATGAAATGAATAAATGTTAAAAGCTGTGCTGATGACAGATATGCTCACACTGCCTGTATTTGGTCTCTCTTAGTTTTTTTTTTTTTTAAAAATAAGACAAATAAAGCAAATTAGGAGTGTAAACCAGCCTGCGTCTCGCCTGACTTTTTGTTTTGTTATGGAAACATTCTCAATGAAATCATCTTTCATCAGTCTACAGCTACAGAGAGCAGCACTTGTGGATCAACTGTGTATGCACAAACTTTTCTGTTAAGATTATGTTTGTTATCTGGAGTTCAGGTCCACTTCACAAATCTATTTCTTGTAGGCAAACTTGGCTCTTTATGGCAACAGCTCAGATATGAAGTCCTTGTGTGAATAACCTAGGTGCCAGTGTTTTAACAGTCTCCTTTTTTACTTTAATTAGTGCGCTTAATTATTTACATTGTTCGGTTTGTGTTATTTCAACCATAGGCTCATAAAGATAGTATAGTGTACAAACCAGAGCTTACATCTTGAGCCCAAATGTATTGGATAGGATCTGTAGGCTTCAGAATTTCTCATTGTCCTATACTGTTCAAAGTTGCAGGATCTCTACTGTGTGCCTTAGGGATCCTGTTTATGTGAGATGACCTTCAGCTATCCACCCCCTAATTTAGGACCTCATTGTTTAAAGGAGTGCCTCACACTGCATACTTCTGCCTGAGAAATAAGGTTTGTTGGACGAGTCCTCTACTATTTCCCACCAGCAAAGACAATATAAGGAGATGAGAGATGGCCTTCTCTTTGGTGGCCCACTGGTTATGGAGCACCTTCCTTTTAGAGGCCCAATTGACCTCGACATTGCTGTAATTCTGGCAACAACTCAAAATATGGCTTTCTGCTGAAGCCTTCAATTGATTTTGCCCTAACTGATTTTATCCAAATTTACACATAAGTAATGGTGTCAAATTGTTTTTAAACTGTTTTAAATTAAATTGTTTTATTTCAATTATCTAATATTATCTTAGTCTTTAATTTTTTTTATTAGTTTAAACCATTGTAAATTGATCATAAATTGCCCCAAAAGCTTTGGATATTGGGCAGGATAGAAACAAATAAACATAAATAAATAGTGAGAATTATATAAGTGCATGCATTGCTGTAACTAGACCTTTCTATTCCTGAACAATAAGTATAATGTGGAGGTAATCCTCAGCCAACAAATCTACCCATTTGGGTATAGCCCAATTTCTCCCTTTTTTTTCTCCACAGAAATTGGCTTCATCCTCTTTGCATCAGTTTGTCAGTTTGCACTTCTTTTAGAAGTCTAGCCAAAAATTCATATGCATTTTGGGGAGTGCTTCTCTTTTTTAAAAATTGATTTTTATTGTAAATACAAATAAACAGAAAAAAAAGAAAAATGAAAAAAAAAGAGACACATAAAGACACAGTATATAATAATAAAAGTAGGTTATATGTCTCTTCCCAAAAAATCCCTTTGAAATTGGTGTCCATAAAATGCACATTCCTGTGCAGACACAGAGCAGTAAGATGCTCTGACCACTGAATAAAGTTTGATGAATATGTTTATTTCTAATCCTAAATATTTCAGCTGCTGTAAGGTGCTGTAGGCTGTATTTCAGAGGAAGGAACTGGCGAAATCACCTCTGAGTGTTCCAAGCCTAAGAAAACCTTATGAAATTCAATAGGTCACCATAACTTGCTAGCCAACTTGAAGGCACATACACATAAAAGAATATTTGCTTTACGCACACACAAGGATTTACCAAATCTAACCACACTACCAGTTAAATTCCAAATGACAGCCATATAGTTTAAAATTACATAGGAGTCTACAAGTATTAGTGATATTTCTAATACAAAATTAGTATGCTACAATATATTCTGCTTGAAAGGAACCATCACTAGTCAACAAAGCTTTAATCAAATTCTGCATCAGTGTATTAGTTTATATGTTTTTTTAAAAAATGCATGAAAAATTATATATTTTCTCCCCACATTTTTATTAAATTATGTAATGTATATTAAGGTATGCATGTTTGCATAAGTTGTCTAAAATTCACATATTTGCAAATAATTTCTTCCTAATAAAATGTGATATTGTACATGATTTTCACTAATAATGCATTGTTGTGACTAATTTCTCATTGCAACACTCCAGAAAAAGGGTAAATATCAAAACAGAATTGTATCTCAGTTCAGAAAGTATGACATAATTGGAAAATTACTTTCTGGACTACAATTACCAGAACCCTTACAGCCAAATTCTGGTGCTCTAGGAAGTCTTCTGGAAGTACTGATATGATTGCAAACAAGACTCAAGGTCTTCCATGTGCCTTGTGTACAGTGAAATATGCTTAAAATGGAATCAACTGTCTTCAGATCCACAGAGCAAAAAACTAATTTGAAAAGAACTTGTACTGGAATACACAAAATATCAGCTGATGTTTTGAATTCTCCAGAAAAGGTTATGTTGAAGAACTGGGATAGAGAGAGCAACAGAACAATATTCAAATCAAATGTTAAAAAGCTATAGGCTCTGTAGTTGAGACTAAAATCCCAAAAAGGACACTGAAAGTTTAAAGAATCAGTTTGAAGTTTGATGGTAGGGCACACGGAGTCCATTGCTTTTCCCCATCTCTAAAGTCAAAGGGATGTCAATCACTTAATGCATTAGCCATTGTGTGTAGCTTCTGTGACAACTTGGAGTAGGGGCATCAAACTACAAGGTGATTCCCATATCAGCAAACCTGGATATCAAACATAAATTGGTGTGCTAAGTGAAAGTAGTCAGCTGAAGCCGAATCAATGGGTACTTTGTACTGATTACAGAGATCTGGAGTCCTCAGTTTAGTACAATCTCACTTTAGTGCTAGTTTCTTTTCCCATTTCTAAGGCCATTTCTGTACTAGACTGTTATAGTGCTATTATTCCACTTGCAACATCCTATGGAATGCTGGGGTTTGCAGTTTTGCAGGGACAACATAAAGAGAATATGTCTGTCAAAAGATGTTAATTAGAGTCCAGGTTGTTGTGGTGAAGATAAATGCCATAACCAGCTGTTTCCCATACAAGTGAACCTTCTTCAATCCAACTCACGCAATTAGCTGAAAGTACCTCCCAACTGTACTTTGCTTATATCAGCTAATTGAGAGGTTATTAATTGCTCATTACTAACTGTTCTATACAATTTGTTGGTATGAAGGTTTCTATACTGAACATTAATTGCTTTTAATTATGGTATTTCATACATTTTTAAATATTTTGTTTTATTTGTTCTGACCTGTAGGCCACCCCAGGAATATCTGCTGGTGGGCAACTATGTACATTTAGTAAACCAAATCAAGTAATTTGTTCTATAGACAGCACCTTATATTTTATGAGGCATTGGGCACCGCCCCACTCTGGAGGGTCTGAGTAAGGGAAGGATGTCAGAAAGTCTATTGTTCTAAGAAAGAGGTAGACACCTCTCTGTGAATGAGTAAAATGCATCTTAGATCTCAGCCTCTAAAAATGCAGGATTGTTCACATCCGGAATTTTGTTCAACAATTTCTCATGAAAACATCTGGCAATTAAAAAATGGAGCTTCATTTTCCTAGCACGTCTCCCCAGTTAACTAGAGAAAATTAATAGGTTTGTGGCTCTCATGGTGCAGAATACTTCATCTCTTTTGTTCAAAGCTATGTCAGATGGCTTTGATTTCCTTACATTCGTGTATTCTCTTTAATATTCATAGTTACTTTAAGAGCTATAATGACATTATATTAGACTGAGCTGTTTCGGCCAGCAATTACATGGGTCCCATTATAATTCATAATCTATCAAGCCCTGCTCCCGCACATTAGCCTTTTATTTCAGTGCAGCTTGTAAAGAAGCAATACTTGGAAGGAAGTGCAACCAATGTCAACTTTATTTGGTTCTATATATTTGAAAAAGAAATCCTTCAGCAGTGATTTGAAGCAACCCATGATCCACCCATTCTCATCATGCACATGAAATATTCCTTAAAAATTAAGAGAACAGGATAGACATTCATTGAATTGAGTTCTATGTATATACCCAAACCTCTGTGTGCCTGCTGAAGACATGGGATCAGAGTGAATAGGCCCAGACCAATATAAAACCATGTGCATTTAGGCCTGCAGCAATGTGTAATTGTACACTATTTATCACCAATGGATGCCAAGTGATAATACTCTTATTGTCTCTATCAAAAGCTTCTTAGTGTTAATTTCAGTAAGGATTACATAATATATTAATGTATTCTCCAGTAGTGATAACACCCATGTATGAATGGTTCACCACTGGCATGACACCAAAGAAGAACATAATGCATCAAAAAGAACATTTTTGGTGGAGATGGTTCATCCATTCAACTTCTAGTTATCAGTACACAGATACTTCCTAATCTGACAGTATCACTATTTGGCAGTAAATGCTGGCTATCTTGGGAAATGCTTGATTTTTCTTCCCTGGAAGTATTTGAGTAGAGTGTGGATGGTGATCCATCGGAGTGCCATATCTGCTTTCTATACTGAGCAGGAGCATGTAGTAGATGAACAGCAAGGTACCTTCTTTCACCGCTGCTATTCTATTGTTTCATAATTCTATGAAATCCTCAGAAATATGGATATGTGAACCAATTCAAATTATGATAAAATCCAGGTTCAGAATCTACTTTAGGCTAATTCATACATGCGTGTTTCACAAAGCTGAACAAAAATGCCTCCTCCATTCATTCAATTTTGCTGTCTGCTGTGTAGGTGTCAAATCTGACATGGAGTGTTAAGTGGATTTATTAGAGAAGTGGGTTTGGAGCTGTTTATCAATTCTATCAGTGGTGTCAGTATGATGTCCCCCCCTCCTCGTGTGCTGTTGTTGTTTGTGGATGATATTGGCAGTTGAGCATTTCTTGGTGCCCATGTGCTGACAGCCAACATTTTCATGTGCAGACCCTAAATACTGCAGGATGGTCCTATTCTATAATGGACTGCTGTACTGAGGATGATTCTGGAGAAAACTGTTGTCTCAAAGGGTAAATGGCCTGAAACCTTGTGGTAAATTTTGCCTGCTTGCCAAACCACTCTTATGTATGCTAGGAGATATATCTGCCAAATATATCAGCACAGTGCTACTTGTTGTCTGAGTGTCAGTATCAGTTTGTAATGTATGTGTGTTGCATATCTCTGATTCCTAGGCCCTTTCTGCACGAGGCACGTGAAGTGGTTCATCCTGTTTCTTACCATGTCTTATCAGATCCAAATAACATGGGCTTTCCCTCATTTGCTTCCGCACAGCTCCTCCATATGTTTCCTTTTGATTTGGAGGAGTGCGAGTTTATGCACCCAGACTACTTCGGCAGTGACCACTCCCACTACTCCCCTCACTCTGCCCGGCAGCTGTGATTGGCTTTTTGTCTCTTTTGGGTTGGTACATTTGTATGTACCTATGTACCTACGTAGGTATTTGCTACTGTATAAGAGGCACTCCCCTCCCAAATGCCTTCTGAAAATGGGGTGCAAATATGCTAACTCCCCCCACCCAGGCAGATCACCTGGCAGAGCAAAGTTGGGAGAGCGAACTCATGCTCCCCGCTCATCTCTGCCCTGCCGCTGGCACAGTCCTGCCCCAGAGAGGAATGGGGGAAGGAGCTTCTTAACACATACACACATGCATGCTCCCTCCATCCCCTTCCAACCTTGGCAGGAAAGTCTCCTCATGAGGAGGAGAGGAATGGGGGGGAAGGAGCTTCACACACACACACACACACACACACAGAGCCTCTTCTTTCTGCCTGAGCAGGGAGGTCCCCCCACCCAAGCAGATAGAACAGAAACCAGGAACAGAGTACTAAAATAGTTTTTCTTAAATAATATAGTCCGAAAATAGGGTGCTCTTATAGGGCAGTGTGTCTAATGCCAGAAAATACAGTAAAACATTTGCAAAATAGAAAACAGCTCTCTCCTTTTAACATGCCTGCGCTGTGTTTTGTCTGGTTACTCCATTTTCTAAAGTTTGTTGAACAAAACAAAAAATGGCACCTGTCTGTCCTTTGGTGGGCAGAGACAGCTGGAGAAGGTGAGTATGCCCACAGCCCACCCTCTGTTGCCCACCAATTCGCATCAGTGTGAATGTGCATATCTGCACCACTGCGAAAGTCTGAATCTGCTCTATCTTAAAAATTGTTTTGGATTTTTTCCAGTTTTCAAATAGCGCTCTTTCCCACCACATGGGGGTGCATTAACTCGGGCTTACATGTGGAACGATGGTAAATAAAGCGAACCTAATTTGCTCTCATGTGCAGAACAGCTCCGTGCCAAAACATATTGGCCCACGTTAATAACTTCGTGCAGAAAGGGTCTTAGTCAATCACAGTTGCCCGAAGATAATGGGGAACAAGGAAGCAAACCCCTATTTTAAAAGGAAGGACTTTTGCACAAGTCCTTCCTTCATACACCTTAAAGCAGGACTGGGGATACTCACTAGATAACAACCTCTGACAGGAAGATGCTGAGGAACATTATTTCTCATTGAACATTATTTCTCATTGAACATTGATTCTCCTGCATAGGAGGACGGAGGTGAATGTACACACCCATACCTTTGATTGGCCTGTAGTCCTTGTGTGCAGCAAAGAACATCATTACAGAACCAGTGCTGAATTAAAGCCCAGTGGTCAATCCAATTCACTTCTGTACTAGTGGGAGAGAGGACACTATCTTTGTCCGTTGCTTCAGATACAAAAACATATCAAACACAAGTGTTTCATAATTTGAGTAGGGAAGCACCCAACTCCCAAATTCTGGGATTGACATCATCCCAATTCAAAATTTCCACACCCATTCTGCTTAGATCTTGAACCATTTCTGATCTTATGCTGACCTGGCTTTATAGCATAGTTCTGTTCCTTTGAAATGCTGGCTTTCACATGACTGAAAAACAAGCCATCTCTCTTTGTATGCTTTTCTGGCAGTTGATTTTAGCAAGGCTCATGCCTCATTTAAGTTTCCTGGGTTTAGTTAGCATATATCATTAATAAACTACCTCTGCAAATTCTTTTTAAAGCTTTGGTATGTCAGCACCCTCAAGTCTCCAGTATTAGATGAAATATTGAGAAGCTTCCTTTTGATGTGCAGAAAGAAGTTCAGTAAGGCCATTCAGTACCTATTTTATCTTTACTGAAACTGGAAGGTACAAGAGTGTGTACTCATTGCAAGCACTGCCAACTTTATGAAAGAATTACATAGCAGAGAGAAGAACAGAAGTCTTCTCAAAGGAATGATTCTAAGCTCAAATGATTCTGGAATGAAACACTGTGGATGGTGCGTAGCTGCCAGCAATGATAGCATCATCACACTGCTTTTGTACTTTTCCCTCATTTCGTTGGATATTGGTAGGGGAGGAGGGGACTCTCAAGGCAATAATGAGATCTGTCCCAAGACATTTTCTCTACCTGAGAAGAGCTGCAAATGATCTACCAGAATTCTCAAAGCCAGCAACATTATTTGGGCAAATGGGACAGAACACATCTTCTAAACTTTTTTCTATATCACTATTTGTGTCTAACAGCATCACAGACTGGAATATCTAAATCTGAAACAGTGCAATCAGTATATAAGTACAGAACACATCAGGCTATGGCATACAATGAACTTCCCCAGTTTGTTGTTTCCCATATATGTTAAGCTACAGCCCACATTATTCCCAGGCCGCATTGGCCAGATTGGTTGATGATGGGAATTGGAGGGCCCCATGGCACCCTCCCCTCTGAACCCAGTCTTAGAGCCTTCAGTAGCTCACTGTGATGCCTTTAATGACCATTTTGCAGATAAAATCTCTTGCAAAAGAGCCAACTTAGATGCCATTGTAGAAGCAGCAGTCAATAATGAGGTGTCTAGTGTCTCTGTGAGTGGGATTATACTGGATCAGTTTCAAGTGGTAAGTACTGCTGATGTAGACAAGCTGCTAGGGCAAGATAGGGGGGACAACTTGTCTTTTTGATCCCTGTCCATCTTGGCTGGTTCTCCAGGGACAAGATGCAATTAGACTTCAAATATAACATATTATTAATGCACCTCTCAGGAAGGGGAACCTTCCATCCTGTTTAAAAGAGGCAATGGTTAGACAACTTTTGAAAAGCCCTTCATGGATCCCTTGGACCTTAATAATTATAGACTAGTATCTAATCTTCCTTTTTTGGGGCAAGATGATCAAGAAGGTAGCTGCCTTCCAACTGCAAGTGGTCTTGGATGACTCGCCCATTTCAAACTGTCTTCAGAACAGGATATGGAGTTGAGACTGCTATTGTTGCCTTAGTGGATGATCTCTGTCTTAGCATCAACATTTAGCGTTTGATACCATTGACCATGGTATCCTTCTGGAATGCCTGGGGAGTTTGGGAATTGGAAGCACTGTGCTGAAGTGGTTCTGGTCTAAAACTTTTGGGAGAGATCATCTGGAGGCATGGGACAGGCTGGTATCAGTGCTCCTGTGACATCTAAATATATTTTTCCATGCCTTAAAAAACAATTTTATCTAAGGATAGTATGTCTCCTTTGAATGCATGCTTGAAGGAGGTAATTGGCTGGATGAAGGAAAACAAATTGAAACTGAATCAAGTGCTTACTATTAAGGATCCTAATCTAGGGTTGGAGATGTATCAACCAGTTCTAGATGGGATAACATTCCCCCTGAAAGATTGTGTTTGCAGCTCCTGGATTCATCCCTCCAAATGTCAGCTCAGATAGATGCAGCAGTCAAGAGTACTTATTATCAGCTTCAGCTGAAATACCAACTCCACTCCTTTCTAGAATTGGAAGACCTAAATATGGTAGTGCATGTGCTGTTAATCTCAGGGTTGGACTTCTACAATGTGCTATACATTGGGCTACCTTTATACCAAGTTCAGAAACTCCAGCTGGTCCAAAATATGGCAGCAAGATTGGTTACATGCACATTTTGGAGTGAGCATATCATAGCAATATTAAAATCACTCCACCAGCTGCCAATTAGTTTCCAGGCAAAGTACAAAGTGTTAGTTATTACCTTTAAAGCTCTACATAGTTTATGTCCAAGTTACATGCAGGATTGCCTCCTCCCGTACAACCCACCCCGTACACTCAGGTCCTCTGGGGCCCATTTACTTAAACCAGTCAGGACGAGACTGGCAACAGTCACCCAGAGAACCTTTTTGTCAGCCACCCCTAGACTGTGGAATGACTTACCAGAAGAGATTTGACAGCTAAACACGTTGTCTGAATTTTAAAAAGTACTAAGGACCTTCTCTTCTAGTAGGCATGCCCAGTCAATTTTTAATTATGAATTTTAAATTGGTGTATTTTAAATTCTTTTAAATGTTTTTAGTTATATTTTAGTTTTTATTTAAATCTATGTTGTACCCTGGCTTGAGTCTTAGAGAGAGGCAGCTAAGAAATAAAAACATTTCTCCTTCATCTCCTCCTCCTCCTCCTCCTCCTCGTCCTCTCCCCCCTTCATCTTTGTCTTCTTCTTCTTCTTTTCACACTACAGAATTATTGTACTATTATTCTGGTCTACTGCCATGGTTCCATCCTATAGAATCCTGGGATTGGCACTTTAGGGAGGAGCATTTAGAATTCTCCAAACTACAAATTCCAGGATTTTATAGGATGGATCCCTGACAGTTAAAGTGGAATAATAGCACTATAATTCTATAATGTAAATGGGCCCCAGGATGAAGAATCAAGGATGGCTTAACAGAACGGGGGTGTTATTAATTCTGTTGTAGAGGAGTTAGTAAGAGTTAACACAGGGAGAAAAATCAGAAAAGAGAAAATAGAACAATATAATCAGAAAAATCCAGTACTGGCAAATTGAAAGAAATTGACCCATTTTGTCAGCTGAGGAAGTTAAATAATGTGCTAAGAACCATCACAAAGCAGTAGCAGGCATAGATACATATAGGTCTGTAATACTTGTGTTGATCTAAAATTATATTTTTCCCTTTGCTGTTTTTCACAAATATATTTTGAACATTTTTATGCCTACTCTTGTTCATAGCAGCCTGAAGGCAAATTGAGGCGCTGAGACAAACAGTGTAAAATCATAGATCTCCACATCACCATGTCTTTCTCTATACAACTTTTCACACCCAAGGAACTGCCAATGAAAACATTCCCCCTTTTTCACTGTTTTGCCACCATGGTGTTAAATTGGGACCTCCTTACCGTAGGGGGAAAATAGGTATCAAAATGCTTTAAAATGTCTTTGTTGAGAGGAGGGCTCACTGGGTGGGCTAGTTCTCAAATTTCACTTCAGTCTCCATTTCCCATCATTTACTTACATCAACAACAAAGTTAAAAGACAACCTTTTATTTAGTGATTCATGGGCTCCATAATTTTATCTGTGGCTAATATATCCATCAGAGACCAACAATATCACAGTTTTAGGACATACAATTGAGGGGAACATATCCCTTTTGAGTGAGGAAATAACCCATATTTTTGACTCATTGGGGAATTCTTCAGTACCAAGATGATGTTGCTTGATTTTGTACAAAACCAATAAAAGAAGAATCAAGTGGCTCCGTTGACAAAAGCTGTAATGAAATAAATGCCACTTTCTTGATTATGATAAACCAATTAAATCTAATTTCTGCTCTGTTTCCATACATAAGCAACAGCTGTACATACTATCCATGGGTAATTAATTGCTTCCAACTGCCTGCCAGTGAAAATGATAGTTCTTTACGTTGATGACACAACACAACATGTGCCCCTAAACACATTAGGGTATATCATATGATTACACAATATGCCATAGGGATTTACAGAGCAGGCAACAGATTTAGATCAGAAGAGGAAAATATGCAACATGACTGGCAACAGATGAATACAGTGCTTCCCAGAGATATTGGAAAGCTTCTACAGCTCAGGAGTAATGAGCGCTCCAAGAAAGATATTTTTAGCAACTTTGGGCAATTCATGTACCTTTCCAAGAGGCCATTCCAAATTGTCAACAAGTAGGGCAAATGGTTAGGGGGCGCCCAAGCGAAACATAAACAATGAGCCACAAGAAAGCCTCATACTATCCCTACCATCTACAGCATATAGACTGTGGGACTGTATAATTCAATGATATTCTTTCAAAGAAAACATTTATTTAACACTAGGATTAAAGCCTTTTTTTATATTAGGTTAAGCTCCTCAGAGTTTGGAAAACTGAATCTGAGGTGCCTTAAAAATCCTTGTTTTCATTTGCCCTGTGATCACAACTGATATTTTTCTGTTGAGGTCTTATTTTCCTATCATCTGGTTAGGGTCTTGTCCTTATCTCCTGTCCCTTATAGAAATTAACTATTACAGCTCTGAAAGGTAGAGTTTGTTTTGTGGACACTAAGTTTAAATCTCCCCAGGAGGGGACTCAAACCCATTGTTGTGATATAGGGCAGATAGTAGTCAATCTCCCTATCAGAGTGATCAGACTGGCAAGGCAGAAGCTGAACAACCACCAGTCTCATGCTCCTCTGCACACTCACAGGATCTAGCACAGAAAGAAACAAGCTCAGTCTTCTCTGCAAAATATATAAAAGTTACTTACTCACTTACAATATTTATAAATACTCAAACACATGGTCTAATGAAGGAGAGAGAGGAAAGAGAAAATGGCTGCAGATTAGAGTGATGTAGAATGAAAGCAGGTTTGGAAAAGCAGGTAGTCAGCAAACATGCAAACTAGCAATTAATATGGTCATGCAAAGGTTGCAAACTCTAACATCTTAATTGTTCATGTAACCCTGAAGTCCCATTTTAAGTCAGAATGTCACTTGTCATTGCAGTTATTGAACAGTAGATCATTTTGGTTAGTCCTTTCTCAGTTAGCTCACATAGCTTGTTGCATGGCGTCATCTCCTCTGGTTGTCTTCCATAACTTCACCCAGCTTTTGCTTCTGGCTTAGGAGAAAGTGACCCTATCCTTCTCTTTCAACTTGTACGCTTAAAGAGTAGGCAGCACCCACTAATTCTTTCAGTTCTGCTACTTTATTCAGATTATATGCAACTTCTACATAGTCTTGGCCTTTCTTTATTGGCTATAATTGAGTTATCAACATAATTTGGACTAAAAGTTTCCCTTGTTTTTGGTATATAAGCATTGATCTGCTTCATTTTGCTTAAAGCCTTGTTGCTTCAGCATTTAGTCTAGTTTCTTATTTCAGGCTTAGCTTAAATACCCTCATTTTTAAGATTGCACACAAGATGTGATTGTTTTCTATTTTATTAACTCTGGAGTTATTGTGTGTACAGCTCTTCTGTTATTTCTCCATGCAAAAATACAACTTGCACATCAAGTTGTCTAACAATCATTTGTTTGGAGGAAGCCATGCTAAGGAACAGTCATATGGTGTTGTGTTTGACAACAGATACAGCAGGTTGTGCTTGACAACAGGTAGCTTTGTTTCATCAAATGTATTCCAAAAACCTTGAACAACTAGTCTTACCTTGTAATGTTCACTTTTCTTATGCACCCATTTCACTGTAAACACTCATCTGCATCTTATGGCCTTCTTTCCTGATAGGAGTTTGGTAAATATCCATGTTCCAGTCATACACAATGCATCTATTTCCTCCTGTGCAGATTTTCTAAATAGCATCAACTGTAGGCATTTATTCTACAACTTCTAATTTGATGGTTCACTGAGTAACACCAGATTTATGAGGAGGTACCAAGTCTGGAGCTGCAACACCTTTGTTGGATTGCATCATGTGTCTAAGAACCTGTTCTAAGACTTGGTCTGTCTCTCAATTATCTTTTAGCCTAGTATTTAAGACATCATCATCTGAAGCACCTTCTGTTCATGTACTCCTTCCTTCCTTTGGCTTATTTTCCACATATTGTTCCTCATTACTTTGTTCAGGAGGTGGATCAGGCTGCATAATGATTTGTGCTGTCTGAAACATGGGCATCAGTGGGATACTCGACATTTTGCACTTATTCTTCTATATTTATTTATTTATTGTATTTGTAGGCTGCCTTTCTCCTGGAATTGGGACCTAAGGCGGTTTCCAACAATAAATACACATTAAAACACATACAAGAAAGAATTAAGCACATTAAATACTTTAAAAACATTTAAAAGAGTTCTATGAACTCTAACATGATCTTTTCCTCTGAGAACTCTAATACAATCTTTTGTTCCTCTGGAAATCTAGTGCAGTTCCTCTCTTATCAGTTCTGTTCCATTCATCAAAATGAATCATATGTCTAGTAGTAACTTCTCCTGTCCTTCTGTTTATATTTGTATATCCTTTGCTTTCAGAAGCATAGGCATTTAGAAAAGTCTGTTTTGTTCTGGCATCTAGCTTGTGTTATTTTTTATTTTGGTATGTATACATATGCAATACTCCCAAAAGTTCTAATGTGCTTCATGTGTGTCACTCTGCTATAATTGAAGTAATGGTGTGTGGTGTCTTTGGCTGGTAGTCTATTCTAAAGACTTAACTCATATATGTGATCATTTTCCTCCTTTGCACAGTGGTTAAATGCCAGTACTGCAAGCCACAAGCCACAAGGTTGTGAGTTCGATCCTGCCGGGCTCCAAGGTTGACTCAGCCTTCCATCCTTTCGCAGGTCAGTAAAATGAGTACCCAGCTTGTTGGGGGCATGTATAGAAATGTTTCGAAATACATGCTATTTGTAAGTTGTTCGCTGCCTCGATCCATATGGAGAGGCGGGATACAAATAAATAAATAAAATAATAATAATAATAATAATAATAATAATAATAATAATAATAATAATTAATAATAATTTTTTTAATCTAAAACAGACGCACTAAGCATGTTGCAATGGAAATTAGAAATACACAAATTTGTCTCCTATGTTTTGCATATTAGGTAGTTTACAATTCAGTGTACCTCAAATCCTTGAATCAGCATAAAATGCCAATTAGCTGCCTGAAATTTTCCTTCGGTGTTCCTATCAATATTATTGAAGAAAGTGTCAGAGAATGTACTGTGACTTTTACAGTCAGAATCTGTAATCCAGGAAGCCAATTTCTGACTGTTTTTGTCAAGTGCTAGAGCTCTTTCCTTTAAAAGAAAATGACTTTTTTTGTGTTTCTTGTATTTGTACTTTATAAGAGCTGCTAAGGTTGGCTGACTCATTTTGTCATTTACTTGGAGAACTACCATTCACTGAAGTTCTTTGGCGGTTGGTACAGGACCTTTCCACACTACACTGGCTCTTTTCGCATGGCATTTTCCATGCGAAAGGGAACCCGGAGCATCACGCAATTGCAAGGAGCAATCTGCACGACATACTCACAATCATGTGATGCTCCAGGGGCCAGCAGGCGCCGATCGCGCACCTTTTCATTTTCGGCTAGAAGCCAAAAATGGTGCACAATTGCACATAGCTCCCAGGCCCTGTGCACACTTACCTGGTGTGCAGAGCCTCCAGAGCCTCACCGGGTATGCTTCCTGCCGGGCTTCCAATGATCCCCAGCGCCGGAATAAGGTAAGGTGCAGAAAGGGCCACTGTTATAGTGCTATTATTCCACTTTCAACATTCTATGGAATCTTGGAGTTAGCAGTTTAGGGAGCAGCATTTAGAATTCTCAGCCAGAAAGCTCTTTGACCTGAGTAAACTATAAACTCTAGAATTGCACAGGATGTTGAAAGTGGAATAATAGCACTGTAACAGTACAGTGCGGAAAGGCCCACAGTCTCTAGCAAAATTGCTTTTTCTATCACAGTTTTAGGTTGAGCTTTTTGCCTATTCTTCCCACTGATTAAGTAATTTGACCCATTTCAGTTTTGAGGAAGGAAATAAATTGAACTTTTTTTCCCAATGTTCTGAACCATGTGATAATATCATTAAATTACAGAAAATATATCCAACATAGATGCAAACAAATCAGACCGTTCTTTCAAAGTTCCAGTAAGAAATCCCACTTCTTCTCTAAGTTTATCAAAGATTGTGACCAATATAGTTACATATGCCTCATGATTCATTAAAGAACTCTTTAATCTTCACCAACTGTTTAATCTAAATTTTCTGGGATTTCGAACATATGTAGCCAAATGACTTTTGAGGATCACCCAACATTTCTTTGGTTGTGTTACATTCTGTCACAAAATTTGATTCTCCTCTTTAAAAATGATACATTATACCCTTAACTAATAGAATGTTTTCTCTATCAGACCACACAACTTCTTCTCCAAGTTTGTCTTTTTCAAGGCATTCATAAACATTTCAGGCTTTTAATGCAATTTGAATCCTTTCTCTACAATATTGGTAATTATGACTAGTATATTCTCTGTTACTTAACAAAAACTCTACTGCTTGGTAAGGACGTTTTGTTTGGTTAGCAATTTAGGGGAAAGAGCCTTCAATAGTCACCAAATGAAAAAAAGTACTTTGCTAGTATGTGGGTTTAAAAAGGGGGAAGTGCGGAACACTGTCAGAAATACACAAAAGAAAATAAAATTTGAACAATTATGGTTAACTACTCCTGCTTGGGCCCCATAATGGAGGGAGGAGAACAGAGGCATATCTAAGGTAGGGCAAGTAGGACATGTGCCCTGGTGCCAATGCCGGGGGGGGCACAAAAAAGCAGTGCCAGAAGTGCATGTGTCGGAGGAAGAGGAGAAAGAGAAGGAAGAAGCAGCCCCAAAGGTAAGAGTGCAATATCCACATTTGCCCTAGGTTCTGTTTATGCTAGATATGCCTCTGGAGGAAAGAGAACAGAAAATGGCTGAAGATTAGAATGATGCAGGAAAAGAGTGGGTATGGAAAGCAAGCAAGCAGGAAACCAGCAAGCATGGTAGCAATTCATAGAGGCATGCAAAAGTTGCTGGCTCTTAACACCTGCCTGTCCTAGTTCTTATTGTCTTACATTGTCTTTTCTCATTGTCTTCCTGGGAAGCTAATAGAGCAGCTTCTTATTATAGCTCCTATTCTTCATTGTATAAAGGCATTTCTGCCTTACACAGTTATACTGCTATTATCCCACTTTCAACATCCTGTGGAATTCTGGTGTTTGTAATTTATTGAGACCAAAGAGCTCTCTGGCTGAGAATTCTAAATGCCCCTCCCTAAACTGCAAACCCCAGGATTCCACAGGACATTGAAAGTGGAATAATAGCACTATAACAGTGTAGGGCAGAAATGGCCTAAGAGTGTATATTATGTAATTGTGACATTCTGATACCACATTAATTGCTATGTCTTTGTTGTTGCATGCCTTCAAGTCATTTCTGACCCTAAGGTGAATCTGTCACAGGGTTTTTGTGGGAAGATTTGTTTGGGGTGTGTGTGTTGCCTTTGCCTTCCTTGAGATTGAGGGAATGTGACTTGCCCAAGGTCACCCAGTGGATTTCCATGGCCAAGTAAGGATTTGAACCCTGTTCTCCAGAGTTGTAGCCCAATGCTCAAACCACTGCACCCTAGCTGTCACGGCTCCAACCTATCAAATCCTAGGATTTGTACTTTAGTGAAGTATTGAGACTTCTCTGCCGTAGAACTCTGGTTGTGTAGTTCAGGGGGTGTATTAATGCAGCAGATCTCAGTCTTTGCTCTTCCAGACAGTTCAGACTTGAACTCCGAGAAAACTTAACCAGCATGGCCAATGGTCAGGGATTCTGAAATTGTCCTCATGTTAGTGAAATATGTTGGTGTAATCACCCATCATGCTAGTGTATGCTCTTTTAAGATTGTAGGAGGAGGAATCCAGTATCTCCTTGTGCAACAATAGCTCACACTTCACACATACTCAAGTAATAGCACTATCTCACATTGCCCCGCCAACAATCAGCAGATGGTGGGGGCAAGGGCCTCCAAGGCATGATATAGCTGCAGTTTTGCGTCTAGGAAAAAGGAAAGGCTGTCACCATCCTGGATTTCCAGCATACTTTTGTTCACAGTTGCAAAACTGTAACCAGAGTGTGCCCAGGCCAGTCTCCCCCCACCCTACTTTCCTGGCTACCAATTGTCCATGGAGGTATACTCTACCACCATCAGCTGAGGTTGCACACAGAGGTGGAGGGAGAATACCATTGATAAGGTTTACACTTACCTAATGATCATACAGAATCTTGGCCAGAAAGCTGAAGTTCAAAACAGCTGAAGAGCCAGCTGGAGAACCGCTGCTCAAGAGATTTCTAAGTACCTTACGAAATTGCAAACCCCAGGATCCCACAGAATATGGTCATGGCAGTTAAGGTATCAAAGTGCTATAAGTGTACATTGTAAATGGAGTGGCTCCCTTCACCGTCCTTTGCACAAACTGATAACAATGTGCTGTATGTGTTTCTTTTAGCTCTAAGCAGATTCATTTCAGCTGGTTACAGCTCTATTTGTCTGAAAGCCTCTGGTTTCTCCTTGTGTGAATTTATCCTGCATCCCAGGAGGTGCTAATAAGGAAAATGTTGTCTTACATTTCTTTCTGCATTCTCTTTCTACTGGAGAGGATGACATCATTATGGCATTCTGGTGTTGCCACATATTGATTGGTGCCTTCTATGTATGGTTATTATGGGAGCATTACCGGCAAGGATTGCTAGTCACTTAGCTAGTAGGACTGCAGTGGAAGCTGTTGTTCATGCTTCCATTCTTGTTTTTCTTTCTACTGACATATTTGCCATTGACTCTGCTACTGGTTGAGCATCAGATCTTGACTAATTTATGATGGCATTTGCCTGACAGTGTGGCTAGAACATTGTAGGGCTGTAGGATCAGAATGCCTGTAGTTGAAATGCTTCCACCAATATTTTGAAATGACATATATTATTTTTTGTTACAGTAATCATTAGGAAGCCCTCTGAAAGGAGGAGGAGGAAGACGAGACGATGACTCAAGAAGAAAGCTGTACTGGAGAACAAAATAAGATATTCTTCCATGTCCAGTACATATTGCAGTCCAGATTTGTGTGAGGTCTGTGCAGGGGCTTGTCTAAATTCTCTTTGTAAATCACACTGGACATGTGTTTTCCATAATTTATCTGCAAATTATTGCTTTTTTTCATATTGTGGGCACTGTTTATTATTAACCTTGGCCATTAACCCTGTATGAGGGAGATAAAGTCTTCCACTTGCCAGTTTACATTTACAAAGCCTTCACTGTCATGCAAGCACTGCTGATTAAATATACTGTGACAGGGAGGAAAGAAAGAGGAATAGAGTATGCAAGGCTTGGCTAGGGCAAGATTGGATCTATTCTCTTTTGTCGCAGGGGTCTAAACAGCATTACCTCTTGCACCCAAGTCTTGCAGTTTGATACAAGAATACTAAGAATACAGAAGCTGCAATATACTAGCAAGGCACTGAACACAAAACAATTAATTTCAATTTTATTCTTGTCTTCTCCAGAGGAATTTAGATTGGGGGCATGGAGGGGCGAAGCTATAAGCAATTCTTTATGATTTCATACCCACTCTCTCAATCTGGAAGAAACAGTCCCAATTAATCCTCTCTTTAATTTTCAAGATGCTTTTAAAATGTCCTAATTTCTGCCTTTGTCCTTGGCTTGCTTCAGTTTCTGCAGCAGTGGATAAAGGAGAGAAGGGGAAGAATCTTGCTCTTCCTTGCAGACTCAGGCAAAAGCAAACTGCTGTAGCCTCTCCTGGCTTGTGTGTTCTTCCTCTTAATAACTTTTGCCATTCTGATCACACTCTGATGTTGCTTCATCACATGTGTTCCAGTTTTCATCTGTGAAATATTGAAGGATATGCTGATTTGTATATTTTCCCTCACGGAAACAAATCTGCAGTTGCTCCTTTTGTGTGTTCAAACCTCAGAAGCCTCGGAGGCCTGTATAGATATGTTCTGGCTAAGACCATTTCTTCACCTTACCTTTCTCCATTGCTATCCCATCATGATCCCAACAATGCCACTGCAAGCATGGGACCATGACCCAAACGCTCCCCTCCACATCCAGCCAGTTGCCTGAAGAAGGGTAATGCGTGTGACATGTGCCTTCCTTCCACAGTGCAGCAATCCACTTCCCATGCTTCTCTGGGGAAGAAAGCACCTAGATTGCACTTGCTCCCTTTCTTCATGGCTGCCAGTGACGGGAGTGTTGCACAATCAAGGGCTATATTTTTTCCAGTAATGGAATATCCCAAGATTGCGACAGGTAGGGATGCATTGGCAGTGGGACCGCAACAACATTGTGCAAAAGAACAACTCATGGACCAGCAGCAACATGTCCTCATTGTGGGACAGCAAAGTTGTGCAGAAATGGCCTAAGAAACTGAGCAACAAATCAGGAAGCACAATGGGCCCTTTACATTCATGAGGGCTTGGGGCTCATGACACTCCCAAAAGTGAAAAAAATGTGAATATCTTCTCCGCTCCTACCCGAGTGAGCGAGCAAGGGAATGCATGCCCACTCATTCCCTTGCCATCCCTCTCCCCTCCCACACCCTGTCATTTATGCAAGTCAGGATAGGGAATGCATGTTCCTGTGCCTTCCATCCCCACTCCCTTCCCTGCCTTCCCCTGTTGTTTGCCCCACTGGGGAGGGAGAGCGTGTGTGTGTGGCTTCCATCCCCACACCCTTCTCTGCCTTCCCCTGTCAGTTCTTGAGCGATGAGGGAAGGCACACACACATTCTTCATGAATAATCAAATTCATGAATGTCAAACTTGCAAATGTGGAGGGCCAACTGTGTTTCATTCAAATCTTGTCTTTATTATGAACTTTTTAGGAGATGTCAATCAAGTCACTCTGTACGGTGTCATGTTTCATTGCAATACTGTTATAAGCTGTAGGTGGCGCTGGGCCCATTCTGAAACAGTTACTTATACAGTACTCTTGTTCTAGATTGTTTCTTAGGTAAAGAAAGCTGTCCTTCAGTAGAAAAGAACATGCTGGTTTGGCTTTTCTCTGAAATATTCTATATTCCACCTGCCTCAATTCTCTGCATATATGTGTGGATGAAAAATTGTACCAGCTTACCTTATAGGGTTTTTGTGAAGATTAGAGCCAGATAATACATGCAAAATGTGTTGAAAAGGGGCTGTGCAAATATTATTTATGTTTTCATGTATCTACCTATATATTTATTGTTAACAATTATTAATTAATCCATGTTAATATTGTTATCATTAATATTGATGCCTATTATGATAATGATATGCAAATCATTATATATTCATAGTTGTATAAGTCTTGGCAGTAGCTTCCCTCCTGGTGTATTGGTCACATAGATCTGATCTTACCCTATTCAGTGGTATCACAACAGTTCATACGTCATTGGAAGCAAAATATCTTTCTGGGGTCAGACAAACTATCCTTGCTGGTGGAGAAAATCCTGCTAACCCTATATGCAACAGACACACACACACACACACACAATACATGGAGATGTGCACTCCAGTTCTGAGAATGTCAAGCAATAAATGTGAAGAGTGAATGTCAATCAGAGCTTGACAGTAAATCTTTATCTTTTAAAAAAAATTGCAGTAGCTAAGGCAGAAGTAAGTCAGATAATGAATGCAATATAGTAAGGGACATTTCTCCATTTCTCCTATGATTTTAGTTACATTTATATTTACAGTTCAATTATACTTAATATCTAGTTGTGTTCTTGTAGCACCTGATTTTTTTTAAAGTAACCATAAATATAATTGCTAAGATCCTTCATCAGAGACATGGTTACAAATTTCATCTTCTGACCCAGTTTCCCAAACCTGCCTTAACAGTCAGCGGCTGCATTGAGTGATAGAGATCTGTTCTGTTGGCAATCAGGGAATAGCAGGAGGATGTTTCCAGCCCCCTCCAGCCAGCAAACTTCTGTGCAGGATCCCTGTCACAACTCCTGGTTGCACCAGAGATTGTTGGCAGGATGGGGACAGAAATGTCATCCAGTTGCACCCTGATTGCCAGGAGAACAGAATTTTGTCATTCAGTGCAGCTCCTGGCTGTTAAAGTAGGCTTGAGGAGGCATCTGTTACAGCGTCATGATTGTGAATACGAAGCATTGCTGAATACCAAGCGATTACAGATCAGTAACTCTAGGTTATAAATTGTTGTTGTTGTGTGCCTTCAAATCAATTACGACTTATGGCATCTCTAAGGTGAAGCTATCATGGAGTTTTCCAGGGCTAACAGTTTGTGTCACCCAGTGGGTTTCCATGGCCAAATGGGGAATGGAACCTTGGTCTTAGTCCAACTTTCAAATCACTGCACAATGCTATGAATATGTAACAGCAATCTAGGACTCTAGCCAATTTTTTTGGAGACTTTAGAATAACAAGAAAGTAAACTCCTAAATCCTATTGTTAGTTTCAACTAGAACTGACCATTGAATCAATGGGATTTACCCATGTGTTGACTGAGCTATTGATTCAGTTGTTCAGCTCTTGTTGATGCTAATCAAATGCTGAGGGCAACTGGAGATAATGGCTGTTTTTATGGTGTTGTAATCATTACTACTGAAGTTGTAGTTATTACTGAAATTGTGTTAAATTTTTTATCTGATTTAGCAAAACAGTTTCTACAGATAAAATCTTCAGTTTAGTTTGCGACTCTTTTACAAATATACTAATCGTAGTCTTTCTTCTACGAAAGGTTCTTGGGCATTTCTTTGATGGAGAAACCTATAATCTTTGACTGTATTCTTTCTCTTTTCCACTTATACATTGCTTTTTGATGGTGACAGTATTGCTTATTATGTGCCATGTAAATTGATGGCACAATGTAAAATTAAGCACTAGCTTGTGCTGCGAACAAACATCAGGAAAATGTATTTACCCAGAGTGCATATGTATGGGTCTAAAGAAACTGATGCGAATGCCAAGATATATGAAAAAAAAGCAAAACTTTCAAATACAAGTTAAAATTTTCCCTTAGCTCCTGGTTCCTACTTTGTTTTCTAGCTACACATTTTTAGCTATGCTATCCTAATATCATGTGAAGAAAATTGAAAGCCACCACTGTGGTTTGGACTAAAATTCCTATAATCCCTGACTATTGCTTTATGTTTTTTGGGAAGACAGGAGTTGTGGATGAGCATATCTGAAAGGCACCAGGTTGGGAAAGATAGCATTAAAAAGGCCGAATAGTGTTTAGTCATGAGGAAAGAATTTGTGTCCCTTCCAACATCATATGTACTTTCCAGGAAGTTTCTTCTCAAAGGAAGCAATAAGGTATTTTGGCAATTTTCTTCCCACTGCATGGAAATCTTCTAAATCCACAGTTTTTGAAGCCTATTTGCAATTTGGGACTTATTTTGAGCAAAATTCAAATGTGGTCATTTTGTGTATAGAGCAGGCTATGCAGATCACCAGCATGTGAATTTTGTGCAGAAGAAGTCCCCAATGACAGCATTTTCTGCATAGGAAACAATATTTCTGAACAGAAATATTATTCTCTGCACAGACAATGCTGTGTTCTATGCAAATCAACTGTGTGAATTTTGCACAGAATAAACCCAAAACTCTGATGATTCTCACCAGTCCTAATATTCTTCTCACATGTTTTTTGACAATTTTTCCAAATTTCTACTCTCCAATAGGTAGTATCCAATAGGGATGGAAACAATATTTACAAATATTGAACAACAGATGAAAAAGGGGTATCCATAATGTCAGGAAACCCAGAACAGTATTTTGTGTGACAAAAATCTTTACAGTTTGGGATTTATTCACAGTAGAAAAAAATGTTTTCTTTGGGCAGAAAAAAGTGTTTTCTGTGTAGGAATGTTGCTGTCTGCACAGAAATGCTGTTTTCTGTTAAAAAAAAAAAGCATCTGTTTTATTTGCACAGGATAACTTCTGAACTGAGAACAGTCCTCAAAAACTGCACTGTTTTCAAGGATTTTTCTCTCAGCAAGGAAAAAAACTGAATAAACAATTTGTTCTTTCCTACTATAATGAAATTAATGAGTATTTACATTGCTGGTATCCAACAACAGGTGCACAACCATATTATGTACACATGAAGTGCTCACTGAGAGCAGACCCACCAAAGGAGAGAGTCACATTTCCACTCTCACCCTCTGTAGCAATGAGAGCATGAGTGTTAATGCTGATACCCCCCCCCCAAGAAAAGCAACCTGAGGAGAAAATCCTGATATTTCCTGAAACTAATGTGTTAAGAGACGTCTTACCAACATTCAATGAAAGGAAACCTCGGCACAGGTCTTCAGATGAAGCCAAAGGTTATAATCCTTCTCATTTTGAAACCATTTGTGCACTAGACTATTTTAGTGTTATCATTCCACTTGCAACATCCTATGGAATCCTGGGGTTTGCAGTTCCGGGGGGGGGGCAGCTGGATTCCATAAGATGTTGCAAAGGATTCCATAGGATGTTGGAAATGGAATGATAAAGGATTCCATAGAATGTTGCAAGTGTTATAAAGGATTCCATAGGATGTTAAAAGTGGAATGAAAGTGCTATAACAGTCTAGTGCGGAAATGGCCTTAGTCTACTTATATTCTACTCAGGTCAGTGGGTTCAAGTCGCCTCATTGTACTTCGGACTGCAGCCAGTGAGTGCCATTATCATGTTGCTAGTTTGGATGTACCTCTGTTTGAATGCACATAAAAACACCTCTGGCTCTTGATGTGTGCATGTTTTCTCCCTTGCTTTCTATAAATTATGCTCTATGTGTATACATATAAGCCACAGTAATTTAGTTATTTACTGTGTGCTACAAACTCCATAAAATACCACTTTCCAAGAATACAACTGAGGCTTAAGTCAGCACTTTTATGATATCATCTGTACTGGCAAAACATTAAAGGCTCAATATTTAATAAACATAATAAACATCCCCATGAAACAAATTGTTCATAAACTACCTGTTTAATTTTTCAGGGTTCCTGAACCACATATTTTCTTATTAGTCGTGAGCCTGCTGGGTTACAGGATAGATAGGGCCTGTCAGGGACAGAATATAATGTAGCAGTTTTATGAATTATTTCTGTGAGGAAAAGCCTATTACAGCTGACAAGAGGATGATATTAGCCCATCATCATTCCGATGGCACCACCCTTCCCTCTCCCTCCCTTTTCATTCATCAGGCCTCTTCTACTGAAGCTGAGAGCCAGGCAGTTTTTGCATAGCCAACACAAAGACAAATACTTCTCTCTTTCGGAGTCCATGAAACATTTAGTATTTCATTTCGAATCATGGCAGATGACAGTAACAAATGGCCTAATGAATCTCTCTCATTGTCCCCGGTGAATCTGAAGATGAGAGAAAAGTAAAATCTCTTTCCTGAGGTCAGATATGTTTGTTTCTGTGTTTACATACTTGGCCTGCATGAAAAAGGTTTCCGCCAGATTCTAAAATGATTTCCTGGGTTGCCCGCAATTAGCAGGCAGCAAACAGACGACACAAAGATCAGCAATGGAGCTCTGACCCTCCCCCTTTTCTGGTAGTACCAAGAGCACAATTATATTGGGAATGGATTTCTGTCAGTGTTGGAACTGAATTTTGCGGGCTTTCTTTTTTTAAAGTATCAAAGGTGTGGAGGCAGGAGGAAAACTGCAAAAACAATAATACAGCAATGTAATGAAGCTGCATATTAGATACTGGTAGTAATATGTTTTGTGGGGGGGCTGTCATGAATTATAAACTTCTTTTTATTGCCTTTTTGTTTTATTTAAAGGGAAACTGCATTAACAGTGCTTGAATTTTTCAGCAAGGATGTAGCCAAGTTATACAAGTTTTATGTAAGATTGTTTTCTAAATGTAGTTTTCAAAGGAAGAAGTCCCTAGCAGATGTGTGAAGGAAGGAATTATTCCCATAGTAACACTGTGCTGCAAAAATATGAGTATTCTTCATTCGCCAGAGCTTGGCTGAGACATTTTCCCAGGTGAAGCAGCTTCACTGCATGAGGCTCCACCAAGGGATGGGTAAGCATTCCAGTTCACTTCATTTTTAAAAGTTACAGCTTACCAAAATCTGAAAAATCTTAATGTAGGAGGAAGTGAAACTGGAAAGTGTACCTATTCCCTAGAAACGGTTGAGAATTTCATTTCAGTTTCTTTTCAGCAGTATTTACTAAAATGAACAGAATTCAGATATGAGAAAAACTGCAACTGCAGCATCATTGCAATGTATTGTCCGGGATCTGTTCTTGGGAAAGCTGGTTACTTTTTCTGCTGCTTGTGGCAAAATCATTAGATCAGATGACTGCTTGTGTAATGCAGTTCACCTTTTCTTTCCTTTGTGGTAATTGTAGCAATAGTGATAACACACAAGAATTTTTGTCTGAGAGCCAATCCACATGGTTCCCTCCCTTTTCTCTTGGCTGGAGCCAATTTGTCCATAGAAATTCAAATATTTATACTAGCATATTAATGTTTGTTTAAAATGCATTTAAATTATATTGCAATCCCAATTCTTCAAATGCCAATAGCCAAAATTGTATAAGAGGACTAGGAGGACCTCCATTTTCAGAAGTACAAAAAATATTTTGGGAGAAAGCATCCAAAAAGGAAGAGGCTTCTATAAGACAGACTAAAAACACACCTAAATCCTTAGTGATTGGTTGGTTGGTTGATTTCCTTTTTCCCACTCTGGGATTCAAGGTGGCATGTGTGTGTGTGTGTGTTGTATGCATTCAAGTAATTTCCAATTTAGAGAGGCCCTAAGCAACCCTATCACTGGGTTTTCTTGGCTGGATTTGTTCAAAGGGAGCTTGCCATTGCCTTCCACTGTGGCTAAGAGAGTGTGACTTGTCCAAGGGCATCCAGTGGGTCCATGACCAAGCAAGGATTTGAATCCTGTTCTCCAGAATCATGGTCCAGCTCTCAAACCACTACACAACACTGGCTCCCTCAAGGTGGTGTATAAGAGTTTAGAAAGTTACTTCAAAAGTTTAAAATATACTTACATTATCAATAAAATTAAAACCAGTTAAAAGCATTACCATTTTTTAAAAAAGAACAAATATAAACACAGCACATGAAAGTCCTTTTCCCCTTGAGCAGTCATACCTCAAAGGCCTGTCAAAACAAAAAAGTCTTCACATGTCTATTACATAGGACTACCTGGTACGAAGTCTCCAGTTTTTGTAGGTCACCTCTAGGTGGGAGATGAGAATGGAAACTCTCCAGATTTGGCAGGCTCAACTCTGGGCAAAAAGAAAGGCCCATGTATAAATCTCCAACTCAGCTAGGTGAGCAGCAACTTGCTACCATATGCAAGACTTAATCAATTTGTTGATGCAAATTGTAAAGATTCTTCAGGGAGCCCCTATATATATTTAATTAATTAGCTTCCTCTTTCCCTCCCACTATATGTAGTGCCAGGTCTCATCCTCTGCTCTGCATCCACTCTCTGGTTAGACACAAGTAGCTTAGATTAAATGTTACTTATCCCATCTCTCTAAATAAGGGAGAAGGAGCAAGCGTCTCATTTCTCCTTGCTGAGAATAATGTCTTTAGCTAAGATTTCTGTGCTAACTTCCAGACAGAAAAAATATGTTCTCTATGTGTGTTTGAATTACAAGCTATGAGCAACTGTGGTTAGTGCCCAATGCATAATGATTAATGATGTCACCAGAGGCCATCTCTCAGTCTCAGGTTTTGGCTCAGAAACCTCATAGCCTGGAATGGTAGTAAACAGGCAACCCTGATACCAAAAGGGTAGCCAAGAGAGTGGCAGCCTGGGATTGTTGCATCTTCTTCCTGCAGTATTCAGCCTGGATTAACCATGCCCGTAGCACAGAGGTAGCCATCAACAGGCTTAAAACCAACAGAAGGAAAGCACTTATATTTATTCTTTTGTGGGAAGATATTTTCCCCTTTAATTTCCTCTTTAAGATTCAGTCTTCAAAACAGCTTGGTAGGCTTTCTTTGGATTATTCTCTTCTCCATATCATTGCTACATCTCCCTCTCCCGCAACACACACACACACACACACACACACATTTAACTTTCTTCTCTCACATACCACATGGTACTTTTTATGGTTAAATGACTATTAATTTTGAATTAAAAAACTGAAAATGGTCCATAAGTTCATGTTTCAGCTTTTTTGATGAAGTCTCAATAAATCAGCTTAGTTTATGTGTCATAGATTTTGAAATGCATGTGCTGGAGCCTGGTCTGTGCAAAAATGATGTTTGGATTCTGCACTGTTCCTTCTGCCACCATACGTTCATCCCATGATCCTGGCTTTGTGATACTTTTGTGGGAAGAGCCTCATGAATTGCCCAGTCCATATAATACAGAGTCTTTAAATACTAGAAATAGAAAAAAGATAATTCTAATTATTAATGGGCTGGAGCAACTCCCCTGTGAGATTATGGCTAGGAGCTTTTTAAGCTTAGGCAGGGAAGTGAATAAGTGGCAACATGACACAGAGATATAAAACTGTATGCATGGAGTGGAGAAAATGGACAAGGAGAGTTTTTTCTTCCTCTTGTGATACTTAAGCCTGGGTATCATCCAGGAAAACTGAATGGTGCAAGATTCAACATGTATTGAAGGGATTACCTCACCACGCACCACATTGTCAATTTAGATTTGCATGCATCAGCTATAGTAATGGCCTCCAACTTGCACAGTTTTAAAATGGGATTGAATGAATTCTGGGAGGGTGAAGCTATCAATGGCTGTTAGTCACTATTGCAAAATACTTCTTCCAAGATCAAAAGCAGTATACCTGTCAGTATCAATTCTTGACTGTAAGAGCAGTTTAACAACGGAATAGATTGCTTTGGAAGCTGATGGACTCTCCAACTTTGAACAAAGTTTGAGTGGCCATCTCTTGGGAGTGCTTTATTTATTTATTATTATTATTATTTATTTGTATCCTGCCTCTCCATATGGATCGAGGCGGCGAACAACTTACAAATAGCATGTATTTTGAAACATTTCTATACATGCCCCCAACAAGCTGGGTACTCATTTTACCGACCTATGAAAGGATGGAAGGCTGAGTCAACCTTGGAGCCTGGCAGGATCGAACTCACAACCTTGTGGCTTGCAGTACTGGCATTTAACCACTGCGCCACCAGGGCTTTAGTTGTGTATTTGTGCCCAGCAGGGGATTGGACTACATGGCCCTTGTGGTTTTTTCCGATGTAATCATTGTATGATCCTATATTCCTGATACATGTGGTGAGTTACACTCTCAATTACAGTTGGGTTGTCGAGGGAGCACTTGCCATGAAGACATAGCAGTTCTAAACACTCTCATTCAAACGAGATGATACAAAAAGCCTAGAGAGTGGATTAAATACAATTTCTTTTATAGGATTATCAAAGAGTCCATGAGTGTGTAGTTCTAACATGTGCTCTTCCTTCTACCTGTGACTTCATATGAGTGCATAGTTCCAGCATGAAGACCTACATCATTTCCTTACTTTAGATGGAGGACACCATTCATAATACCCAATTATACCACTACATTCCATTTTAACTTCCATAGCTCTGTCCTGTAGAATCTTGGGGCTTTAGTTTTAGTCTCCCTGGCAGAGAATTAAAAATGCCCTTCTCTAAACTGCAAATTCCAGGAGTCCATGAAACATTGCCATAGCAGTATAATTAGGTAGTATGAATGGGCCCAAGGTGACCCTGGATTCTCAAATGATATGCCAGTGGAGTCCAAGCTCTGGTAGATTCTACCAAGCTGGTAAGTGAAACTTCAGTGCCAACCTTGAGTTCAACCCTGGTGAGTGTTTGCCCTCTGAGGATCAGCCTAACTACACATGGAAAGGTTTGTCACCAATAGCCCAACACCATATGATGAAACGACCACAGAGTATAAATGGAATGATGTCATAGACTAGTCACAGTCTGCATTGGTGGAGGGATTATATGCACCGGAACTTTAGCATATTCAAGATAGGTAAATGATTTATTGAGAACTCCATGAATCCCTAAGGTGGTATTGTATCTCAAAGGCTATGATGTTGCTTGGGTTGATTCTGAAATACATGTAAAGAATTGCAGTAGTTAATTCTCACTTTAAAAAAATAGCTAAGTTGTTTGAATCTGTAAAGATATTAATGCTCTTAATTAATTTTTGTTCATTTTTTCCACAAGGATTTATACAACTTCACAAAAAGGTGCTGCTGCAAATTTTTATAAAGTTCTTGTAGATTCAAAAAACACTTGTGAGACATTTTAAAGATTGCCCAGACTCCCTACATGTTAATAATGTCTTTGAATCTCAAATCCATCTTAAAAAATAGAATGGAGCAGAAAGCTTTTGTTAAAAGTAGCATTTTGAAATGCTGTCAGTAACTATCATAAATATTTGAGAAGTTAATATTTTAATCTTCAGCAATCACATTGAAAACATTTTTAGTGACAGACAGTGCTTCATTAATAGAGTTCTGTATGTCTAATTGCTTTAGGCAATAAGGGTTGCATTATTTTGACACATGACATGCAATTAGTACATGGTCACACGGCTAAAGGGAGATTTTACACCTTTTTTCCTTCTACATTCAGAGCGAATAATTAGCATATTTTTTCTGCTGAGAATAATCATCAGAGCCTTAGATCAGAAATTGTCTAATGAGGTAAAACTCTAGTTGTTGACATTAATACTTGTGGCTTTCCTTTTTTTTTTTTCTTGGCTCTTATGAAAAAAGTAACTCTACTGTTCCAGTTCATTCACCCCTTCTAAGATGTTCAAAAAATTTAGAAGTATTTTCTTGCCATGAAAGAATTGTATGTCTTTTTAAAAAGAAGAAGAAAAAGTAAGCAAACATCTCTTCCCGTAGCATCTACTAAGCTTGTGATACTTCAGAAAAGACATGCAGGAGATGATTTTGCTTGTCATGATACACATCTCATGCACCTATCATAATATTAAGGTATTATCTAGATATGGGGTTCACATATTCTTATTTATAAGGGTACGTACATGTAGGAATTTGTGTAGCTTGCCTGTCTAATACTAAGTAGCTCACCTCACATATTAAGTGTGTGTGTGTGTGTGTGTGTGTGTGTAAGCTTTCCAGTGAAAATATGATTTGATTACATTCTACTTGTTAATTAACTTTCTCAGGTGTAATTCAGTTTAATTGATCTGATCCAGTCTAGTTGAACTGAAAGCATGTAGCTTACCAAATGTTTACCCTAGAGTAATCCAACTGAAATCAATAATTAAAGTTCATTGTAACCAGTGTTCACTGAGAATAGTGTTTGAATAATTTGGATACACTTTTATAAATAACATCTCTTACTTCAACAGCTATTAATTGAAAACCCTTTGTTGATCCTTTATACCAACGTCTGAACGTTGGTAGAAACTGCTGACATGAAGAAATCTGTGAAAAGTAAACACGCTAATGTCAGCAGGACTTTACGGGTTACACAAAATATGGATTTTAAAAGCCTTCGTTGGCTGTTAAGATTTAGCAGAAGATGAGAGTGTCACCATCTAGTGAGATATGTAACAAAGATATGCCAGGTCCCACAGGGTTACTGTAGCTTGGTGCTGTAATAACCTGCTCCTCCTGCAAAGCCTTATATGCTCATGTAGCCTTATTGACGGCAAATTATTTTAGGTTCAGTTTGCCCTCCACATTTGGGAAAAGATTCCAAATTGTATCAGGTTAATGTATCAGCATACTAATTGTTACTAATTATCTACAAGTCTATCAATCTTCAACTAAATAATTTGAAAGCTAGGATTCAGAAATGCTGTTTCCAATGTAGAAAAACAGTAAAAAACAACAACCCCCCCCCCAAAAAACAGCACCAACTTGTATTTTGCTAGGGAAAAGGAATTTCTTATATGTAAACTTCTAGGTTATAGCTCCAAATGCTTGATGTCAGGTTCTTTGTAATTGAATCCACTGTAGCACACTGAGACCCTCAGTTCATGTCTTCAACTTTTATCTTTCTTGGAGAGAAAATTTTTTTTTCTCCATTGACTTGAATGTTAAAATATGCATATATTAAAGTGAAACCAAAAAAAGCATAATTTTGATGTCAGAAAAGACCACATTGTGTGCATCCATGGTGAAAAAGACACTCAAATTTGTAGTCTAAATTCATAGTGATATTCTAGTCAGTGGGAGACTCTTTCAAGAAATACATCAAACATTTAGTGTCCCTTGTAACAAAGGGCTGACTTAAGGTTGAACATAGTAAAATTCACTTTTATTAATATTCAAGATCTTTTGGTTCATTTGCATTCATATGTGAGTGAATTTAACTTGGGAATGGTATAACTTATAGTCCTATATTAGAATACATACTGGGTATTTACAAGGATTTGTATAGATTGTATACCACAGAGTGGATTCTTGGGATGTTGACTTTTGTGTGCTTGTGTGTGTTTAACAACTTTCACAGCTTTGTAAAAACCCTTACTGGCTTTTCATTTTCACTGTATCCTCCCTCTTCCAAGGCATTCACATATAGAACATGTGTATCCACTCTCATTTCCTTGTAATATTTATATTTATGGGCATTATCATATATAAAAACCTTAACAGCAAAAAATTCCCGGAGAGCTTACCTGTTTTTACTTATTTATCTTGTCCAGAATCCTATATGGGATTTACATATGTGTAAGCACCATCATTTCTGTGCTGTGTACTGAATCCAGGGCAAGGGTCCCCAATCCCCGCTTATCTGTCAGCAACTGCTGCAATCGACAAGGGTCTGTTCTCCCATCACTCCCTTCTTGTGAGCAGTTGCCAGAATCATGGTCGTTGTCACTATTTCCTCTTGGAGATCACTTGTATGATTGACACTTGTATGATTGTATGAGCCCTGGTGGCGCAGTGGTTAAATGCTAGTACTGCAACCACAAGGTTGTGAGTTCGATCCTGCCCGGCTCCAAGGTTGACTCAGCCTTCCATCCTTCCTCAGGTCGGTAAAATGAATACCCAGCTTGTTGGGGGCAATTAGCTAAAATACATTGTAAACCGCTTAGATAACACTCAGTTGATAAGCGATATAGAAATAAATGCTATTATTGCTATTGACAGGGCAACAAACCCCCATTGATCACAGTGGCTGCTGTATGGTAAGTGGAGATTGGAGGACTTTCACAGTTCCTACATGGCCCATAGACTAGAGGCTGCACAGGGGTCATGGATATGTAACAGCCACAAGTATATAACTCTAGGTTACACATTTGTAACTGCCATAGATGATTCTGGCTGTTGCATTTTGAGAGGTAGTTCTACAAGCCTTTGATGAAGACAAAAATAAGCATTTATCTTCATAAAGACACTGAATTATTACTGAATTGTGCCTGTGTGTGTTTGCTGATTACAATGTTTCACAAAAAGAGAGTGATAGTATCTGATACAACATCCTTGTGATGACATAGAAATATACAGTTAAGCAATTGCAAATGACCAAAAATTGGGGAAACACTTCAAGTATTTCAGAAGATATATTAGAAGATTAGTAGATTTTATTTTAAAACTGTAACACAGTTTGGCTGATAACAAGGAAATGAAAATCAATAAAGGAAAACTATTAAAACATGATCAGATACACAAGTATAAATCCTGAATCAACAAGGATCATCATCAACCCCGAAACTGGATGGCCATTTCCACACTACACTGTTATAGTGCTATTATTCCACTTTCAACCTCCTATGGAATCCTGGGGTTTGCTGGCCAGGAGGTTGAAAGTGGAATAATAGCACTATAACAGCATAATGCGGAAATGGCCTGGAAAGCAATATTGATCATCTTAATTTGATCCTGCTCTGCTCAAGAACAGATTGGAATGGTGAAAGCCTTTACCTTGGAAGTCCTGGCCCTTGGAGTGGGAATGGGGTGCAATTTTCGTATATTGTATATTTGGGGGGGGGGTGTTAAAATGATATATTTTGCACAAAATACAAACTAATCTGTACAGAACAGTGTATTTATTTTTTTGCACAAATGAAATATTTACTCCCAAATTCCTTTCCAATGCAAAAATGTTAAAAAATATGCAACATTCAAATTCGTCATTGACAACAACAATAAAATCAAAGATTTATATCTGTAATTCAGACTTTTTCTTTTCTCTGCCTTATCAGCAGTGCCGCCCCCACTATTAAGGAACCTGAGGTAACTGCCTCAAGAAACAGATGTGGAGTGTCATCAAAGGGTGGCCAATGATCAGTGATTTAATTTATCTAATTGCATTTTTACTACCAGGGCTGAGGAGAAGTGGCTGTGAGATTTGCTTTCTCACGTGCCAACATAAGATGACTGGTTTTGGGTACTAGGCGTTATAGATTGGGTAGATCAAGCCACTTACTCTTCTGACTGAGCATACAAAATGTCTTGGACCAGCCCTCACTATTAGATTTGGGTAAGGATGTGTAAGAATGTCACTCACTTTATTTTTAAAATATGAACTCACAAGTTTCTCCATAAGCAAGAGGAAAAGTATTTAAAACCATGAATAAGGAAGAAAGGCTAACTGACAGTTTTGGTCATCCAGGAAGAAGATTTTGAGTTCTTGATTCTTAGAAACCTAGTTTTGAATCCCCTGGTATTCAGCCATGTTTGTGATGCTAAATTATAATTGCCACTGCACCCACAGTCTTCTCATATTTCAGGATTGCATAAAAGTTAGATATAAGATAGTCTTCTTCATGTTTGGAATAGCTCCAGTTGACTTTGTCCAGTGCAGACTGGTGACAATCTTGTTCATTTGTTTATAATATCTTGGTGAAATTTATATATTTTTTCATAAACAAATGGGAAAGAATTTGATGTTTAAAAAAAATGTGGGAGAAAATAAAATTGAAAGCTTCCCTAAATCTGACTTGATCATTGTGTATGGCACCTTTCCTGGTGGACAGAATTAGCTCACCTCAGTTTCTTCAATAGAAATGCAAAATGGCACTATCCAGTCCCTTTCATGTTCTTTAATGCACATGTGGAATACATGTGCTACTTGACTCATTTGAACAGAAGTAACAGATTTGGTTGCACATCTACTGTGTTCACTGAAATGAACATATAGCTTTTGTGCTGGAGAAGTTCCTTATTTACAATCAAGCTTGGGTGCATGTTGCCATCAAAATAACCAGACTCTGATGACAATCTAAAGAATGCAAATACCTAAAAATTCAACACACATAGAACTGGATAAACAATGCTGCTTTAATAAGGATAGATTTGCTGACATTTATCTACCTTGTGAATTATAAGGGCAAAAAAATCAGCCAAAAGCATCTTTACATTTTTATTATTTGCAGTTCTCAGTTTGGATTTCTATCTGCCACAATTGCTAACAGAAATTAGGTTGCAGCTAGCTCAGCCAGAAATTCAAAAAGGATGTGACTTTTTCTTTCAAAAGTCACAATTTATAGCTACAGGGTCTATTCTTCTTTCAAAGAGCACATATTACACTAATTAAGGGTAACGGGAATGACAGGTCTGTACAGAGGGAGCTTACGGTTTCATAGAAATAATCTTCAGGAAAAAATAATAGTATGGGAGGGAAGAAATGTGGCCTGGGATCTTTAAAACACACAGACACACACACACATTCCCACCACTGAAGATGACATTAGTCAAATATTCAAAATAAAAACTAATCTAAATCTTAGATAAATTAGGGTCTAAGTATAAAATACAAATACAGGCAAACATTGTTAAAGGTTTTACCAGGTGCAGCTGGTATCCCTCTTTCTTTGGGATGGTGAATCCATGCTGCATTCTGCAGGAGCTGCTCTGTTTTACATGAACTATCCATGGTTCTGAACCTTATTTCCATAATAGATTGGATACAACCCATAAAACTGGGAGTAGCTTGTGTAAAATTCAGCTTGAATTCACTTCCTCAAAATAGCAGAGCCATCAGCTGCATATGGGATTTCTTATCAAACAAATATGCACATTTCCTTCATTTTAGCAAAATCCCCCCACCCCCCAAAAGAACCATTGGTGACGGGCATATCTAAATGCAAATTTCCAATTATCCCAATTGGTGTTATGTTGAAGTAACATGACTAGATGTAAGGGACTGGAGCCTGCAACTTTAGCCATGTAGATGAGGTATTTTTTGCAAGTGCAGTTTGGCACATAGGGATTAAAATCCCCAATTCTACATAATTCCTAAAGGAAGACTGTTTCCAGTCTTCTTACAATGTGGGATAAAAGACTTACTTTACCATCCCTTCATACCAACTGTTTAGTTTCTGTGTGGACCTGAAAATATTGGTTTGGGACTGTAAAGACTTAAATGTCTTGAGACCAGGTCATCTGAAGTATCACCTTCCTCTAATTCATCTCGTGCAAGATTCAAGATCTTCCACAGACACACTTCTACTTGTCCCTCCAGTTATTAATAAACAAACACCTAGGGTTGCCTTGTGAAATATAGAACAGGGCTTCCGTGCCTTTAACGATTGTGCAGAAGAAATTCATTCCCTTTTGCACTACCATTAAAAGTGTGGGATCCCTGTCCTGTATTTCACCTGGAAACCCTAGAAGCGACAGAAGTGGTCCCCTCTCCTCTGAAACTCCCTTCCCCAAAAGATCCATATAGCTCCTTTACTGCTCACAGTTAAACAGGCAGTTACTTCTCTTTTTAATCAGACTATTGAGTTTTCCTAAATTAATTGATTGCAGCCAATTTTATGACTAGTTATCATCAATTATAATATTATTTTAAGGTCAGCAGTGCATGTCACTTTGATCTCTATAGGAAGGAAAAGCAGCATTTTAATTATATTAAATAAAGAAAGAATAATCATAAGCCTAATTTCCTTTGGCTTGTCAGTAGAAAGGAGACTTTTTCTTTACTTCCAGGATGCACTTGTGGTCACAAAAAGAAAGTCTGGTACTCCTCACTATACACATATGATTCTCCTAGCAGTCAGCTTGAGGAATGTGATGTTAATTGGGGAAATGTTTTGAAAGTATGTCTATGTGGGGCTAGAGATCGAAATCCTTCTACTCAGTGCCACAGTCTCATGGAACACTGGGAAAGGTGCAGCCAAAATGTACAGGGATGGATTATCCACCCTGGATCTCAGTCATCCAGTCTCAGGATCCTGGGTTCAGTGTGCTTTAATGCACAAGTAAGCTATGAGCCAGTGTGGTTTAATGATTTGAGCACTGGATTATGACCCTGGAGACCAGGGTTCAATTCTCTGCTCAGTCATGGAAATCCACTGGGTGACTGTGGATGCATCACACACTCTCAGCCCCAGGAAACTCCACAATAGTTTTGCATTAGTGTTGCCATAAGTTGGAAATGACATGAAAGCACACAACAACAACAAGGCTATGAGAAGAGACAAAGAGTGATACATCTGAAATTATTTTATCTCAGCTATTGGTTCCAAATTCATGGTACTGCCTTTGAGTCCACTCAGCTCTCCACATCTGTGGGTTTGACTCTACAGATTTGATTATCTGCAAGTTTCTCCAACTACTCCCCCCACCTCAGGTGTTCCTTTTCCAGGGGATCGTTCCCTCTTGGCAGCTTTGATCAAGCTTCACAGCCTTTTAAAAACTCACCTCTGGTCTCTCTTCTCCTCCACCAGCTGCTGCCTGGCCAGCCAAGGATGGATTGCAATCAGATTTTATAATATCATAAACCCTCTCCTAATGCCTCCCTACACCCAAGGAATGAGATGGGCACAAGAAAGGAAGTATAGGGCCACCATGCTGACCTATCCCCATTTCCTCTTCTTCCCTGACCCGATTTAGGCACCAGGTGCCTGTTCCTTGGTCCCCTTCCCACACACATACATATTGATATTCACAATTTTTCTGTTTTTGTGGGATCCTGCATTCCTAATCCTAGAGAATGTGGCAGGCTGACTGTATATACTATTTTAAAATGAGGCACAGTCTCCTAAGTTTGTAGCAAAGATGGCAGATAGATAAGCAGTGAGTATAAGGTGTCCACTTATACAACCTATGTGCATGCGCACGCACACACACACACACACACAAAAGAAAAGGAAAAAAAAACAGACAAAAAGATGTGTATTTGCACACAGGTCATCTGACCAGTCTTCCACATCATGGTGAAAAGCGTCTTCTTTCTGTTATAATTAGCTTTTCTAAATTTGCAACCATACACATACCTGGTGTACTGAATCTCACTCATGCTTACTTAGAAGTAAGTTTGACTACTTTCAGTAAGGTCTGCTCTGAAATAATTGACAAAGGATCGTAACCTTAGGCTGCAATCCAATACACACTTGATTGCAACATTCCCATTTATTTGAGAAGAAGACAACCTCACTGAGGGGAGTTAATTTTGAGTAGACATGTACAAGACTTTGCTTGAAATGTCCTTTTGCAGATGATCTCCATTACTTCTATGTTGCTACCCATGCACATAAGTTTTAACATAGTCTTGGGAGAATTAAAACTTTTTTTTTAAAAAAAAGTCTTGCATAAATTATTTACTGTTCTTATTTTGGAAACTAGTGGTAATTACGGTGACTAGTTAATTATAGCTTCTTCAGAACTTGACAACAATGCTAATAATGCAATTGAAGAGGTGTGTGCAGTTGATTTTAATTGGAGGAGATGACATTATTTACCAGAATAAGTGATGGTACATAATCTCACATTCCTAATTATCGGTGACGAACCAACATCAAAAGAAGTGGAAGCTTCACTCTTTCAGCTGAAGGCCCCAAATATTATTTATCCTCTGTATGTTTGAATTATTGAACATTTGTATTAAGTACAGCAGATGGGTCAACATTCTGCCTGTTTTAACTCTCCTAAGACTATATTAAACAACACTTTTTAGTCTGTTACAGTAATCTTGTTTTAATTTGCACTCACCAGGTGCCATGACATGACCTAGCAAATACTTAGACCAGAGCTTTCCAAACTGTGTCACAACACATTACTGTGTCACCTGCAATGTGTAGGTGTGTTGCATGAACGTAATAGGTGGAGGGGCTGCCTCTCCCACTACTGCAGTGGGCCAGGCCTGGGTGGAGAGATTACTTCTCCAGATGCTGCCTCCACTGCCCCGGGCCAAGAAAGACACTGGCAAGGATGGCAGTGACAAGCTAGCCTTTGGTGGAGAGGCTGCCTCTTCCACAGCCATTGCAGGCTGAGGAAGACCCCAGTGAGGGCAGCAGTGGCAGCGGGCCAAGCTCAGGTGGAGGGGCTGACTCTGCTTACTGAATTACTGTTTTGCGAAATGACTGCACATTCAAAAAGGAGAGATACAGTAATAATGGGAGATTTCAGTTACCCGGATACATGTTGGCAGTCAAACTCTGCCAAGACAGCAAGGTCCAGCAAGTTTCTTGCTTGTCTTGCAGACAATTTCATGGTCCAGAAGGTGGAAGAGGCCACAAGGGGATCAAATATTCTAGATCTGATCCTGACCAATAGGGATGGCCTTGTTAATGAGGTAGAAATGGTTGGATCTTTAGCAGGGGAGTGACCATGCCCTATTGGAATTTGGCATTCAATGGGAAGGAGAAGATAAGTATAGCCAGACACTCATCTTAGATTTTAAAAAAGCGGACTTCTGTAAACTTAGGGAGCTGCTGGCTGGAATTCCATGGTCAGGAGTAGTGAAAGGGAAAGGAGTTCAGGAGGCATGGGAGTTCCTTAAAATGGAGATGCTGAAGGCACAGTCTAAAACTGTGCCAATAAGGAGGAAAAATGGAAGGCATCTGAAGAAACCAGAATGGTTGACAAAAGAACTCTCAGCTGAGCTAAGTGTTAAGAGAAACATGTACAGGGAATGGAAGAAGGGGGAAAGCACCAAAGAAGAATTCAAGCAAGTAGCTAAGAGATGTAGGGAGGAGGTCAGAAAGGCTAAAGCACAGAATGAACTTAGGCTGGCCAGAGACATTAAAAACAATAAAAAGGGCTTTTTAAAATATGTCCGCAGCAAAAGAAAAAAGAAGGAGACAATAGGGTCGCTGCGCAGAGATGGTGAATAACTAACGGGGGAAGAGAAAAGGCAGAACTACTTAACACCTTCTTTGCCTCAGTTTTTTCCCAGAAGGATACAAGCACTCAACCTGGCGGTTGGGGAGCAGGTGAGGAAGCAGGGGAAATGAAGCACATAATAGGTAGAGAGGTGGTACAGGAATACCTGGCCACATTGGATGAATTCAAGTCGCCAGATGAATTGCATTCTAGGATATTAAAAGAGCTGGCAGAGTTCATTCGGAACTGCTTGCTATAATCTTTGAGAAATCTTGGAGGACAGGAGAAGTTCCAGCAGACTGGAAGAGGGCAAATGTTGTCCCCATCTTCAAGAAAGGAAAAAAAGAGGACTGAAATAATTATCGCCAAGTCAGCCTGACGTCAGTACCTGGAAAGATCCTGGAGCAGATCATTAAGTAGTCAGTTTCTAATCACTTAGAAATCAACGCGGTAATCACGAGAAGTCAACATGGATTTCTCAAAAAATAAGTCATACCAGACTAATATTATCTCTTTTTATGATAGAGTTACTAGCTTGGTGGATGAAGGGAATGCTGTGGATGTAGCATATCTCGATTTCAGCAAGGCCTTTGACAAAGTTCCCCATGTAGATGACACCAAATTGGGAGCGATTGCTAATATGCCAGAGGACAGGATCAAAATTCAAAATGACCTGGATATATTGGAGAGCTGGGCCAAGGCGAATAAAATGAAATTCAACAGAGAGAAGTGTAAGGTCCTACACTTAGGTAGAAAAAATGGAATACAGAAATATAGGATGTGGCTGGATAGCAATACGTGTGAAAGGGATCTAGGAGTCTTCATAGACCACAAGCTGAACATGAGTCACCAGTGTGATGCGGCAGCCAAGAAAGCCAATGCAATTCTTGGCTGCATCAATAGGAGTATGGTGTCTAGATCGAGGGAGGTACTGGTACCACTCTACCCTGCTTTGGTTAGACCTCATCTTGAATACTGTGTCCAGTTCTGGGCACCCCAATTCAAGAAGGACATGGTCAAGCTGGAGCATGTCCAGAGGAGGGCAACCAAAATGGTGAGAGGCCTGGAAGCCATGCCCTATGAGGACAGACTTAGAGAGCTGGGTATGTTTAGTCTGCAGAAGAGAGGATTAAGAGGTGACATGATAGCCATTCTTAAATATTTGAAGGGATGCCATGTAGAAGAAGGAGAGGGCTTGTTTTCTGCTGCTCCAGAGACCAGGACAAGGAGCAATGGACTCAAGCTGCAGGAAAGGAGATTCCACCTGAACCTCAGGAAGAACTTCCTGAAAGTCAGTCAGGGCTGTCCGCCAGTGGAATATGCTGCCTCAGAGTGTAGTGGAGTCTCCTTCTTTGGAGGTTTTTAAGCAGAGGCTAGATGGCCATCTGTCGGGAGTGCTTTGAGGGTGTCCCTGCATGGCATGGGGTTGGACTGGATGGCCCGTGTGGTCTCTTCCAACTCTACATTTCTATGACTCTATGAAGCATGTCTAAAAAGTGTGTCACCAACATGAAAAGTTTGGAAAGCTCTGACTAAGACTGGGAGGAAGGCTCATTTAAAAGCTGAAGGCAATAGGAAAAGAGGATGATCTCAGAACAGGTAGACTGATTCAACCAAGGAAGTCATGGTCCTGAGTTGGCAAGCCATGAACAGAGCTGTTGATGACCAGGGCTCCTGGAGATCTCTCATTCATAAGTCACCATAGGTGGAAGTCAACTTGATGGGAAATAGTAACCACAAATTTCCACAAGTTGGCACTCTTCGTACATGTTGGATTACCTTTCCCACATTTCTATCCACCAAGGGCAATGGTTATCCCTACTGCAGAAGTTAGGGATCTGTAACTCAAAATATCTGGAGGACATCATTTTAGGGGCAGTGGCATTCGATTTTAGACAGTAAAAATTTGGATCCTATTGTAACACAATTCTACTTCTCCACAGATATAGAATCATAGAATCATAGAGTTGGAAGAGACCACAGGGGCCATCCAGTCCAACCCCCTACTATGCAGGAACTCACATCAAAGTAATCCCAACAGATGGCCATCCAGCCTCTGCTTAAAAACCTCCAAAGGAGGAGACTCCACCACACTCCAAGGCAGCATGTTCCACTGCCGGACAGCTCTGACCTTCAGGAAGTTCTTCCTGAGGTTCAGGTGAAATCTTCTTTCTTGCAGCTTGAATCCATTGCCTGCCCAAGTCTCTAGGGCAGCAGAAAACAAGCCCACTCCCTCCGTGACATCCCTTCAAATATTTAAACATGGCTATCATGTCCCCTCTTAATCTTCTCTTCTGCAGACTAAACATACCCAGCTCCCTAAGCTGCTCCTCATAGGGCATGGTTTCCAGATCCTTCACCATTTTGGTCGCCCTCCTCTGGACACGCTCCAGCTTGTTGATATCCTACTTGAATTGAGGTGCTCAGAACCGAACACAGTATTCCAAATGAGGTCTAACCAAAGCAGAATAGAGTGGTACCATTACTACTCCCTCGATCTAGGTACCATACTCTTATTGATGCAATCAAGAATCGCACTGGTTTTCTTGGCTGCCTCATCACACTGCTGACTCATGTTCAGCTTGTGGTCCACCAAGACTCCTAGATCCCTTTCACACGTACTGTTATCCAGCCACGTGTCCCCTATCCTATGTTTGTACATTCCATTTTTATTGCCTTAGTGTAGGACCTTACATTTCTCTCCGTTGAAATTAATTTTCTTAGCTTTGGCCTAGCTCTCCAATCTGTCAAGGTCCTTTTGAATTTTGATCTTGTCCTCTGGCATATTAGCAACTCCTCCCAATGTAGTGTCATCTGCAAATTTGATGAGCATGCTCTCTATTCCTTCATCCAAGTCATTAATAAGGATATTGAATAGCACTGGGTCCAGGACAGAACCATGTGGCACCCTGCTAGTCACTTCTCTCCAGGATGAAAAACAGCTGTTGGTGAGCACCATTTGGGTTTGGTTGGTCAACCAATTACAAATCCACCTAACAGTAGCCCTGTCCAGCCTGCATTTTACTAGCTTCTTTGCAAGAATGTCATGTGGAACTTTGTCAAAGGCCTTACTGAAATCAAGATATGCTACACCTACAGCACTCCCTTCATCTATCAAGCTTGTAACTCTATTGTAAAAAGAGATAAGATTAGTAGATATGTAGAGGTGTGCTCTCTTGATGTTTGCGCTCCTAAGTAAGTCTCATCTTTGTTCATTTTTTTTCTTTAGTTTAGTTTAGTTCTTTAGTTTAGCCTTTTATCCCTTTTTTTATTTGGGCCTGTAATTTATTTAGTCCTTCATCCCTCATTATTTTGGCATGTAATTTATTTGTTTATACTCTATCTGGACACACTCTGAATTACAGGCAGCTATAGGTATCACTTCTCTTGCTTATCCCCAGAGTTTCCATTACACTGAAGCCATAAACACAAAATTAGCCAATGCCTGCCATCTCTGTTAAGTTCATAGCTATCATTAGATAACTTAGAAAACGTTTTTTGGATTACAGTTCCTAGATTCATCCAGAGTTATACTCTAAAAAGTAAGTGATAGTTTCAACTCAGGATTTACATCTCTAGAAATTACACACATTTTTTCATTAAAAAAAATGTTGTCTGCCATCAACTCAGTTTTTACTTATGGTAACCCTATGAATGGGAGACTTCAAGGAGCCCTAGTCCCCACCTGCCCATTTCAGGTCTTGCAGACTCAGGTCTGGGCCTTCCTTGGTTGAATTTACCAATCTGAAATGTGGTTTTCCTCTTTTCCTACTGCCCAGTACATCTCATGTCATCTCATGATATGTCCTAAGCACAACAGCCTCAGTTTAGCTATTTTGACTTCTAGTGAGATTTCAGCCTTGATTTGCGCTCAGACCCATTTGTTTATCTTTTTGGCAACCTATGGCACCTGAAAACCTCCCCTTCAGCACGACAGTTCAACTTGATTTTCTTTCCCCTCAGCTTTCTTCACTGCCCAGCTTTCACAAACTATATATAGAAACTGGAAACATGGCATCAATGATTGTGACTTTGCTATGTAATTGTGTGTGTGTGTGTGCATATGTGTTTGCGTGATACACATACATACACATATGTGTATACACACATATGCCTTCAAGTCATTTCTGGCTTACGGTGATCCTAAGGTGAATCTATTATGGGATTTTCTGGGGCTGAGGGTATAGGATGCTCCAAGGTCACCCAGTGGGTTTCCATGGCCAAACAGGGAATCAAAACCTGGTTTCCAAGATTGTAGTCCAACGCTCAAACCACTACACCATGCAGGCTTGATAGAAAAATAGACAGATAGTGTCAGGATAGTGAGCCTCAGCCAGCAAGGGAGGAGGGAGGTCAGGAATATTTGCAGGGAGAGTCTGAAAATACCAAACACTAGGAAAACACAAGCTGAGCCAGGTCAAGGTTCAGTTCAATGGTTCAGGAGTCAGAGATCCATCCAGAGGGTTTCAAGGAGCAGGAGACACGAAGGTCGTGAGGGCTTGCTAGTAATTTGCTGCAAGCAAAGAGCAGCCACACTGGCAGACTTAAATAGCTGCTGTGAACAGTGCTGCTTGTTATTGTTTTCTTGACCTAGTCCTTGCAACCTCCCTCTGACCAGCCCATTTCAGCCTTCTTTGTGATTGAGAGCTGATAGGCACAAATGGCTGCAACTCCTCTGCATCACTGCTGGTTCCCTCTCCGTCATGAGCTGGCTGGGCAACTCTGTCTCTGTTTGACCTTCCAGTGCAGGGGATATTTGCAAGTTGACTTGCTCACTCACTGGCCCAATCCTTGGCACAGTCAGTTGCTCCTCAATCTCAGAGGCATCATCTATCCCACTGACTGGCTCAGTCCCAGGTACAATCAGTTGCTCCTCAATCACAACAGCATCATTTATCATGGATGGATGGATAGATAGATAGATAGATAGATAGATAGATAGATAGATAGATAGATAGATAGAGATTGGAGGTTTTTAAACAGAGGCTGAATGGCCATCTGTCAGGAATGTTTGATGGTGTGTTCCTGCATGGCAGGGGGCTGGACTCGATGGTTCCTTCCAGCTTTATGATTCTATAAACGCTTTCTAGGTCTTGGCTTTGTTCTGATTTCTTGACTACAATATCCATTTTGACTGATGTCTAAGCCAAAGTATAGAAAATCTATAACTATTTTGATGTCTTCACCACTCACTCACTTAAAAGTTATGTATGTTTTCTTACTATTAAACTGTAATTCTATTTTTGTACTTTCTTCCTAAATTTTATTTTTATTTATTGAATCGATACCCTGCCTTTCTCCTTAGGTATGACACAAGGCAGGGAAGTCTTTGCTACCACCAGGAAAACCAGGAACAGGGCAGCAGCAGTAGTAAATGCTGACAGAGGGGGAGGACCTGTCAGAGAAAATGGCAGTGGCACTTGGGCTAACTCATATTGTTGTGGTCTCTTCAAGTTGTTTCTGACTTATGGGGACCCTGAGGTGAACCTATCATGAGGTTTTCTTGGCAAGATTTGTTTGGAGGGGACTTTCTTCTTCCTTTGAGGCTTGAGTGAGTGATTTGGAGTGTGGGTTTGAACCTGGTCTCCAGAGTCATAATCCAGCACTCAAACACTATGCTGACTGATATAACTCTTGCTCTGTGTGTGTGTGTGTGTGTTTATATGAGTCTTTAAGCTCCCAATCAATTTATGGTGACCTCATGAATTTCATGGGGTTTTCTTAGTTAGTCAGTCACTTCCTTTACAGCTTACAGCCTCCTATACCTGGTATTTACTGGTGGTCTCCCATCCAAATACTAACCAGAGCTCACCCTGCTTAGCTTCCAAGATCAGGTAGAAGCTAAGAAGAATCAGTCCTTGTTAGGACTGGACTAAGAAAACTCTAAGAAATTAATGGGGTCTCCATAAACCAACAAGCAACTTGAAGGCACTTGTACACATATGATAAGAGTTATAAGAACCAACATAGTGAAATGGTTTGAACATTGAACTATGACTCTGGAGACAAGTTTTGAATCCCCTCTCAGCCATGGAAACTCACTGGGTAACCTTGGGCTAGTCACACCCTCTCAGTCTCAGGGGAAGGCAAAGGCAACCCTCTGAACTAATGTTGCCAAGGCAATGTCTCTTATTAGCACTGTAAAAAAGGTGGCACTGGTAAAATATTTCTGTGCTTTAAAAACCCTATGATGATGAGATGATTCTAAAAGGTGTGCTGTAGTTTACGGAGAACATTCATGATTGAACAGGAAAGACAGAGGTTAATCAAAATTACAGAGAAACCACCAATGGAGAACACCCCTTCATTTGTATAGGTCATTCAGTTATATGCTGTGTGTTGTGAAATAAGAGCATCTATTATGTTCCAGGGGCTGTGATGCTTTAGAATGTGTTGTGGAACCATTTGTGTTCCAGGTGTTTTGAACTTCAACTCAGTGGCAGCTCATGGACTGAAAAAGGCTATCTCATCACAAAATGGTAGGGGAGTATACTCACTCTGCTTGGTCTATGAGGCGTCTTTGCTACAGTTTGTATAATCTCTTACCATTGGCCATGCTGTGTGAAAATGGTGAGAGTTGATCCAAAATATCTGGAAGGCCTAAGGGTTTCCCCTCCCCAATACTCACCTATTCTAGAGGAGAAAGGCAGATTTTCCTTTTTTTAATCCCACCTCAAAATGGCACATCGTGAGAATTAATGCAGTAAAGGAGAAGGACAAAAATGACCAGATAAAATAGGAACTACAGAAGGTAGTTTTTGTATTTAAATCTGGCTATTAGTATAGAACACTCTCGCTGTGGAAATTGTCTAGGTGTGCTGGTTCTTGGCTGGGAAACAGAGATGGATTTATGGTGGGCTAACACACCAGAGAGATTATGCACAAAGCATGGAGGGAAAATTAGCATTGCTCACTCATTATCTGGTATGTTTGTCTGGATCCTGGATTTTTTAAAAAAATATTCATTGAAAACACTTCTCTAAAGTTAATATAAACACAATCTCTCTCAGGTTGCACTACATTAAGTTTAATTTCTGTGGTGTACTTTGTATAAGAATTACACTTTGGCTATTAAATTACTGTTGGGAAAAAAAATCATTGAATCTACCCGGCTAGGCAGGCTCAGATCCTGCATAAATGTGGGGTTCTTTATTGAATGCTATTGTTATGATTTAGAAACATTTTCCATATCTTTAGCACTGCTGCACTTCCCCCACCCCCCGCAAAAAGCTATAGGTTAAAGTTAGATCAATAACCCAATGAATGGGGGTACAATTCAGATCCAGCTATATTTCAAGGAGGGGATTATGTTTAATTATCTTCCTAACAATTATTCTTTGCTATTTCTTCAATGATCATATGAACATGGGTGCAGCTCTCTGACTTACGCAAGTGTGCTCTGTGACTAATGGGTTAAAGATCCCCCAATATAGTTTGAATCCATTCCAAGACGGTATCTATATTTTAGAAGATGACACCAACAGACATAATCCTTGCCATTGATTTTACAGGTTGAGTTTGTATCATAATATACTGAGGCAGTACTTTATTCGAGACTTGCTTCGGGGTGTAGCCACTTCCAGCATTGAATAACAGGCTAATAAAAATGGTAGTAGAAAGAGCTTTATGACCCTCCATTGACTTGTGTTTTACATCATATTATCTTATTGCTGACATCTGAATTAAAGGTTAACAAACACTATTTAATGGGTTGTCTGCGAGAACATACAATACATGAATACACACCTACCTACCAATGCCTAACAGATATTGTGCGGTATGAGCAATCTGAAGGATTTGCAAATGTGTAAAGCCTTCCGACTGACACTTTTTTAGCAGTATGAAATATCACATTTTTGTTATACTTCTTCCAATTAAGTGAATATCTACCATTATAGCAATCTATCATCATTTTAACAGCATCATTAACTTCCACAACGTCTCACAGATGCTTTGTGCTTCTTTCAAAATTAGCTGCAAGATTCATTTATACAAAGTGCAAAAGACGGAAAACAAATGCAGGAAATCATAATCTCTCAGGTATATAAATAATAAAAGGGTGCTTACAGAGAAAAATGTGACCACAATGAAAGGTAAGATAAATAAATAAAAGAAAATGGTTGATAGGGGGGAGAAGAATTAAAGTACTTATTCTGCAAAAAAAAAAACGTACAGTGATAAAAATGTACTAACCTTATAAAAATATAAATTATTTCTCTCTCTCTCTGGTAATTATCAGGAAATATGGTTTATCATACTATAAAAATGTACTAACCCTATAAAAATACTAAAATATTTCACTATCTATAGTAATTATCAGGAAATATGTTTAACAATTGAACAAAATGTACTAACCTTATTAAAATATACTAAATTCTTATACAATCTATAGGATTTTTTTTTAAAAAAATCAATAAATTTAGCTATAGAGGGAAAAGTTTGAAAATTCATCTGTGATTAGGAAAGTGTTAGGCATCTAATTTCAGTCCAAAGTTTTGAAGGACTTTGTCTTCTCAGACTGTCTCTGTGGAGGACACAATTTGTACTCTAAAATCCTCACAATGACAGGTGGTGGACATATTGGGGGGGGGAAGTACACCTTGAAAAGTATGCATAGAAAAATGTGCACATTTCAAATATGCACAATATGTCAGTTAAACACATTCTAGCCAATGTGTTTTGTGGATCCAAGGAGGCAGGTTTTGCTCTGCTGGCCACATAAAAATACACCAAGAAAATAAAGCTTTGAGAAAATATGGCCACAAACATATTGGTTACAGTTGCACATAAGCTTGGCGCCATCACGGATCCAAATTCTGACATTGACCAACCCACTTACTGGCCAATTGGCCAACACCCAGCCTGCTCCCTTGCTGATGCAAAGGATGTCAAGTTGAGAGACCTGGGCAGCAAGCCAGCCCAGAGAAGGCAGTGTGAGAGCCAGCAAAGTCCAGCCGGGAGGAGACAAGCGAGCACTTTACACAAGGGAGTTCATTTACCAGAGTGTCAAGCAAAAGCCATAGTCAGAGTTCCAAAAGCCAAGGGTCAAGAGATCAATTCAAGGTAGCAGGAACCGGGTGCTGGGAGCAAGGAACAGGCAAGAGGAGGGCTTGAAAGAAGTTTGTCACGAGCAAAGGAAATCTTCCAGGCAGGCAGTTATATAGCCCAAGACATAGGTGTGCTAGTCACTGCTTCTTGAACTTAATCATGGAAGCCTCCCTTTGCTCATCTCTCTTGAGTCTCCGCCTTGTTTGTGGGCTGATTGGCACAGGCTTCAAACCATCTTCAGGATCGGATCCCTGTTGCCCTAAAGGAGCAGGCAGAGGAACGTCCAAGCTTCCTTGGTCCATGGCAGCAGGGGGAGCTCCTGAGCTGCAGGACTCATCTCCAGCCAGAGCCACAGGGACCAACAGCTGCTGCTCATCAGCAGCAGCTCTGACAGGGGCTTCAGTTATCACAAAGGATGACAACTATGAAACTTGACATGGGTGGATACCACTACATGGCAAACCTAACACCTCTGGAGCTGGACATGACCCTTACTGCCACAATCCCCAAGGTCCAACAAGGGGATGCCCTGCAAATTGATTGGGCCTCCCAACACCCCAACATACCTATTTCCTAGATCCATGTCAAACTGCCTACAAAATTATGACAATACAATTTATTACAATGTGCATTCCTTACTTGTAGAGAGAATGGGTGGGATGAAGCTCAAAAACTGAGGTCAGAGTGCTGGGAAGCTGACTTGTATACTGCAGCATCTGGCCTCAAGAAAGCCTGTGACAGAAATCACTATATTCCCACACACCAGCAGAATCCCACACACAAGCAGAAAGAGCAGGCCTTTAACTCCATTGGCCAGTCATTCTCTGCACTTCCCAGAGCCTATGCAAGGTAGGCTGGCTTCTGGGGAAAAGGAGCCTGATTGATACCATGAAGTCCAACTGCTCTACTCCTGCTTCAGACTGCAAACTCACCCACTAAGTTAGGAAGAAGGTTTAAGGTGCATGAACATGTATAGAAACATGTGGTGGGGAAAAGAAAGATGGCTCTCTATACTGGGGTGGGGGAAATGAGGTTGAACCACACAGGAAGGTGGGAAAATAGGATATCTTTGGATTCAGAATTTACAGATGTGCACATTCATAACTATGATCTTGGACATTCCATCTCAGACCTCAGAACAGCAGTCCTTAAACAAAAACAAACAAAAAAACTAAAAAGGAAGGTTGGAAAGAGAAATAGCAGAACAGGAATATCCACAGACTCCAGTCTATCAACAATGGGTTGAACAGAGACAATGTTTACCTGGCCTACTATGTGTGCTATAGCACTAGTTAACACCACAGCCTCATGAGGACTCTCTTGCCCAGTTTATCAGATCTCCTTTCTGGTTCCCAACCAGCCTCATACCACATTCCAATAACTCTCTCCATCATTCATCTACTTATCTATTCTTCTTAGTTTTAGGCAACATCTTTCTTCTTGCCTTTGTCCCCCAATAACTATTGGCCATTGTTAAAACTGAACTTGTCACCTCATCACCATACCCGCAAGTTTTGCATTTCTATTAATATTTACACATAAAATCCTGCTCATTCATACCTATAAAGATCCGTTCCTATACACCTCACTCCATGGACCTGATGAAACAGGTCTATGAAATCTTATGCTACCAACTTTTTTCTCTCAGTTAGTCTCAAAGGTGCTACAAGACCCCTTTCCATATGATCTTCCCTATTCCAAATGGCTGGCATTATGGTGAATTGTTCTAAAGCATCAACAACGGAAGGAACAACTATAACATAAACCCTGCTATAAATCAGAGAAAACAACCTTAAATTATATATGAAAGAATCCAGAACATCTGAGACTGAATTATTTATTAATTTCCTCTTCCAATTAATGCTAGTATGTCATTGTGATAAAGTATTTGCCTTGTTGAAATCGTAGTCTATATTTTACATGCTTTTAATCTACTGCCCTTTTGAACAGAATTTAAAACTATATAAATCAAGCATCTAATTTTGTTGAAAACTAAATGACAATTTCCACAAAATATTTTAATTATTTTAACTGCAATGTGAAAACTTGTAGTAGACGCATATTCAGAACACCTTCAAGCAGTTCTGATTTTCCGTTTGCATTTTCCCCAAAGCAAAAATCACACATTTTAGAAAAGTAAATTTTCTAACAATCATAGACAAAAGTTAAATATTGTTTATATTCTTCAATATGAACAAATTATCAATATAGCAACCCAATTTAACGTTTACTTTCCTGCAGAGCTCTCTCTTAACAGTTCATGGACTTCATTGAATCTTTTGTATTTCAAGAATGAGTTACAATACTGTATATGCCATATAGTGAAATGTAATGGAAGCAAGATGGAGCAAAAGCTGTTTGTCAATAGTCACAGGTTTACTCATTTCAGATGAACTATTGCACTTACATTAGACCAGCACAATTTATGATCTAGCAAGCTGAACACAACCTTCAGACATGTTTAATTCCTCCCACAAATATGATGAGCCTTCTGGTTTTGCATCTATTACAAAATGGGGGTGGTGATTAAGGAAGGTGAGGCACTCATTTCACTTTCTTTTGGATCAAAATTACCAAAATCCAGAAAAATTTAGGTTTCAGAAAAAGTAAAATTAACAAATTTGTGTATATATAGGGATGGGAGACCTAGTAGCATCAGCATTCAAGGGGGTGTTGAACACCTCCTTTCACGATCTTTGAACAAGTACAACTACTTATGCAACAAGAGGTTGCGTGATTGTACTGTCACTTTTGGACTTTAAACTTTGAGGTGTAGTAGCAGTAGTACTTGTAGTAGTAGTATTAGTATTAAGGATAATACTATTGCGTCTACTGCTAAATCATCATCATCATCATCATCATCATCATCATCATCATCATCATCATCTTGTCATATATAATAAGAATCCTGGGCAGCTTACAACAACATCAGGCCTTTCTGCACTACACTGTTATAGTGCTATTATTCCACTTTCAACATCCTATGGAATCCTGGGATTGGCAATTTAGGGAGAGGAATTTAGAATTCTCAGCCAGAGAGCTCTTTGGCCTCAGTAAACTACAAACCCCAGCATTCCACAAGATGTTGAAAGTGGAATAATAGCACCATAAAAGTGTAGTGCAGAAAGGCCCATCATCTTTAAAACAATTTAAAATGTAAAACAATACAACAATTTAAACATTCTAAAAGCATATTAAGCAATTGAACAATTTAAAAAGTTAGAACAGTTTTTAAAACTATGTTTGTGTATAGATTTTAAGTGTCAAATTGGTGGAGACACTATTTGCATTGGAGCATACTGTCTTTGATTGACCCTGATAAGATAGGATTATGACTTAGATTGTCCACTTATGGATGCAGATCTTTGTAAATTTTGTTCTCTCAGGCAAGAACAAATGCACCATTTTCCTTCTTCCTGGGAGAAAGCTATTGCTATCCACTTTTCAGGATTTATACTAAGCCAAAATGTATGGGGTTTTTTTTTCTGTGCAAAAAACATTTCCTATACAGAAGACACCATTTTCTGCATGGAAAATTCTCTTTTTTGCACAGAAATGTTACTCCCTGCACAGAAGAACCTGCTTTCAATGCACAAAATGCCATTTTCTGTGAAAGAAGATTCTCAACCGTCTACGAGCCACCTCAGCAGAGTTTCTCAAATCTCTAGTTCACTGTGAAAGTGGAAAAACTGTGAATAACTCTAGACCTTCCCAAACCATATTTAACACACAAAAAAGTATAATCACCATATTCAACCCACCGTGGATTCCTTTGAGGCATCAGGGTTCCTTCACAAGGCAGAAGTGGAGGGCTAGTGGGGCTTACTGCCACCTCCACTGCTGCCCCCGCACCATTTTTAATAGGGACTTAAAAGCCTCGTTTGCAGTTTCTCAGTCTCAAGAGGCTTGCAGGCCCTATTAAAAATGGCACAAGAAGACAGCAGAGGTGACAGCAAATAATCCGTGAATAATCAAATCTGCAAAAGTGAAACCTGCAAATGTGGAGGGCTGATTGTATACTTATATAGAATCATAGAATCATAGAAATGTAGAGTTGGAAGAGACCACAGGGGCCATCCAGTCCAACCCCCTGCCATGCAGGAACACCCTCAAAGCACTCCCAACAGATGGCCATCTAGCCTCTGCTTAAAAACCTCCAAAGAAGGAGACTCCACTACACTCCGAGGCAGCATATTCCACTGCCGGACAGCCCTGACTGACTGTCAGGAAGTTCTTCCTGAGGTTCAGGTGGAATCTCCTTTCCTGCAGCTTGAATCCATTGCTCCTTGTCCTGGTCTCTGGAGCAGCAGAAAACAAGCCCTCTCCTTCTTCTACATGGCATCCCTTCAAATATTTAAGCATGGCTATCATGTCCCGTCTTAACCTTCTCTTCTGCAGACTAAACATACCCAGCTCTCTAAGTCTATCCTCGTAGGGCATGGCTTCCAGGCCTCTCACCATTTTGGTCGCCCTCCTCTGGACTTGCTCCAGCTTGACCATGTCCTTCTTGAATTGGGATACCCAGAACTGGACACAGTATTCAAGATGAGGTCTAACCAAAGCAGAGTAGAGTGATACCAGTACCTCCCTCGATCTAGACACCATACTCCTATTGATGCAGCCAAGAATTGCATTGGCTTTCTTGGCTGCCGCATCACACTGGTGACTCATGTTCAGCTTGTGGTCTATGAAGACTCCTAGATCCCTTTCACACGTACTGCTATCCAGCCATGTGTCCCCCATTCTATATTTCTATATTTCATTTTTTCTACCTAAGTGTAGGACCTTACACTTCTCTCTGTTGAATTTCATTTTGTTAGCCTTGGCCCAGCTCTCCAATCTATCCAGGTCATTTTGAATTTTGATCTTGTCCTCTGGCATATTAGCAACCCCTCCCAATTTGGTGTCATCTGCAAATTTGATGAGTGTGTCCTCTATTCCTTCATCCAAGTCGTTGATAAAAATATTGAACAGCACTGGGTCAAGGACAGAATCCTGTGGCACCCCGCTAGTCACTTCTCTCCAGGCTGAAAAGCAGCTATTCGTGATCACCCTCTGGGTTCGGTTGGTCAACCAATTACAAATTCAACTAACGGTAGCCCTGTCCAGCCCACATTTTACTAGCTTCTTTGCAAGAATGTCATGGGGCACTTTTTCAAAGGCCTTACTGAAATCGAGATATGCTACATCCACAGCATTCCCTTCATCTATCAAACTAGTATCATAAAAAGAGATAAGATTAGTCTGGCATGACTTATTTTTGAGAAATCCATGTTGACTTCTTGTGATTACCACATTGCTTTCTAAGTGATTAGAAACTGACTGCTTAATGATCTACTCCAGGATCTTTCCAGGTACTGACGTCAGGCTGACTGAGCGATAATTATTTGGGTCCTCTTTTTTTCCCTTCTTGAAGATGGGGACAACATTTGCCCTCTTCCAGTCTGCTGGAACTTCTCCTGTCCTCCAAGATTTCTCAAAGATTATAGCAAGTGGTTCTGAAATGACCTCTGCCAGCTCTTTTAATATCCTAGGATGCAATTCATCTGGCCCTGGAGACTTGAATTCATCCAATGTGGCCAGGTATTCCTGTACCATCTCTCTACCTATTATGCGCCTCATTTCCCCTGCTTCCTCACCTGCTCCCCAACCGCCAGGTTGAGTGCTTGTATCCTTCTGGGAAAAAGCTGAGGCAAAGAAGGTGTTGAGTAGTTCTGCCTTTTCTCTTCCCCCTGTTAGTAATTCGTTAGTATATGAATCCTTGCACAAACTCTTTCTTCTTCTAAGGAATTTAGCTGAATTCCATTTCCTAGCCCAGGCAGCAAATACATTTTTGTTGAGTTATTGACTGGACTTTACTTATGGCTTTACTTATGGCTATTGGAAAAGTAATCATTTTGTTGAATGCCATGCATGTGTGTAAAATGGCAGTGACAACAAAATATATGGAGATAAATTATGTTTTTATTTTTATAATCATGTGTTATTTTTCAATTAATCATATGCAGATAGCCCCATAAAAGGGCATGTATATCTTCTATTGCCTTGCCAACTAACTGACGTCAGCTCTAATACAGTGCTCTGTTGAGGATTTGGCAACACAATCAATACTTACGTAATTTATGATCGGCTTCAAATAATCATATCCTATTGACTGACGTGCCAAATGCTTGACAGTTTCAGAAATTATGGGTCATGCAAATTGCTAGCTTCCCACAAGTTCAATTAAGCATCTTTATGTTGATGTAATTAAAGCAGCAGTGGCATCTGAAATTTATCAAACAAATGATAGACCTAGGAAGATAGCCTACTAAAGTGGTAAAAAGAACTTTATGAATACAAATGGTAAGCATTTATCCTCAAACCATTACTGTTTGGGGCAAAACAGAAACATATTTGGCAATTCTCTTCTTATTTCCCATAACAGCTGAACATTTTTAATTCATTGATTGTGACAGTCAGATACAACTGTTTCAAGTGTTGCCAGTAAATGATACATTCAAACCAGGTCCAAATTATCAAGTTATGTTGCTATGAAAATTCCATTCATTGCAATAAAGGCTTGAGTACTGACCTAACCAGGACACCCATGTTTTGTTACAGTGAGTTATGTCTGGTAACTAAAATGCAAAACAATTCTCTCTTAAAATCCAAGGAAATATACTCAAAAGTCCTGATCATGGTGTTAAATGCAAGGGCAAGGAGTTGTTTCATATTAAATGTTCCACACATCTAGTTTTTACATACCTAAAGACACCTCAGTGCCAAATTCAGGTAACTCCCCTAGAAGAGTTCTGGAATCCTTAACAGGAGTTTACAACATGCCTAAATGAACTTCAAGTGCTGTATCTCTTGAACTCAGAAGAAGCACAGCCTAAAGACCAGAATATAGGGTTTTAATGCTAAAGACTCCTCTTTTCCCTATTTTAGCATCAAAAATTACAGCAGCCAGTAGTAGAAGCAGTTCACAAGCTGCTGTTGGCAGGAGGAAAGAGTTTGTTGTTGGCACCAATACCCTATTCTAAGCTCACTGAGTGGGCCTTAAATTCCCATTTGGCAAACAGTTCTGTGCAAGGTGGAAAACATATATTTGCTTCACACAGTATACCTGTAGTGGTTGTTCTGGCTCTATTTCATCTTAGGAAGTATCACAAACAGGTTGCTTTTGCTTGATATTAAAGATATTTCCAGCAACATATTTCTGCATTCTTGGGCGTTTCTTGAGTATACTTGGACAGGCTTCTCTGGAAGTTTAATTTAATTTACATAATGGAAATTACATTACATAGAATGTAAATTTAAGATATATTAAGATCATTTTTTTCGATTTTAATTTTGAGTGAATTTTAGTGTTAGATGTTTACTCATTCATTGGTGAAGAAACTGATATTACTGTGCTTGCTGTAATAAGAACAATGTTTCTTTTTTAAAATGAAATGAAATGAAATTTTTGGATTTTTTTTCTCATAAGCAGCAGCCAGTATAATAATAAGTACCATATCACCTGCTCAGGGACATTTTAGATTGTCCCATTCTTCCTCCATTCCCTTTCCTCTCAGTTAGAAAAAGTTGCAAAGGTTTACCTTGACACCATCACCTAAGGTGACAAGTGGAAACAATTCACCACCGGCTGATGAGGGAATGATAGCAGGCCCCACTTCCTCAAATGCCATGTTGTTGCTTAAGCTCCAGTGACAGTGACTGAAACTGGTGGATTGCCTTCTGGAAATATTCACCGGACAACATGACAAGTTGAATTACAGCCGTATAACAAATTCTGCATTGTACAATACCATTTAGAAAACTGTTTTTGTCAGCTAAAAGATATTGATTGAGGTTAAAACGATATTTAAAGGCTGCCATGCAAAGGTGTAAAATCAGCACATACAAGAGAAGGTCTCATACATAACACGGTTTGCTGTTTGGCTACAGCCATTCATACCGCTGAAGACACAAGCCTTTTCTTAAGCTAGATAATGGCTTGCCTCTTCAGAAATTCAAACTGCTGCAGTGGAGTAGATGGGGGAAGTGAGTAAGGAGTAACTGGCTCACACTAGGTGTGTAAAATGCACATGGTCATCCTCTTGACTGCAGTAGACATTAGAAAGGAGGAATATATACTAAAAGCTTTAAAACATCTGCCCAAAAATAACGTCCTCCATTCCATAATAATCAAGAGCAAAATTCATGATTTATTTATTTGTTTTAAATCTAGATAACTCATTGCTAGAAAGAAAGAACAAGGTAATGGATTGAAATCTTTTAATAAACCAAATATTGTTAGGGAGCTGATTTAGAACAGCACTAATTAATTTAAAAGCAACAAACCAGGTTTTATGCACAACGGCAGCTAAAGCAGAAGCTGTTAAAGAAAACTTGTGCTTTATAGAGTCCTTCTAACAGTAGTAAATGTCAGTCTCTTGCAGAGGTACAATATCTTTTTCAAACACCCAGGGTAGTACTCACATGAAAAACCCAACACAAACACAAAATAAGACAAGATCCCCAAGCACAGCCAAGGGACTGCATTAAACACCATAAATAATGCAGGCAGAAGACGTTTAAAGCTACTGAGCAACTGTGCGACCAAAAGAAAAAAAAATCATGGAAGGAGTGAAGATTTATGAGGAGCTTTTAATTTGGAAAGTGGGAAACCAAATACAAGAAAGAAATGAGGAGGTTGTTGAGGATGATGGATTAACAGGAAGTGATGGTGAGGCCTCATAAGAGAGGGAAGTGATATCACACTAATGAGACACTTCATAGGGAGCAAGTCCCTATGAAGCAGATGTCTGACCCCAAATTTCAGACTAGAATATAGATCTATGAGTGAGTTCGAGCTACTCATAGATAAACACAGAACCTAAGTTTCCACAACTGATTGAAACTCTGATTGTGAATACTTAGACCCTGACATATTCTTATCTCCTGTATAAATTTACTGGTTTGCCTCACAATTAAGGACAAAAATAATTTACTTTCCAAAGTCTGTGGGGAGGGTGACTTTTGGAAATTAGGCTTTTGAGAACAGGGGTGCTGGAAAGACACCTCTTCTATGAGCTAACAATGGATTTCTCCAAAATGTGAGCATAACATCTTATTCCTTCTTTTGATCTAGAATACAGAGCTGCCTTTCTTTGACATGGTCACAAGAGGTCTCAGGCCTCAAGGCCACCTGGAAAGAAATTCTTCCATTTGACTTAGAATCCTTTTTCCTTCATCAAAGACATACAGCAACTCAGCAAGAAAGCGAATTCACTCTGCACATACTTAGGATCTATACCCGTGCAATGCAATTGTTCTACTCCTTCACATGACAAGGAATAGTACCTTGAATTACAAACAGGTACTTGACTACTCTCACCAATTCTAGGACTAAGTCCTGAAAAGCCCAAAATAATCCCTGTATATGTTATTCCTTTTTTCTCTCCAAAAGCCACTGAGCTATTCATGAGGTCTATGGCATTATCATAAGAATGACATCTCTTGCTGCCTATTTTATTTGTTCCTATCAGGAAGAAATGTATCTAGTTGTATATTGTATTGCCAGGTTCTTCTGTTTTTAACAACATGCTAATATCAGCATATCAGTATAAATACGCATGCAATTGTCAGTTAATATTATGGTATGATTTTCACAATGCCTAAGGCAAGAAAGCATTATTTGTCAGAGGGGGGAGAAATAATGTGGGGAAAAAATAATACAATTTTTTAAAAAGCATTTCCACATGCTTTTCCAAGAGCCATGACACAAAATCAGCTCATTATCAACACGTGGTTCTGCACAATGAAAGTATGAATAATCTGAATGCTTCACAATGTGCAATACCATATGCTGCATACACATACATACACGTATATACATAGATATATACACATTTGTGAAGAAGCTGTGAATGCCAAAAGACACTTGCATTTTAAAGTAAGCAAATAATCACTCCAAATGCCATTGGAGATTGAACCCAGATTATGATACTGTATATTCCTCAAGTTCTACAACTAGTTGTGCAGAAGACAAATCAGCACTATATCAATATCTCTGCCACAACCTTGCCCCCCGCAAGCCATCTAAGCAACAATCACAGCTCATATCGCACTCTTCCTTCCCCTTCTACCTAACACAGTAATAGACTGAACTGACAAGGAACTTCACTTTACAATCTGCACGCCAATAGCCTGAATAAACTATTAGTCAGCTTTCAGGGGTGCATGGAAAGAGTTACTTTTTGGACCACAGCTCCAGAACCACCCAGCTAGCATTTCCCAAGCTCTGGGTGTCAGCAACTGAATCTTTGCACAATATTCACATCCCTTCAGTTTACTTCTTAACACCAAACCCCTACTTTTATGGTCACATTACAATGCATCTGGGGGAGGGCAGTGGAACCCGGTTATGTCTTTCCATGAATGAAAAATGCATTTCCTGGTCTCTGCTGTGGCCCCTCAATGCTCCTTCAAATCTGCTTCAGTTAATTGGAGAGAGAATTGTCAGAGAAGATTTTGAGAGGAATGGAAGGCTGCAGGGGAAACCATGCTGGGCTGGAGGAGATTGCATCACACAAAGAGACTTCTACTTATGCAAAATTTGGCTCCACCTAGGCCTCGAAATATGCTTGAATATTGTGCATCAAATGCCTCATCTTTGTGGAAATTTTAGTTAATAAAATATGGGTGCATTTTATTTACATTCAATTGTTGCTGTTTTTTTCATTTTTAAAAATTGTAAACTGCCCTAGGAATAAGTTTAAGAGACTGCTATAAAGATAATTTCTGGTACATCAATCAACATGCCCTTGGAATTTGCCCCCTGTACGTGTGCTAAGAAGCTGTGATTTGTTGCATCTTCCCCATCTGTACCGTGTATGCACAGCCAATTACACAGATACAGGATTGTTATCCCACATGTCAGTTTATATCCAGGATTGGTCTCCACATTCCTATACGCAAGTGATTTCAGTGCTGGAATTTTTCTTGTGTGAAGCAGCCCTTACCGGGGTAACTGATAACTCTTGTAAGCATTCTCTGTTGTGAATAGAATTACTTGACTGTCAGTCATGTTACTTTAAAATACCTATGTTGCAAAAGCCATATGTGTCATTATAGATTTAGCGGTACTAGCAACATCCTCTTTTGTTAAACAAGGAGGCAATAAGACTAATTAACACTCACCAGGGAACCTGAAATAATGATCCCTCTATCTTTGGAGAGCCAATTACCCCAAATATTCACATTAGCTACTTAGTGCTTCTTTGAAAGAAATGTCTTGATTTCTTCTTTTCTTTTTAATTTAAAGCATTATATAATATGTAGCATCACATTATAAAATGTTATGTCACATCCTGACAGGATACAGCTAAGGGTATGCTGAATATATTGGGAGTTTAAAATCTTCCGGAAATTAATAAGCAACTTAACTTTACTTGGCAGAGGAAGGTTGGATGATATCTCCAGCTCCTTACCACTGGGAAGAGCACACTAGAACGAATCAGTCTGCCACAGTGTGTCACTATTGCTTCTCACAGAGACAAAGGACAGAACATTGTCTATGGGAAAACATGCAACAGATCCCAGAATTGCACTTTGTTGATTTAGTCACCCACACATACAATGTAGAATATAGCTGGATTTTAGGTCTGAAAAGAACTAACTAGGAATATCAGTTTCTAGAAACCAGTTTCTTCTGCTATGCCCAATCATTGTTGTGAAAGTGCAGAGAAAGAAATACTGAATTTCAGTGGGTAGGGCATCTTCTGAAGGAAACAGGGTAGAGTCAAATAATGGTCAGAATATACAAAGTGGTCACCTACTAAAGTACCTCTGACTCTACTTCCTACTTTGTTTGCTTTTGCATATTCAGACCAGGTATTACATTCTTCAGTAGACATACCTTCAGCTTATATGGCTAAAATTTAGCAGTGGTGTACATAAGGGGTGTAGTGTGTGTGTGTGTGGGGGCATTTCCTCATCCCACACCCACCCAGCCCTTCTGAAGTGATGCAGTGTCATTTCTGACTGATATTTTGGCTGATTTTCAGCTGATTTTTCTTTTTTCCTATGTTTTTGGGAGGTTGGGGGGTTACGGAAAGGCAAACTACTGTGATTTTGGCATATTTTGGCTGGTTTTGTAGGGAAAAAAAAGCCTGAAAATCAGTCTGAAAACTATAAAATTGGGACGGACAAATCTGGGGGCTTTGGGAGTTGAGAGGCCACAGTTAGGAGTCTTAAGGGTTCTATGCAGCCCATGGACCACACTTTGCCCCTCCTGGTTTATTGGAACCAGGCCTCACAGAGTTGAAGCCCTGAGATTTTTTATTTTTATTTTTTTTTTTTTATTAGCAGGGACTATGATATCTTCTACCCAGACTATGCCCTTGACTTTCCTTGTCCCTGCTGAGTTTAGATCCAATCCCCACAGTAGCTAGAGAAGAAATGAACATTCCAGCAACAATGTATTCTTATGAGCTGCAATCCCTGCTGCAATTCAAAATATTTGGGGTGGTAGTGACTTGTTCTTAAGGAAGTAAGACCCATTAACTTTAGAAAATACCTGTTCCCTGTGGGGCTGACAGAAATGGTTTTTACATGTAGATTACATAGCTGCCTGCATTTCTGGACTCACCTTGGGAACATCTCCACAGCAGCTATCACTACACATGCTGCAAATGAGTAAGGAGTCAAAAATATATCTGAAGCTTTTCAAAGTGAGTGAGCTAGTGAGTAATCGGTAATGTGCATTCTTAAATGCTACACTGCAGAAACAGATGGTTAAGAGAATAAAGAAAATTATAAAATCAATGGAGATCGTGTAGTCATAGCTTGCATACTGTACATGATTTTTATAAGTATACTAGCATATTTACCCGGCGTTGCCTGGGATTTTATTTTCTCATAGGTAACACTTGTTAGAAATACCTTAGGAATTACCTTACCTTATTTTAGGAGTTAGATGCAGTTGAAATACACAGATTTGAGATCCTGTGTTTCTAATTCCCCAGACTGCCTTGTCTAGTGCCTATAACTTTTCTCCATATTCCCTAATCCAATTTGTAGTCAGAGTTATTAACATACAGAGTTTGGTTTCTTGAGAGAATACACTGCCCTCCATCTTGTTGCTAGGCCTCGTCTCCATAGCAACCAGCCTGAGCTCTCTGGCTGAGAACCCTAAAGGTCTCTCCCTGAACTGACAACCCCAGGATTCCATGGAATCTTCACAGCCAGCAAATCATATAAGGTCTTCTCGCCTCACACAGCCAATCATATGAGGTCTTCCGCTGCCTGACACTGATAAACAAACTCACAAACAGACCAACTATGACTCTTTTCACACGGGGTTAAAAAAACGGTGTAGAGCAACCTCTGACGGAGGTCGTCTACACCGTAACGTGGATTGGGGTGGACTACTTTTGTGTAGTTCCATACCCCAATCCACGCAGGGGCGACTGGAAGTGGCGGCACCGCTTGCTTTTTGAAAACCACTTTTCAAGTGGTTTTTAAAAAGCATGGGGCGTGCAGCCCCGTGCAGCCCCATCGCAGCCCCTGGTATGGATCTGCAGGTGCATGCAAGTGCGCGCCTGCAGACTGGCCAGGGGGCGGGCTTCCGGCTGGCGAGCTTCTCCGGTTGGTGGAGAGCCTCCGCCAGCCGGAAGCCGCCATTTTGGATGCCGTGGGACACCGCAGGATGCCGCCACATGTGGAGAAGCGAACTCGTGCTGCTCCACGTTGCGACGGCTCCAGGTAAGCTCCATTTTGGCATGTTTTCAGGCATGGCTTCCTCCGCGTGTGAAAAAGGCCTTTGACTTTTATATAGTGGATTTATCTTAGAAAGCCAGTGTGGCAGTATAGTGGTTTGAACATGGAATTATGACCCTGGAGAGCAGGGTTTGAATCCCCCCCCTCAGGGAATTGGCAATGGATTCTTCCCTCAGGGAATGGGCAAGTCACACTCTCTTAGCCTCAGAGGAAGGCACAGGCAATTACCTGAACAAATTTTGGCAAGAAAACCCTTCAATATAGGCTCATCTTAAGGTCACCAGAAGTTGAAAACTATTTGAAGGCACACAACAACAATACTTATCTTAATGATCTGTCCATTTAAATTTTTGTTTCCCTTCACCTTACTCACAGAATAAAGTGTTACTTTAGGGGTAACATTAGCTAAAACTATTTTGTCAGAAGTATGAGAGAAGTTACTTCTTATATTGCAGCTCCCAATGTTTATGCTGGTTGGAATATTCTGGTATTTATAGTCTAACAAACTTTCCCACTTTGCAGAAAAATGATTGTATATGCAGACATTTAGTCAGAGGCTTAAATCCAATTAGGAATCCTAGCTAGACTCATTCAATCAATGGCTAAATATACAACATCAACACCAATGTAAATCCCATTGCTTCCATGGGTCTAGCAATTGGATTTACGCCAGAGTCTATAGGCGGCCACCTCTGCAATAGGTACGGGCAATAGGCAGTTAATTTGGGGACTCTAATCTTCCAAGACAATTACAGATCTGTAGGGCTAAAACCAGTATTGCAGAGGCAGTGCCAGATGATAGCTGAAAGTGATCTTTGGTGAGATTATTTGTCTGTCTGGAAGCAGAGATGAGGAGATATTAGTATCAGCATTGTGTACAATGCCTTTACTTTCAAAGTATGTTCTGTCCACTCTTTAAGGACAGGACATGTAGGCAAGACATTAAAATCCCTGTAGTGGACAGTAAAACCGGCCTGAATATCTTACACACATTCATGCAGTCATTCGGTCTTCACAAAAAGACAGAGAATTCAGTGAGTTTCGGGGGGCATAGAGTTCTAAGAATTTGGGCTTGATGTTCTCATCTATCAGTATGAGATGACTGTGAGAGAAGGGGTGGGCAGAAGGAAAGAAAGAGAGAGTCAGTAGATCACTCAGCCAGTCTGCCTTCCCAAGAAGAAGAGGAAGACACTGCTATTTCATTGGCAAGTTGGGTATTCAACAGCACAAGAATGTTCCATATTCCTATGGGAGCAATTTTATCAAGGACATTCTGGAAGTGGAGAGGGATGCTTTCTTCCATGAGAAAGATAGCAGGACTATTTTTATTTATTTTTAAAATTGATTTTAGAAAGAAAGAAAGAAAGAAAGAAAGAAAGAAAGAAAGAAAGAAAGAAAGAAAGAAAGACATTTAATGCTAACATACTTCAATTTCTCCCTATCAAAATTAATCCAGTCACTGGAGTTATTTTAATCTGGAAGAAAAAAAATTAAGAAAATCACTCCTAGCGATTGCTGACAGAAAAAGCACAATCATGGTTATCGTGTGAGGCTCTACACAGTGACAAAGGGTTCTTCTAGTGTTTAATAAGGGCGGTATAAAAATGAATTAGCTGCTGAAAACCATGTCTTGGGAAAGTTACTTGTTTGAACTACCAATTATAGAATTGTAAGCCAAACCAAACAACTCATTTAAACTGTGGAACACTTACAAAGACTTGTCCAAGGCACAGGCCAAGTGGATCCACAGAAGCTGTGTCAAAAGTTCAGACTGGCCCAAGAAGGAGACCAAGATGAAACTCCACAAATACAGGAAAATTGTTCTGGTCTTTGGCCTCAGAGCCCATGAATCAATTTACGTAAGGAAGCAGGTGGCCAGGTTACATCGACTGTGACATGGCATAAGCAGGGTAGATTCATATGATTAGGGGGTCATGTCTTCCCTGCCAATTTCTCATTCCTCTACAGGGGGTGAGGGGCAACCTCACCTCTTGAGAACCATGCCATTGCATTCAGTATGGGTCACATTGTTTGCTGCTGTGATGAAGGAACACCAGGAATGATTCACATTGCTCATGCAATTTCTGTGTTTGTACATGACATCTGCAGAGTCATTTTCTCCTGTGGGAAATGGCAGCACCAGTGAAATGTGGCATCACGACTTTCCAAGGGAACATTTATCCGGAAATGCATTTTCTTGGATTTTTCCAGCCGAAGATCACAATAACAATTCAAGCAGCTACTGTAGAGCAAAGGTTCAATTATTCTTCTCCATAAACTATTCTATTTATCCATTTGAGCTCTCTATAATTGAAAGCATTCATTTATTTTCATTCTGAGGGCTGCCCTTTACAGCTTGCTTTTACTGATATTTCCTCATTCCTCCAAAGCAAATCCCAGGGCTGATTTCCTACTGAGGCCAAATTGCACAAATCACATGATTTGCAAACAACAACCTCTCCAATTATCTACTTATATTTCAAGTCCCATTGAGTTCAGTGGTAAGCACCTACTTAACCTACTTCCATTGATCAATGAGCCTTTGACCTGATTGCACCCATTGTTAGTAATGATCTGCAGTAACAATATTTAGATGGCAATCATCTTGGTGTAAAAGTGTGCTGATTATGATGGAGTGTAGAAGGTAGCACAGAAAGATCTTGTGAATAAAAATGTATTACAGCTGAAAATATGAATGGGCTGCAAAAACAGCTGCTTAGATGCCAAGCTTTAAGGTGACACTTCAGGATGATTTTTTTTTCCTTTTAAATTTTCATCTATCTGCCGCCGAGAAAAACTGACGGAGATTGACAAAGCAAGTGACACCAGGATGACATGAAGCTGTCAAGAAAAAAAAAAATCAGCTTCAAACAATGACAACAAAAAAGGCCAGGCAAATATTAGGAATGTTCAACTTATGGATGTTGCTTCCAGCTTCTAATGAAAGAGCCATGAGGTCTTTTATTTCGCAGCAACTAGAAGTGAAGAAGGGACTTGAGAAACACAAGGGGAGGAGGAAGCCTGCTTATGGCTACTATGAGAGAAAATGCATCCAGTTAGCTAAGGGCAACGTAGCATTTCTCTAAGCATTTTTCATTCTGTGCCTTTCCTCAATCGTTTTCATCCAGAAAAGCATTTGAAGAGTTGATCTTTCACTCTGAGAGGGGAATGGTACAGTCCAGCAAGAGATGCAGCTAGTGGTGTGCAGTGGTGGCTTCCAAGTCAGTGGAATGGTGAACCCAGTTTGGGTTTTAATCTGGACTTTAAAGAAACTAAGGCAAAAGCAAACTCCCTTTGGACATACCTTGTCAAGAAAACCCTTGATAGGGTTGCCTTAGGGTTGCTGTAAGTCAGAGATGAGTTGAGGACACACAACAACAACAATCCAAAGTGTTATTTAAAGTTCAGACTAGAACTTGTAGCAGATTCATGGAAGCCACTGGGTATACACCAGATGATTCTGCCAATGGCTGTCCTGTTTCTCAAACATCATTTGTATAACATAACAGCTATAGAGCAACATTTTGAGGGGGGGGACTCAGCCTGAATTATCAGATTGATAATTGACCATCAATATAAGCAGATTTCACAAAGGAATTGTGTACAGCCTGATAAAACCATTTGTTTGTATACATTCATCACCCCTTTTTACATGAAATAAATTCTGCTTTTCTTCTGTCAGTTAACAAATTTTGAACATCTTGGTCCCACTGGTCCTCAGCATCAAGGCATACAGTGTGTATGTCTCTGTTTATATATACTTGTGTTATCTGTGTGTATGTGTAGGCATACTCTCACAATATAGATGTAGAGAGATTTCATTATTGTTTTGTAGCCTCTGCACAGATTATTTCTTCCAAAATACTCTGAATGGATGGACGCCCTGACCAAGGTCTTCTCTTGTAGAACATGTCTTCTGCAAGTGCAAGTTGCCCATCCAAGGAAAATATCCATAAGATTTCAAAGGCTGGGATTGGTTCTCTGCATAAGGAATGGTGATCTACACATGAAAATTAGAGATGGGCAATGCTGCAACAATCTCCCTCCATCCTTTCACACACACACACACCAGTTAAAAAAATCTGTGTGGGGCTTGTGTCTGCATGTCTCTTTCACATATCTGACTAAATCCTTTCTGTAGTTCAACAGATTTTATAATATATCAGGACTTAGTAGTTCAGTAAATTACATTAGAGCCAGCATAGTGTAGTGGTTTGAATGTTGGACTGAAACTCTGGCCACCAAGGGTCAATTCCCCTACTTGGTCATGGAAACCTGCTGGGTGACCTTGAGTGCATTGCTCACTCTCAGTCCCAAGAAAACTCCAGGATTGGTTCACCTTAGGGTTGCCATAAGTTGGAAACAATGTGAAAGCACATAACACATACAAATGACATTACTCAGTTACTTTATCTCTGTACAGCAAATGACACAACTAAGGCCATTTCCACACTATACTATCATAGTGCTATTGTTCCACTTTCAACATCTTATGGAATCCTGGGATTTGCAGTTTAGGGAGGGGCATTTAGGATTCTCAGCCAGAGAACACTTTGGCCTCAATAAACTACAAACCCCAGAATTCCATAGGATGTTGAAGGTGGAATAAGAGCTCTATAACAGTGAAGTACAGAAGTGACTTAACATATGGTGGGATGCAGAGTGGTTTTTATGACCACTCTCCTCTCTAGTTTTGCCAGCAGCAAGTCTCACTTTGGATTTTTACCCATCTCCTGCAAAAGCTGTAAAGCAGAGATGGACAACAGATGGATATATACATTTCCCCAAGGCAAAATCTTCACTGCCAAAACTGGGCAACAGTTTGTGTGGTAAATGTTGCTGGCAAATCAGGAACTCTCTTCCAAGTGCTTGTTTTAATAGGATTTTCCAGTTTGCTGCAAAAAGACAAAAAAATCAACAGTGTGATTTGCTGTCCAGCTTCAGTGGCACCGGGTGTGTGTGTGTGCAGCCCATGACAAGTCTCAGGGGCTGAAAGGTAGTAGCCCCTGAACCTGCTAAAGTCACCCAGGCTGCTCTGAACCACAAACACACTACAAAGACATGCCCACTTAAAAAAGAGTAAACCCTACTGCATTAGCCTATTCTTACTAATTAGGATGCATGCATAGGACTGGGTTGCAAAACATATGTTTGCTCCTTAAACAGGTATCAAAAATAAGGTTGCTTCTTTTTGCAATTGTTTTGAAACAAAATGATAAACAATTGGAACACCAGCTACTTTAAAATTAGTATGACATTGTTTTGAAGCCAGCCAGGCAAGTTAATAGTAAAGTTAATGGATACAGTGTTTTGCTTTGTGCAGTACACCAGCACAGCTGACAATGTGGCACCTACAAACTGTTGGAATTACAGGTTAGTTGTTGTGAACACGATACCATGTCTCCACAGCAGGCTTTTGTTCATGGGACATAAAGGGAGAAAAGCGAGAAAATTCAGTACTGATTACAGCTATTGCAGAACTTACCATCTCTGTCTCTGTTGCTACAGCTGCTGCTATTACTGTACTTGGCCTGTCAACCTTTCCTACTCAACTCACTTACCTTTAAACTTGTCTTGGTCAGATAGTTTCTTTGGCATTTATGACCTAAAGTGTTATATTATTTGCTAACGACATACTTTCTTCAAGACATAGAGGCTTTAGTTTTATATTTTTGTATGAAAATCAGAACAGATCATTTGAGCTCTTTCAGTATTTCAGTGCCTTCCATAATTCTATGGGATAAGATCAGCAATTCGTACACAGGGAACCAGTGGAATCTCTACCATTATTATTCCCAAATAGAACTGAAAATAAGAATTAAAAAATTGCAGGATCCTATTACATACACATATACATATACACAATTCACAATGCACCCCACTCCATTAGATCACGTTTGCACAGTTATACAATGCTCACACCTTGTTCACACAGGAGATAGTTACACATCTTATTCTCATAAACAATTCAACTGCGCACACATGCATGTTCACACACACAAATTATTTAAGTATACCAAATTCTTCCATTCAATTGACTCATACACACAATTATCACTAATAAAAAGAAGCCATGAATGGGTGGGTTTGCCCCACCCCAAAGGTTGGGGGGATGGAGTTATTTGTAAAATGGACACTGAATACACCCTTGTTACTTAGCTGGGTGTATAGGAGATGCAGATTTACAGGACACCCAATACAGAATTAAGTATGCCTACAATGATTTAAACAATTTTGTTGGATTGTGGCCTCATATGTACTGGGTTTGGAAATGAATTATTCTTGCTCTCTAGTTGTGCCCTGTAGGGATCTTTTTGGAATTGATACTCTGACCCACTTATTTCTTTTTCCCCAAGGGTAGGAAAAGACGCCTACCACCTAGCCTAGTATTGTTAACTCTGACTGGCAGCAGTGGCTCTCCAGACTTTTAAGATGTTATTTTCTAGCCTTACTGGAGACCATTAGTAGTTTCCCATCCAAATACTAATCAGGTATCACTCTGCCAAGTTTCTAAAATCAGATGGCCCAGAGATCAGGAGAGAAGTCAGTTTCCCTCACTGGATCAATTTTGGGCTCCTCTACTCCTCAAAAACTGAAAATAGGTGTCGCCTGATGTCCAGTTCAGTTTCCTAAACTGGCAAAACAAGGCATTGGGGTGTGTGTGCCATGTTTCAAGGAATAATTCTGCCTCCTGGAAGACTCCAGAAGCATGATTCTTCTTTTCCAGATTAAGGGCCACATGTTTCCTGACCCTGCTTCATAGTAGGGATATTATTGTGCCCACATCATTTCAATGGTGCATTTTCAACTGAGCAGAATTGCTCTATTTATTGACATGAACAGTGAAGACTAAATAGACAGGAGCTGTACATTGACAGGTATCAGTAGACATGATCACTCCAGTGCACACAAACCAGACCCCTTCTTCCCATCCTTCAGCCATTTCAAAAGAAACAAACATTAAACCAGCATGAATCCAAGCAGCCTCTACAGCTGATTCCCAGCTATCAGCATGGCAAAACCCCAATTGGATAGGCACCTGCAATTCAAAGGATAACTGCACATACTTTGGATTGTGCTCTAAGCTGCAAATGGGCAAACATGAGCAGTTGCCTTGCAAACATTTCTTAAAATAGTCAACCATCTGGGATTTCCATTGCCATCGTTTAATTTAAAGGCGTACTTTGGCTATCAACATTTCAATATCTGAACAGTTAAAGAAATGTTGTGCCCTTCTGAACAGGTACAGCAACAAATAAAACTGCAGGCATATTTTCAAATGTTAAGCAATTTATCTTGCTAAAGGCTACATATTTAGAGCAGGGAAGCACTTCAACTAGATTGATACAGTTGTTGTTTCAGCGCTTGTCCAAATAGCCTTTTATGTTGCAATCAAGTAATAGATACAAGATTGACAAGTTACAAAGAAAAGGAGCTTTCAGTCAACAAACAGACTAAAATCCATTATTGCAGTGTGTGCACTGTGTCCTAGACTTGTAAACACATCTTCATTGATCCCATAGAAAGATAGTAATATCTCCCCTTGTATGGCTCAATCAAGATGCTTTTCACAAAGAAAAAGTGCAAACAGTATTGAAAAAGCACGAAGAGACTGATGTTACAGTGAAACAGTAAATAATGGTTGGTGTCAGGAAACCTATATATAACCTCTCAAAATCCTGTCAACTGGAATGAAAGTTATAACCTCTCTATTACGCATATAAAAGATCAAAATGCAAGTAATGTGGATGTAAGGCCTCTTGTTGTCATTCAGGTTTTACTAGCTGACCAAATCAATGAGAAGAAGAATTTCTACTTTGGCACAGTTTGTAGGACTACCCGTAGACCAGATAAGTGTCTTAGAAAAATGTGTATTATTCAGAATTTTCCTTAAAATAAACATAAGAAAGATGGTGGTACAAAAGGCACAGAGTTGGGGGACGGAAAAAAGAAGTTTGAATTCAAATTCATGTCACAGCAAAATTAAAAACTCTGGAATTGCCAAATAAATATATTTAAAACAGGGGACAAATGTAGAAAATTGGGGTTGTTACTAATTTTTCATCCGGTATTTGGTGAACTCACATTATCAACTTTTTAAAACAGTTGTCTTCTGTGCCTTTTTTGTTGTGTGCCTTCAAGTCATTTCTGAACTATGATGACCCTAAGGAAAATCTGTCATGGGGCAGTTTACTCAGAGGAGGTTTTCCACTGTCTTCCCCTGAGGCTGAGAGAGTGTGATTTATTTAGGCACACCCAGTGGGTTTCTATGGCTAAGTGGGATTTGAACTTGGGTCTCCTAGAACTCTAGTCCAACAATCAGACTACTATACCACACTGGTAAAACATAAATGTGTAACAGATGGATCTTATTCCTAGCATGAAGAAAAGGGTAGAATATTAATTTAGCTCACATCTGACCAACACACAGAGACACAGATTGATGTGGGCATTTTCTCCCAGAATATATGAACTTTAAGAAGGGTAACAGTGTATTGTAAAAACTTAGTGCACATCATGATGATTTTTTTTAAAAATTAACAATTATATTATCCCCATGCCAGTTCATTCAAAATGTCATGATGAAAATAGCTATGCTGCCGCTTTTGATGCAGAATTTTTATCCACCAAACTGGACAGAAACAGCAATGTGAAATGCATCAAAACTGCATCTCTGTAGTTTACAGTAGCCAGTCTAGAGTATAAATGTGGTAAGGGGAGAATTTCAATCTGCAATGATTTACTTTTCTTTTGAACTTTATAATATAATTACCTTATATTTTAAAAATAAGTATATCTGAAACTTGAACAGTATATTTTATGCTGTAGCTCTGCACAGACATACATAAACATACACAACCCCTAGAAATCTTAAATACTGGACAGGTTCACCTTATCTCTTCAGAATCAACAGTAAGCAATGTTATTTAAATTTCTCTCTGACACTTATGACAACCAACCAGGTTTTGAAACTAAATAAAAATCCTTCATTAAAATACCCAGTTGACTATGAAGTACAGAAACTCTCTTCTAATTTTGCAGTCCATACATCATGATTCAGTTTCATAGCTTAGGTTTTCAAGAGATCATTTGTGGATGATATTGAAATATTCACAAGGAATTCAGTGTTTAGAAGTAAAACAAAATTAGATAAAAAAGCACATTTCCCTTCAGCAAACTAAATTATTATGGGTTTTACTATAAGAAGATTTTACGACCATCTAGGTCCCCTAATTTACAGCTAAGTTTATCTACAGCTAACTTTATCACATAATCTATATGTGCACAGGCAGTATTTAATGTTTTCAACCCAGCCCCTCATGGGCAATAATCTACCACACAAAACTATTAAATGTAATTTACCTAAATTGTTAGTCTTTCCTTGAAAGGGTGCTGCTCAGAGCAGACAGATAATATTTCAGTTACCTTCATCCTGGGTCTGTAATCCTTCATTAACAGTTTGGTCCACCCTGATACTGAGTAATGTTCTTTTAGAAGAATAAATTGCAAACCCCAGGATTCCATAGGATGTTGAAAGTAGAATAATAGCCCTATAACAGTGTAGTACAAAAGTGGCCTTACAGTGGCCATCCATGTGAATAAGACACTGTTATTTTAAAGGGATAACAGTGTAGTGTAGAAATTGTCACAGGGACCATATCTTAAAGCCAACCCAGATGCCAAGGGCTTCTTCCCCATTTTTTTTTTCATTTTTTTTCCTAGCAGAAAATTTCCCTCATACCCACTAGGTAATTTGAGCTTTTTTTTTTTTTAAGTAAATTCAAAAGTTAACTTCTAATCTAAAAAAAACACAGCAAAATTGCTCCCCAGGCCTCAGCAGGTCTAAGGAGCAGTTTTAAAAATTTCAGGGGGTAGGGTACAGCAAAAGTTGTAGCCCTCTAAGGGCCCATGTTGGGCCAATGCAGTCCCCTTCCCAAGACCTGATAGTGGCCCACTCTCAAACTACCACAGCCATTTTGTCAATGACCAGTGATATTGATCTAAAAGTTACTGTCAGTATTTTATTTTCCTCTGAACTGTGGTGTCTAGAACTGGACAGAGTATCCTGCTATTCTGGTACTGTGTCTAGTTCTGGGCACCACCATTCAAGAAGAATATTGAAATGTAAAATCTCTGGAAACCAAATCCTATGAGGGCTGGACTGGGCTGGGTATGTTTGGCTTGGAGAAGAGAAGTCAGAGGCCCTTTTCACACGGGGTTAAAAAAATGGTGTAGAGCGACCTGTGACAGAGGTCGTCTACACCATAACGTGGATTGGGGCGGACTACTTTTGTGTAGTTCCACACCCCAATCCACGCAGGGGTGACCGGAAGTGCCGGCACCGCGTGCTTTTTGAAAACCACTTTTCAAGTGGTTTTTAAAAAGCATGGGGCATGCAGCCCCGTCCAGCCCCATTGCAGCACCCGTGTGGATTTGCAGGTGCACGCAAGTGCGCGCCTGCAGACCGGCCGGGGGGTGGGCTTCCGGCTGGCGAGCTTCTCCGATTGGCCAGTTGAAAGCTGCCATTTTGGGCGCTGCCCGACACTGCAGACGCTGCAGAACACCCGACGAGTGTGGAGCAGTGAACTCGTGCTGCTCCATGCCACGGCGGAGTAAGGTAAGCCCTGTTTTAGCGTGGCTTCCCCTGTTTCTCCGCCCGCGTGTGAAAAGGGCCAGAGAGGTGAGATGACAGCCATCTTTAAATATCTGAAGGGTTCTCATGTAGAAGAATAATGTTCAAAGTAGTGGTCCCTGGCAAATTTCTAGTAAAGAAGTATCTATTTGTTGCCAATGGGCACAAATATGATGTCAGTTCCTGGCACACTGGGGGAAAAAAATTGCCAGTCACTCATATTACATAGCCTGATGAACACTGACACGAAAGAAAGAGCATTTTTGTTGTTGTTGTTGCTTCGGAGACTAGCAAATATATCAGTGGGTTCAGATTACAAGAAACGGGATTCCACCTAAACATTAGGAAGAACTTCTTTGTTGTAAAAGTTGTTTGACAATGGAATGTGGTACTTTGGAAGGCAGTGGACTCTCCGTTGCACATCTTTCAACAGAAGCGGGATGGCCATCTCTCAGGAGTGCTTTAATAGTGCATCCTTGCATGGCAGAGGATTGGATTAGATGGTCTTTGAGGTCTCTTCCAGTTCTTTGATCCTGTGACTTTACTGTCTATATTCCCCATGTGTATACTATGTATATACTTACAATCCTGGATAAGATAATAGTTTATGCATTTGACTAAATGGATTCTAGCCTGACAGTCCCAAGAGAGACAATGATTAAAGAACACACAGATTCTTTTAATGACAGTGGAGAATGTTCACTTGTTGCCACTTTGTTTATAATCATTAACTTGAAGTTATACAGCATGGCTGAGATCCTATGTTGTCTGATGTAATATATATTTTCCCAGGCTGCGCTGGGGCAAGAAGCGCGAGTGCCATGGCTCCGGAGGCTCCGCATGCACGCTAAGTGTGTGCGGGGCCCTGGAGCGATGCGCGACCACGCACCATTTTCGGCTAGAAGTCGAAAATGAAATAGTGCATGATCGGTGCCTGCCGGTCCTGGTAGCATTACGCAATTGCAAGGATGTCATGTGGAGCTCCCTGCAATTGTGCGGCACTCTAGAGGTCCTTTTGCATGGCAAATGCCATACAAAAAGGGCCTAAGACATAATGTGTCACTGTGATAGCCACTGCCAATGCCATTCTGTGGGTTGTGAGGATTGTGGAAAGGATCAGAAAAGCACCTGGTTACATCTGTATAGCAGACATAGATAGAGGGAATCTTCCACCAGGAACTGTCAGAATCCTCAGTGAATGATGTCATCAGTTTGCATCTGGCTATGGGAAATTAGCCAAATGTTTCTCTGATACCCTTTGCTTTCCATCAGCAAAAGAATGGTCATGGGAGGCTGCTATCACAGTGAATCCTGGCTGGGCAGAGGAGGACTTTGGTTATTTTCAGAGGGAAAAGGGAATTCCAACCTTAGCAACAACAACAACACATATGCAAGCATCAGGTGGATTTACACTTGCATACATCCCCAAAGAATGCCAGCCTCTGTTTAAATATTGTGTATCTCCAATAAAATACTTTGGTATTTGAAGGTACTATAAAAACTAAAGTAACACTCCTATATCCACTCACCTGAAAGCTAACTCCATTGAACTCAACAAAGCTTATCTTTGAGTAGACATGTGTGGAGCTATGTTCTTCATGCTGGTTATTGTTCTTTTGGGGACCAGTCCAGAACTTCTACAACTGGGCAGCTGGATGTTGCAGATCTCCTTTTCCATGGGCTAAAAAGGAAGCTTTGTCTCTCAAATCTCTTTATTGCAATGATGGAAAGATCTGTTTTCTTTGCTGTGCTGACAACAGTAGGTACTGAAAAGGATATGTCAAATGAATCTTTGGATCTAGCAGATTTAAAGTCCCCTTATCCTCTGATCATTGTCATTTTATTTCCCTTTGAAATCAATGGGGTAGCAAATTATTAAGAAAAAAGTAGCATTTCTGCCCATGCACACATGCTCACACAAAACCCCTGAAAGATAAGGAGAAATCTTCTTGCCATCTTCATTTTTCCTACCTGGCAGGGGGACGATGGGAGTCATAGTTCAAGTAATTTTTCTAAACTCAGCTCCTGAAATAGGAATCTGTGAGCTGCATTCTGGTCTTATCCAAGCCATGTCTTATCCAACTTTTTCAAGATCTTCTCCATTTGCAGTTTTAATAAAATAATACTTCTTCTATTTTTGCGATGGACAGATGAGCAAAACACTTTGGCATAACATTGATCCATGTCAGTGCCCTCAAAGTGACATAAACTCAATTCCCCTTTGGAATATTAAATTATCTAGCAGTCATTATATGACATTGTTTGGGCATACCTCTGCTTTGGACAGAAGAAGTAGGCACCAAATCTGAAACAGAGCTACTTTTTTAAAAAACAGCTATATTGTGGGACCCTGTACTGAATCCTAATATTGTGAGAGGAAATGGCTATTTGCTGTGGCATCTATACTGTCCAACATTTCACAGTTGAAAACCAGGTAACATGTGTGGCCATGCAGCCTCTGAGTGTGGACAAAGTGGCAAAAGTTATTAAGGAGATAAAACTGACATGTTTAGGAGAAGCTGCAGCAAGTTGCTTTTGCCTGAACCTACTGGAAAGGGAAAGATTTTATCCCTCTGCTCCTCTTTTCCCCTGCTGGGTTAACTGAGTGCAAACTATTTTTTGCACTTTGGTCTCACTTTGAGGACAAAAGGAAAAATAGAGGGGAGACTGAAGAACCTGAAATATTTTAAAAGCAGCTGCAGTTAATCAGAACCATTCCTCTCAAACTGGGACTGTTGGAGTGATGAGCATCTTACCAAAAATCTTCCAAGGGACAGATTTTGAAACTACCTTGGCAGAAGCCACAAGATTTAATTAGTTATGGTTCTTATTTTGGCATGGTAAATCACTAACACCAAAATTAGGAGCAGGATTTTTCCCTAACAAAGAAAGTACTTGTAAAATGTGGCCTTCATCTTAAATCTGACAGTTTAGATGCAGGTACCATCACTGCCTCTGAAATATAGGTGCAGCTATTTGCATAAAATGTTGGCAGAAAAATCCAATGTAAAATAATAAAACTGAGCCCAGCACAAATCACAACACCAGAAATGTGAATTAAATGCATGGAATAAAGAATAACTTTCTTAATTCCTGCAGGACAAGAGTGGGCAGCACTTAAAAACATTCAGCATTACCCGTTATATATACCATTCATTTTCACAAATGGAGTCTGTTTCAATTCTCAGCTGTTGCATGATGATTTGACTTGGAGCAAAGGCAGCATAATTGGGTAGCAGCTGAAATGAGCTTCATTTGAGAAGGGCTGAAAGATCCATTGCTAGATTTCCAGGAGTGTGAATTAGAATTCCAAGACTATATGAAACAACTAATTCTATTCTTTAGAAGTGGAGGCATAAAAGAAGTTTAGGTTTTCTTATTTCAGGCTTTAATTGAGGCCTAGGTTGTAACTCATTTTCATCCTTGAATGGGTGGTAAAAACATACACAGCAGGTAATTCACACTACCTGAAAAACTGTTGGTGGTGTAAGAAGACTAATCAGGATAAGCTTCCAGTAGCAAATTATCAGCTACAAATTAAAATCTTGGCTTATGTCTGCTAAAAGCAACCTTTTATTTCCCACCAATGTACATATGCCAATATTAGTAACAGTTGGATTGCTCCACAATATGAAGACTAAGGCGGGGGCAGGAGGGTATTCTGTTTTTATGGCTGCAGTCCTGTGTAGTACACATGGTAAAATAATTCACTTCAAAGAGAGTTACTTTTAAGTAGCTGGGCATAGACATATAGAGACAACGCTAAAGGAATTTGAAATGAAAATATTTCAAACAATATGGGAACAAAAATACAGAATCTAGACATTAAGGTTTTGCAAGCTGCAAGCTTGTTTCTAACTCATTGCACAGTTGTGATACCCTTTTTAAAGCTGTCCTATGCACACAGGCAGCAATTGTTCCAAGAGACTGATTATTGTAAAGAAAACAGCTACAGATAAATCAGTCCAATCCAGATCATACACAGATAATTCAGGACAATGAAGCCAGGTAAAGGGGGAAAGTTTCAGCCACTCCAGAAATCATTACAGAAAGCCAGATAACTAACACCAAAAAGGGGTAAGACAAGGAGTCAGGAATCCTAAGAAATGGACAAAAACAGAAAGGGGTCCTGTTATCATCTTCTGGTCACCTGAGTAATCAGCTTGTGACAGTGATGAAATCCACTGTTAAGTGGAGTTAATATCAAAACTCCACTTAAACGTTCTTAGGTATTGGAACCTTAGAATATTTATATAGGAGAAAGACCTGACTCTCTAGGTAATCTTTCAAGCTGCTTATTGCATGCATAGCTACACAAATGTATTCATCCTCCTTAGGGAAAAGTCACAGACATATCAATATCCAGGAACACTGCTTTCAACACATTCCATTGATTTGCCTGCAAAGCATCATACATTCATTGCATTACAGTATGTATGCCAAATCAGATGTTATACCTTCATAATGACTGGACCTTTATCTCTCCCTCTCTCTAGCAGGCTTCTCTATAATGATAACACAGAGGAATACTATCATCTTAATATAACTCTGCCATTTATTCATTTATTATCATATCCTCTATTTGAGGAACTATGCTGTCTAAACAGGCATCTGTGATCACATACAGGCTTTCAAGGCTTTCAGTGGTTATTATCCTTCAGCATTGCTATACAGTGGCCATCCATGTATGCAAGGGTTTCATTCCAGGAACCCCCATAAATATCAGAATTCACAAATGCTCTTGTCCTATAAAATTCAGTGAATTCTCATGCACATGGGCATAATTTTAGGTATGGGGATGTGATGCTTCATGTGAACTGGAAATTGTGCACACAGAAGTCATGGGTAAGGAGGGCTCACTGTGGCCCTTTTCTCATGGCATTTGCCATGTGAAAGGGCTCCTCGAGCATCGTGCGACTGCAAGGAGTGGTCCACATGACACACTTGCAATCGTGTGACGTTCCAGGGTCTGGCAGGCGCTGATCGCGCACTTTTTCATTTTCAGCTGTGAGTTGAAAATGGTGCGTGATCGCGCATCACTCCAGGGCCCCGTGCTCACTTGCTGTGCTTGCAGAGCTCCAGAGCCACGGCGCTCGTGCTTCCTGCCCCAGCGCAGCCTGGGAAACTCCCAGGCTGCACTGCAGAAGGAAGATGAGGGGCTCTTGCATGAGCAGGCAGCAGCTGCAGAGCTGAAGGAACAGGGACATGAGAGCCTCTCGCTAGAGGCTGCTCACACGATCCCCACACCACAGCTCCGCAAAAAGGTGAGTTGCGGAAAGGGCCTGTATCTATAAATCTTCAACATCCTTACCATCCTTATCTAGCATAATGGGAAATAAATCTCTTTTAGAATAGCCTAGCTGTTTCTTCTTCATAGCAGTATCTACTAGCATGTCTGGGCAGTTTATTATTTATTAGGAACAGCATGTCTTGGAGGCTACATTGTAGTCTTTTCTTCATATGTTACAAAGTGCAAAACCTTTCTCTGTCTCCCTCTCTTCTCGGCTTCATTTATTCTCTTTCCAGTCTATCTGCTGTTCTACCTAGAACAACCAAAACAAAAGCACTGATGGCACCCTGTTTATATCAACAATATTCTCCTCCAATCAAATTACTGGAGATAATATAAGAAAACATGGATACTGCCGGATCTTGAGTTTTGGCTGCCTTCCGTTAAGATTACATCAGCCATTACACCTGCTAGGAAGTTATTATTACTCAGCTTTGCCAGATGTTCTCTTATCTTGTTGAAAGTTGAGTAGGTGTTCTGCCTGGAACCAGATTGTTACCAGTAACAACACACACACACACACACATACATACACACTAATACACATATATAGTATTCTATAAGTTGTACTATGTAATCTGTAGGTATATTTCCAGGCTTCAGATTTGGCAACCAAATCAGCCCACCTGTAAAAGAGTCCCTCAGCTGTTCCAGCCATCAGCTGCTCAGATCTGGGGAAGGGCTTGTCATCTGGAACCAGAGACTCCTCACAATCCAAGCCCTTTGAGTCTGATTCCTCAGGTTCCAGAGGCTGAGTTATGAGAAAAGTTAGAAATTAGTACTAATAATGTATCTATTTACTCCAATTTTACCGCTTACAATGAGGACAGAGGGCAAAATCTTTGACAAACAAATTACACACTTTTTTAAATAATGCAAAGTCCTTTTTTGTTTCACCCTATGGCTATGGTGTCCTCCAGATGCAGTTTATAACTATGTAAGAACTACAACTGACCCATAAGCTGAAAAACTTGAAATATTGTAGGTTTATATAATTAAACTCATAAAATGATTTCTGAGTTGCCTGTTGGCCTATAAACTGAATTACAATTGCTAGCTTTAAGCCCACCAGAGAGAAAGCCCTGTCCTTTCTTCCTTGCTTGTTGTTAGAACATAAAGAATGTGTTCCAAAGCAGACTTTAAGTTACAGGCAGATTAATATGAGAATGAGTAGCAAAAATAAGATACCCTGGTCCCAAAGCAATGTATCAGAGAATTGAATAGTACTAGAAAATGTCTCATTCTCAAATGAGAGAATCTGCCTTAATCTTTCTGACCTCCCAAGATTTCTTGCCTTCACCATGTGAACAACCCAGGGACCATCTTATTTTCTGTTGATGTTTCCACAAATCGCAGGAAGTGTCTCTGCACAAAAAGATGGTGGGAAGCAAAACACACACACAATAAACATGGAAAAACTTTCTAATTGATCACAAAGATATGAAAAGAATCAATCCAATGCTTCTACAGTTGTCCCTCCACCTTCATGGGAGTTAAGGGGACAAAACCCTCAGAAAAGTGGAAAAAAGCCTCTAAACTATATTTAACACACACACACACACACAAGTACCTGTATTGGCAGGGTGGCTGGGCCCAGTCATGTGTGTGTTCCTTGCAAATTCACTCACTTACTTGGGGGGGGGAGGCAGGAAGGAAGAGGATGGGATGAGAGATTGGGAGGAGAAGGTAGATGGAGTGGATGGAGGGAGTACCACTGCTGTAAGTGCAACTGCTGCAGCCTCTTTCCCCTACTGTTGCTCCCCTTCCACCACCACTGTCATCCCATCTGCTACCCCATTCCCTCCCCTCCCTGTCCCACTCCTTCCATCTACCTAGGATCCCCCACACTGCTGCCCTCTCTCCTCCCACTCCTCATCCCATCCCCTTCCTCCATCTGCCCTCATGAGTGAGTGAGGGAAAACATGCACACCACCTCCCCACTCCTGCTCTCCCTTTTCCATTACTCTCCCCTATGCCCACCTGCCTGAGTAAGTGAGTGAGCGAGGGAATGCATGCACATATCCTCTCTCCCCATGCTCACCCATTCCATCCCCTCCACACCCCAAGTAAGCCAGGGATGGAATACACATGTGGGCCATTCCTCCTCACACTCTAGCATCTCATTCCTTCTCCCACTGCTGCACATGTGGCTGGGCGAGAGAATGTATGTGTGCAACTTCCCTCCTCACGCTCTCCCATCCCATCCCCTTCCTTGCCTGCTTGCTTATGTGATTGATTGATCAAATGAAAGAACTCACACATGACCAGGCCCAGCCACCCCTCCAATTTAATTTCCTCCCAGTGGAGTTCTGTGGATGAGGGGGGATTTGAATCCAGGTCTCCAGAATCCTAATCTAACACCTAGACCACTACACCATGTGGGCTCTATTGCAATTTTAGTTAGATAATATGTGCAATTTATGCAACTTACACCATTTTTTTTAAAGCATTCTTGCAAATGTCTCTGATTGACAGAAAAAAAAACCTAACTGTCTTGCAGGTGAGGAGGAAATGTAGTTTCTTGTTTTCTTTACCAGAGAATGAAAAAAGTGCAGATTTATACAAGAAATGTGAGTAATGGTTGAAGGGAATTTTTATTGTAAAGGATGCCATACCTATCTAATACCTTACCTGAGCTTCCTACAAAAGCTCTGGGTAGGACTGTTTTTCAAATATAGAGAACAGCCTACGCACTTCATCCCCTGGCCTAAGAGAGAATGGTTTACTTTAGCAACCTGAACATGCAAATCAGCATGACTGTGGTGGCTTATGACCTCCTAGCTGCAAAAGCATCATAGGCCTGAAAAGCCATACATGCCAGTGAAATCCCACACCCTTGTGGAGGAATCTTTAACTCTGTTTTGGTATGCACAGATCAGCGCTGACAGATGTGTTAATATGCTAAAAGATAAACAAAAACCAGACTAATGGACACCATCTGACCAAAGCTATGAATGTCTAAGCTTTGCTGATTGCAATGAGAGAGTTAAGCTTATGTCTATAGCTTTTCCACTGCAGCTAGTTTCATGCAGAGGAGCTATATATTACCTCTCCTTTCTTCTTCAGAGCTCAAGACAGCATGGCTGATTCCTTTATCACACACACACCAATCCTATAAGGTTGGCTAAGTTGAAGGATGACGGCCAGTCCAAAGCTACCCAGTGAACTTTATAGCTGATTAGTGACTTGAACTAAGGGTTTCCTAAACCTAGTTTGACATCCTAACAGTCACACTAGACAAGGTTGACATCCTATGCCTTGAATCTAGTGGTGTACTACCATTGGATCCTGCTTATGCCCGAATTGGCAATCCTCTTCTTGCACCAAATAGTTGGAACAGGAATGGAAGGAGAAGAACATCTTAATTCCATTGATTTTCAGTACAGAAATAAGTACAGTTGGCCCTCAGTATCCAATGGTGTTTGGTTCCAGGATCTCCCAAAATCCATGGATGTTCAAGTCCCATTACATACAATGTTGTAGTAAAATAGCATCCCTTATATAAAATGGAGAACAACTGAAATGCTTACTATTTGAATTTTTCAAAAAATATTTTCAAGCCATGCTTGGTTGAATCCATGGATGCATAATCCATGAATATGGAGTGCTGACTGTATACCATTCGAAATTGGCCTCTGTCTCTATTTTTGACAACCAGATCTATTGGTTTTGCTAAATATTTGCATTGCTGAGACACTTTGTGATAATGGGGCTTTCCATTATCTAGACTTAGCTGAAGAGGGATACTTCCCTCTTCGAGTAAACCAAGGATTAATGAGGTGTTGGAGTTAAGTTACACTTTTTATTGTGGGTCATCCTCACAGGTCACGGGGAAAGAATTGCCCAATCAAGGGGGAAAAGGTGAGAATCTTTGAGATGCTTTGATGGATAAGTTATAAAAATCCTTGAGAGACCATGCCATAGCAAGACAACAAGGAAACATTTTGGAGATGAAATCTATGCCAGTAGCAGGCAGTAGGCCCTAGACCTCACCTCCTGGCCTCACTCTTCTCTTAGATCATCTAAGCCTGTGATCCCCAATCTGAGTAGCTATAATATTAAGTAGTTAGTCGCGCTAGGTCTTTTATTATTTTGGAAGTTTGGCTGATCTGGAGAATGTACCTGTTTTTATAACATACCTGAGCAGGGGAGCTTCTTATGAGTATTATTTCCTTGTTTACTTGCATGCCTTAGAATAAATATTTGTAACACCTCTGTTTCCTCTGCATTGCCATGCCATTCCTTGGCACACACGTAGATAGGATTTCTCTCATTCAGAAGGGAAGGAAGGGGAAGAGAAAGGACCTTAAACATAGAGATTGGCAATTCTCAGAGCAGAGTCCCACTGTACTGCTCAAATTCAGTGTAATTCAGAATCCAGTGGGTGGTGGTAGCTCAGAATTAATGAAATCTGGGGAATTTCCTGCTCCTGTTCAAGGACAGAAGTCAGTCTTGGGGGGCTGGAAGTTGGCCCAGTGTGACACACATTTTAGTCATTCCAGAATGCATGCGTTATGTTGTTACCCTGTTTACTGGGGGTCCTGGGAGGGACACTTAAATAACCTTACAATTACGCAAATGGGGGAAATTAGTCAAGAGCACTGGTTGGCACTACAAGAGGCAGGGTAACACAGCAGGATCTTGTAACCCAATATTTACGGGGTCAGGCCAAGTCAAGAAGCAAGCCGTGTTGAAAATAAATGATTGATCTTTATTAAATACAGGTACACAATGTAGGCAACACACGCACACAGATAACTAAGGAAAATAAAGGTTTGAGTCGGGATTTTCAGAGGGATAGTTGATTCGGGTGATACAGAACCTGTTCCTGGAGCCCAGAGAGAAGATAGAGAGCAAAGCTGGGGTGCAATGCATCTCAGCACGTGGAGCTGAGGGGAAGCTCACCAAGCAAAGCAGCAGCAAGGAGGTCTGGAACTCGGGAGCGATCCAAGGATGGTCTCGGAATCAGGGGTTTTTATAGAGGGAAATGCCGTACTTGGGGAAAACAATGCGATTTAGGAGTGGGACAAAGCTTTGGAAAGGTCAGAATTTAGCATGATTGAGTTAAGTCCAAATTGACAAAGGGTTAGCCAGTATGCAAATATTCAGTGCTTGGCAGTTGAGTATTTAGCTTGCCAGGTTGCCTGCTCAGGGCAGGGAGTCCTTTGTAAACAGCGTGCATACATAATGAGGGTGTTTGCAGAGAGGTCTCCTAAACCAAGGATCTGGCTATTTCTGGTCTGCCTGGGTGAAGAAGGGAATGTTCAGCAATTATTGGCTGAGCCTAGTCTGTGCTTGTCCGGGGGCCTCTCAAACACGTGGAGAGGGGTGGTAGAAGAGAGCCAAATTATGATATCAAAATGATATCTGGGGGTATCTCCAAGTAGGCCTAAACTACGGTTACAGTGTTCTCCCCTGGAAGAGCAAGGTTAAACTTCCCTTGCTCTTGAAAGTCCATAAGTCTATACAAGGCTATATGATTCAAGAGGTTTTATTGGTTGGGTCAGTCATGGTTTTCTTCCCTTAGGCTAAAACAGTGGGCCTTGTCCAAGTTAGGCCTCTCCAAAGGCACCATTACATCACAGCCCTTTGCAAGTCTCTGACGTTTCTTCACCTAAGTTTACCCCTGCAGTAAACTTTTCCCTGGGGATCCAAATTCTCAGTCTCTTAGAGAGAGCTTCCCTCAGTAGCTGACAAAGCCTGTCACTTCCAATTTGCTGGGCACAGGGATGACTCCTGGAGCTCCTCTGTTGGCTGGGCTATTTATCTAGCTGCCTGCAGCTTCTTCTGGCTTGGTGGTCACAGGAGGGCTTGCTGGCTCTGGGCTCACCCAGCCTGACCAGTTGACTAGGACAGTCAAGCCTCTCCCTTCTTTGCTTATTTATCCCCTCTCTTAACTTATTCTCCTGGCCAGCAATTCCAAGGTAGCCTGTTGCCACCATACCCTTTCCTCGATGTTGCTGATTACTCTGCTGTGGCCCAGGGACAAGTGAATTGTCTTCTTTTTTAATTCCACATTGCTGACTGTTGCTGGCTCTACTGGTCTCTTCTGACAGATATCAGTTTTCTTATTACTCCAGGTTCCTTTGGGTGGATCAGAAAGCTCTACATTGGTAAGTCCCTCCAGTTTCTTTACAGCTTGCCTAGGCAATATCAGTACAGACTATGGGCATTTCCGCACTATACTGTTATAGTGCTATTATTCCATTTTCAACATCCTATGAAATCTTGAGGTTTGCAGTTTAGGGAGGGGCATTTAGAATTCTACTATTCTGGGCTTTTTTGCCTCAGTAAACTGCAAACACCAGAATTTTATAGGATGTTGAAAGTAGAATAATAGCACCATAACAGTGTTGTGCAGAAAGGTCCTATCTTAGGGCATGTCTTATTCTTCAGAGCTAAAATTTCTGTCTGGGCAGATTCTGTTAGGATGGAGTGTAACCATATCTGTTGTTGATATTATTAAATATTGTTAAATAAATAACCAATGTCATTATTTACATACAATGAAGGTTAGAAATAGTTCTAGTAGCAATTATCACAGCTTACTTAGACCCTTTTTGCACCTTACCTGGTGCCACTAGGGTCATGTGAGGATCACATGAAAAGCCTCCTCTGGGAGGGACTTGTGTCCCTTGCGCTTCCCCCCACACCAGCTCTGTGCTGGATGGAAGGAAGCGCAATAGCTCCACCCCTTCCTTCTGCAGTGCAGCTGGGTATTTTCCCAGGCTGCAATGGGGGAGAAAGTGCGATGGCTGCGCGTCCTGACATTCCATACACAAGGTAAGTGCGGGAGGGATGTGCAATTGTGCATCATTTTCGGCAAAGAGCCAGAAATGATATACTGTGTGATTGCCGCATGATCACTACAGGAGTGACACGTGATCTTGAGGACATCATGCAGAGCCATCCTTGTGAACCTGCTTCACTCCCATGCATGCAAAAAGGGCCTTAGTAGAGATATTTAAAGTGATAATTTTAATAGTCTGTTAGTAAATGTGTTCTCTTTACATAGCAACCTTAAGTAAACCACCACAGATGTGAGACACAGGAGATACATCTAGGCTAAGGTCAGATTCAATTTGTAGTTTCATATCTTTCTATTGCATTTTAATTATGCTTTGCATTTTTGTTTTTTATTTCTTTCTTCATTCCCTATTTAACTTGCCTTTTTTACTGTTTAATAAAAATTGTTCAAATAATATCATAATTTTTTTTTACTGAATGATAGCACAAAAGGCTTAAAGTAGCAATTTCTTAGAAAATGCAATTCATCTGTATGTTTCAGTAAAGGGATCATTAATTGTTGTTCCATGATTTTATATTTCTTTTTGCTTTTATATTAATATATACTGACCACTTCCATAATGGTAAATTAAACTTATATTTAAACAACACATATAGGAGGCAATTGCTTTTTCTTAGTTATTAATATTTTATACTTGTAAATGACTATCTTAAATGTCTTTATAATATACACATGTTAGCGCATGTGTATATACTCATTCTGTGAGGCACAGAGACCATGAAGAAGAAGAAAATGATCACTTTCCCTTTTTTTCAGATTCAAAATCCTTAAATCTCAAGTTCCAATCCAAATTTTGGCAAATATAACAAATTCTTATCAAAAATGAAATGAAATAAAATTTCTCAACTATCTGAAGAAGAGTATTTCTGCTGGCAGAAGAGTTTTTTGCCTATACCTAACCCACTAGAGCCTGTACTTTTGAGTTAGAATGACACTACTAGTCTCTTTATTCAGCTCATTCTTTTGCAATGTCACATGTGCTTCATGTGAATGATGTGCTATAATCTCAATTGGGGTTGGAAGTCATGAAGCCCCAAATATTGTTGGAACAAAATCCTCAATATTCCTCATCATTGGTTCTGCTGGCTATAACTGTTAGGAGTTGCAGTCCCACAACATCTAGAAGGCCAAATGCTTCCCATTCCTAATGTAGATGCTGTAAATGTTAATACGGCTTGATCTGTACAGAAAGTAGATGGCTTCCTTGTCCTTCACTCTTATTGTTCTGTGATGATATTTTCCCTTCCCTTGACTCCTTGAGCAGTTTTGTCTGTGTGGGGCTGCACCCATGTCTAGACTACTTGTGCCACTTTTACCAGCATTTGAGGAATGACCTATAAATCAACTAAGACAACAATGTGATATATTACACAGTAGATGAAACATAAAACTGTTCTTTAAAAATCAGTTAAATTGCTTGGAGGAACAACAAATTCCTCCATCAGCCTATTCTTTGTGTTCTCAAGTGCAATTTAGAGGGCTAAACTAAAGCATATGTCATACCTTTAATTTTGTAAAAAGTTATGTACAAGTCTATTATTCAAAATAATCACATAACTGGGAATTTCACTGAACAGCTACCTTTCTCCTCAGCAGGGTGCCATTTTATAGACTTTAAAATTCACTAAGTTCAAGCAGCTTTCGTTCTAAATAATACATGTGCTAAATATGTCACATTAAAAGTGCTTTTGGCATGTAAATGATCCGTTTTCACCTAGAAATGCTTTTAAAAGAATCTGAGCTCACTTTTTGGGAAATTATAAGTGCATTGAATTTCATTGTCCTACAGAACCATGCAGAGTTGATAGAAGTGAACTACAATGACAAACCAGCCCTTGTCAGCCCATATACTTATGTATCATTTGAACTGTCAGAAGTGTATGCAGTTCTGTTGGCTTCTACACATTCTTTATCCCAAGCAGAAAAAAAGATTTGTTTTGTGGCTGGCCCTTCATCTTACCAAATTGTTTTGTGTGGGGTGGTGTTTTTTGGGTTTTTTTTTTTTTTTTGGTTTTTTGAATGACTAAATGTTAGAAGTCCATTGTGTAGTGGATGAAAAGTTAGCATTTTTGGTGCCAAATTCATTTTGCTTGCAGAAAAAAAAATGATTATTACTTCTATTATTTTAGTTTCTATCTTCTGCTTACAGTGAAGTAGTGTCTATCTGCCAATGCTTTCACATTAGAACACAATGCAGTGGATTTTATATGCAATATAAGGTGATTTTCTCTAAGAAAAGAATTCTGACTCTTTTACATAACATGAATAAAGCTTTTTTTTTTCTTTTTAACTTATCGCTCTTCCTCCTTTCACTCTCCCTATGCTACAAGTACCCAGGAATGAGATTCGTTCTTGATAACTTTAAAATTGATTGTACCTTTTTGCCATCTTCCAGAACTTCATGTAAAGGAATTTAATAATGTCAAGCTACATCCTGCACTTCTCCCTTTTGTTCTTCCTTGTTAAAATATGCAAAGTGACTTTTAAAAAAACCATTTGGAAGCTGTTACATTGCATTTCCAGCTTTCTTTGATAGAGGGACAAGACCTTTGGAGTCCACTGCACATTTGGCAAAGAAACAAGCTGTCAGAAACGCTTGGCTCTTATTTTAAATATAAAAGCAAAATCTGTTCAAAGTCTAAAATGAAAAGAAATGGACTGGTTGTGGTCAAAAAACAAAATAAAAAAGAGAGATGCAAATAAAGCATCTTGCATCACACTCGGCTACCTGTGTTGTTCCCAGTATTATGGCAGGTTGATTCAGTTTGGCTTCCACTAATGGGAAAATTAGTAGTGATCTTCAGCTTGTGTGGGACTCCAAGTCTTGTAAATTACACAGAAATGTTGGTATTTAAGATGCTTTGTATTATATGCTGCAATTAATTGTTACATTGTCGTCCTTCCTCCATGGGGCAGTGATACAGCTGGAGTTCCATTTGTAAAAGGACATCCATTCACTTTAATAGCAGGACAGACCTTGGTGCTCTGTAAGGTTTTGAGTTTGGGCCAGAGACATTGCTCAGCTGGGTGAGGTAGTCATCTCAGGTAATTGGACACCAGGAAGGGCAGATTAGTCACTCCAGCTCCCACACCCTCCAACTGCGCATATTTGGCATGGACACTCCTGATTATTCCTCTGTCATTCCACCTTATCATCCTCTCTTAAAATGTCTCTGTTTCTCTCTCCTCCTCCTACTTTTTTTGTCCTCAGCTTATTTCCACTGGTAAAAACTGGTTTCAAAGTACAAAAGGAGTTTGTACTCAATTAATGCAATACATGGAAGTGGATGAATCTTGCCCTTCTCTGTAAATTCAGGCAAAAGCAGACTGATGCATCCTCCCCAGCTTACTTGTTTTTTCTCATTAATTTAGACTTCGACTTTTCTTTTGGTTTCCTGGTTTTCCTATATGATATGCTGGAGGATGTGCCATGCTGGCATAGCGCCTGCTGCTGCTCCTCCAGAAAGTTGGGGAACATGAAGGGAATGGTGCAGTTGCCTTCATTCCCTGCTAGTGGTTTTAGTGAAGAATTAATTGACCACTGGTTGAACTGAATGTTGGAGTAAACAGGCTTTAGGCCACTACCAACATGGTTGTTCTTTTGTTCTTTGAGTGGAACATAGTGTTCATCCCTCAGAAGATGTTAACCATAATGCACCCAAATCGTGTTAATTCATGAGAAACTACAATATGGACTGGATTATTGCTACTATGACTTCTGATTATGCAGCTATGGAAATATTTCCATTGAAGACACATTAGACTTACAGGTGCATTGAGGTACCACATGTATAACTTATTCTGCATAGTTACCAGAATTTTTTTTTTCTGTCACACACAATTTAGATAGTAAGGCAGACATATAAAAACAGGATTCAAAAACATACGGTAAAGACAGAGATAGCACAATCAGTGTAACAAAGAAGATGTATGCTCTATTAGCAAAGCAATATAAAATACATTTGGAGTATTAATCAGAACCAATTGAAGACTATGACCAGATTTGGTTTCAGAAAATGATAAATGTGTCTATACGTCTGTTTTTAACATAGGGCACATCTAAACTGATGGTGAAGTACTAGAATTTCTTCCTATTCTTTCCAGAATATACTGGGTGAAAATAAACCAACCTGGGGAGCTTGTATAAAAAGTCTCTAATTTTACCAGGAGCTGACAGAAAATACTCCAGGATAAACAAAACATATATGGGTCTCTAAAATAAAATTGGAAAGAACAAGAACAAAATCTGAGACTTTCTAGTCTTTTTAATGGGTCTGGATGCACCCATACACTTTGTGAACATTGAAATAAATATTGAATAAAAATATTAAGCATTAGCTTTTTTACAGACAAGACTATAAGTAGCTCTTTGTAGGAGAAATTTATCATTTTTAAAAACATCAAGCCTGAATATTTCCATTAAAGGTATAAAGAACTAAACTTTGAAAGATCCGTATTTACTACATGTTTTTTTAAATGAGTGGTCAGAATAATAATATGTAGCTGCCAAGCTGAACTGCATAAATTTATTTCATACTCAATGTGTCTTTTGGTATGACAGTTCTATTTGGCACAATACAGAACGGCCTTGTGTTAGTATTTTCCCCCTTGTGTATGTTTCCACTTTGGACGTTGGGATACCTTGGCATTTGAAACACAAAGGAACCTGAGTCAGGGGGTCTCTAGATATCTCCTTCATGGACTTCCTTTTTACCTCTTTATCTGGCATTCACAGTTGGTCTGTTTTGTTAATGTCACTTTGTGCTTCCGGCCCAGAACTCAACTGAAAAAGAAAAATTGGAAAGTGTGACACCCAGGTTCAGGAAGTTTCTTATACACCTACAACAGCAAGGCTAAATCCAGCTAACCTTCAGCTGTATGCAGCTGGCTGTATTTAAAGATGTGCAGGAAATGATTCAGCATCCAGGCTAGTGTGTCTTGTTTCTTGAGGGCAAATGACAATGAGTCCTTTTAAGTAGCTGGAGCATCGTTCAAAGAACAAGAGATACCAAGCCACTCAGCAAACAAGTCTTAGCTCATCTGCTGTAAAGCTCAACTTAACAGTGTATGAAACCAGTCATAAGTAAATAAGTAAATAAAAAAAAAAAACACTTCTTTTTTCAGTAAGGAAGTAAGTAATACCAGGTCATCCAAGGTCTGTTATCTCTATCAAAATAACTAAGCAGGGTGTGTACAAGGAAGGAAACGTAACAGGACTCATAGAATCAGTTGGCATAAGTTGTAGCCAAATTCAACATTGTTTGCAGTAAACCATCCCTTATTTACATGTATGTTTTTGTAGATGAGGCAGCTGTACCCTTAACCTTCAAGGAAGGGCTTGGCCTTTAAACCATGTAGTACTTCCTTAACTATGAGTGAGATGCTCTCTTCCAACTGTTCAATGGAATCACAAAATGAGAACATTTGCCACTGAATATTTATTTCAAGGGTACATTCTATTACTGAAAAGCTGGGAAAAAAAGCCAGCCAACCATAGAGATAAGGGGATCCCTTTGGTTGAAAAATATGACTTCAAATTTATAGGCGTTTATCTAATGATACATATCTGTGACTCCAAAACTGAAACCCAATCAGAATATTTCATTTCTGGCGAGACTATGAATTCAGACATTTCATTTGCTAACCTAGGAGTCCATTTTTCTTAAGCACTCCTGCTTATGTCTTAACATACAGACGTTTGCTATATCAGAACTGAACATTTCTCAGACACCTAAAAAATGATCCTTAATTAAAGAACGGATTAATTTTTTGAATAAAAAGGCAGGGAGAATCAACTATTAAAATAAGAACACTAAACTCATTATGAAAAATGTTAGGAATTCTCTGTGCCTCAAAAAACATGTTTCCTGCTTGCCTGAAAATCAGTGGGTTTTGAAACAATTCATACCCTCCAACTGTCTCAATTTGGGCCGATTAATCCTCCACTGTCCCACTTTTTCAGCTGCTTTTAAAATTTCCCTGTTTCTCTCTCTTCTTCCCACTATCTTCGTGGAAAGCCCCTGTCCCCCTAACTGGCTCCCTGTGCAGAACACTAATCCTCAGACCTGCCAAAAGTGCTTAGGCACATGACCAAAAAGAGCCCATGAAAGGCCCTTGGCTGGCACACTGTTCATTCTGTTCCCCTCCAGCTGCATGTCTGGAAGAAGATATACATCAGAATTCAGTTTTTCCATTGGTAGATTTCAGGAACTGTGCTTTAAATTGACCTGCCTCCCCAATAATAAAATCACATCAAATCCATGAACCAAAAATTACTGGCATACGTCCAACTGTTCATCCCAGCTAGAGTAGACCCATTGAATCACACCTTTCAATTGTTTGGATTTGGCAGGACAATCCTAATTAATCCTCTACTGTCCCACTTTTTCAGCTGTTTTTGAAACAGTCAAATATCTCTCTCCACTTCTCACTTTCCCACTTTGTCCCCAGCTTTCCTCAGGAGCTGCAAAATGAATTCAAATAGCAAAAGAAGCTTGCACTCAATAATTTAGCAGAAGGGAGAGGTGCAGAATTTTGTCTTTTCCTATAGGCTCAGGCTAAAGCAAACTGTTGCAGTCTTTCCTAGCTTTTCTCTTATTACTCTCTAATAATTTTTAGCATCTTGACCACATTCTAATGTTGTTTGGCCATATGGGTTCCAGTTGGCATCTGTGAAACACTGAAGGGTATATACAATTATTCTGTGGAAGCAGTCCTAAAACCTCAAGGGGTATTGCAAATAAGTGAAAGGAACTGACACAAAATTCAAATGGTTTTTCCTTCTTACAGGAAAAACTCCTTTTGTCCGAGTGGTGGCTTAGTTGTAGGAAAGAACCCTGTTTCTCAGGGAGGAAGCACAGTATCTCAGGAAGGCCAGTCCAGTTTTGAGACTGGCTCTAGAAGTTGAAATGTTACTTCTGAGCCTGCCAAAAAGAAAAACAATTTCCTACAGGTCTTATGAGATTGGTAGTCTTCACTGATTAGGGGCAGAGTCACTATTACCTCCTGTCACTGGTTCTCCTTAAAACGATAAGGACATAATTGCTTATCAGCAAGGAGATGCTAGCATAGAGAAGGACTAGATACTCTCCAACATTTCAGAGATGGAAACTAGGATGCAATGTGGCCAAGCAACCTCCAAGTGCAGTCGAGATCATAGAATCATAGAATCATAGAGTTGGAAGAGACCCCAGGGGCCATCCAGTCCAAGCCCCTGCCATGCAGGAACCCGTATGAAAGCACTCCCGACAGATGGCCATCCAACCTCTGCTTAAAAACCTCCAAAGAAAGAGACTCCACCACGCTCTGAAGCAGCATATTCCACTGCCAGACAGCTCTGACTGTCAGCAAGTTCTTCCTGAGGTTCAGGTGGAATCTCCTTTCCTATAGCTTAAATCCATTGCTTCTTGTCCTTGTCTCTGGAGCAATGGAAAACAAGCCCGCTCCCTCCTGGACATGACATCCCTTCAAATATTTAAACATGGCTATCATGTCCCCTCTCTTCTGCAGACTAGACATACCCAGTTCCCTAAGTCACTCCTCATAGGGCATGGTTTCCAAGCCCTTCACCATTTTAGTCGCCCTCCTCTGGACACATTCCAGCTTGTTGATATCCTTCTTGAATTATGGTGCCTAGAACTGGACACAGTATTCCAGATGAGATCTAACCAAAGCAGAATAGAGTGGTACCATACCTCCCTTGATCTAGACACTATACTTCTGTTGATGCAACCAAGAATCGCATTGGCTTTCTTGGCTGCCACATCACACTACTGACTCATGTTCAGCTTGTGATCTATGTACTAAGACTCCTAGATCCCTTTCAAATGTACTGTTATTCAGCCATGTGTCCCCCATCCTATATTTGTGCATTCCATTTTTTATTGCCTAAGTTCCAGACCTTACATTTCTCTATGTTGAAATTCATTTTATTAGTTTTGGCCCAGCTCTCCAAACTGCCAAAGTCATTTTGAAATTTGATCCTGTCCTCTGGGGTATTAGCAACCCCTCCTAATTTGGTGTCATCTGCAGATTTGATCAGCTTGCCCTCTACTCCTTCATCCAAGTCATCAAGATGTTGAATAGCACGGGGCCCAGGACAGAACTCTGTGGCACCCCGCTAGATTAAAGGTATTAATGGGGATGAAGATACAAGCTAGCAGAAGGTGCAGCAGTGTGCTTTTAGCTGAATTTACAGGGAATGAAAAGGTTCTGCCCCACATCTCCTCTCCCCTCTGCAGGAAAACTACTTTTGCACTTTGGACCCAGCTGCTAGCAATTAAAGCAAGCAAGGACAAAGGGGGGAAAGTGGGAGGAGGAGAGAGAAGCTGGAACATTTTCAAAACAGCTGAAAAGGTGGGGTGACAGAGGATTAATCAGGACTATCCCTGCCAAATCAGGACAGTTGGAAGGTACGGGACTGATATTTAAAAATGAAATCCATTTCACAAACTGAACTGCATTACACTGGATCAAACCAAAATCAGTCACAAATCACAATTCCTTAAGAACAGAATACAGATTTTCATGTGCTCCCTCCCTACAAATGTTTTAAGTTCTCACCCCATGTGAGGTAAGTATTCTGTACTATTGTGCTTGGTTTGGTACTAAGGACTACACATACTTGCTGTGTTGTATCGTCTTGTATTATGTGATGCAACATCTCCCTAATAACACATTCATAGTTATTTGTATTTCAGTGAATTCATTCTTGAGTGAAATGTGAATTTCATGGCCCTTTCACACTACACAGTTATAGCACTATGATCCCACTATAACAGTCATGGCAACATCCTATACAATTATAGGGTTTGTAATTTGCTGAGGCACTAGAGGTCTCTGGCTGAATGTTTCAAATGTCACTTCCTAAAGTGTAAATCCCCGGATTCCATAGGATGGAATCATAGGCCCTTTTATAGCACTATCATTCTACTTTAACTGCCATGGTTCTATCTTTTGGAATTTTAGGATTTGCAATTTGGAATTTTTGGCCAGAGTAAATTGGAATCACAGTGCTATAACTATGCAGTGTGAACAGGCCCATGGATTCCCATGGTGAAAGGGATGAACTTGTAAAATTGTGTTGAAATGATTGGGTCTTAAATAGATTTCTTTACAACATCAAAATCAGAGAAAGCTCTCTCTAGGCATCTTCATCCCCCAACAATTATTAATTGTTAATACTGCCAAGACTTCCAGGTTACTGAACGCTTAATTACATTTTTAAAGAAATGAAACAAAACAAAGTTGCTGTTAGTTTCATACTAGAGTGGCCATCTATGTGCATAAGACACTGTTATTTTGAAAGGATAAAACAAATGGAGAAATCATTCAAAACAAGTAGTGACCCTTTTAAAAAGAAATACTGTAAAAGATTCAATTTCATATTATATTTTTGTCCCACAAATTCATAACTCAGCATTACCAGAACAGTTATGATAACTAATTTGCAAAAAGGGGAACTGATTTAAAATGAAAGTCTACTGGGATACATAGAAAATTGCCATTAACTTATCTGTTTCAAAATTTACAGATTATTGCCATCATTGGTATATATATATTTTTTCTATTTCTTTCATCCATTTGTCAAATATACGGCATTTAAAAGATATCAAATAAAAATGTCCCATCCAAACCACCAGAATTACACCATGGTTTCCTATAGCCCACTGTAAATTTCCCCATATTATCACTTTAGAAGTATAAACTGTTGCTTAGTTGTCCATGTTAATGTGATTTTGGCATCTTAATTATGGGAACTGAAAATATCATTTAAACCTGATTCAATTAATTGCATACATTATCTACTAAATGACTCCAATGTAATAATTAAAAAGAAATTCTGCAAAATCACATTGCACAATCCAGCAATAACTATTAGCACGAAAGGCCAGGTTAAATTGCAGGCATTTGTAAAATAGGGTTATTTTGTCCATTTTGTTAGATGGGCTGATACTATTTACCAGAAACTTGCTCTTGGAACCTTGTTCTTAAAAAGTAATTAATTACAATCATAGTTTCAAGGGCCTCCCAAAAGAAATTAGCTGCTGGTACGGATATGGTTTTTATAGTAGTTCTATATTTTCCCATTTGTAGAACTAAAGTAAAACATATTTAAGTTTTTTCTAAATCTGAATTCTACAAGCAACTGGCTTGTGGTACAAAACACACTCTTTTCCCCTCCCTAATGGCAGGTCCACAACAACACAACATCTACAACACAACATCACAACAACCCATGAGGCCACAAACCTGTAACTATAAAAGTAACTGAAGAGGATTGAAGAAAGCAAACTAACCCTTGGCAAGTTACAAATACAAATACAATACACCTTAGTTATACCTTTGCTGCTGGGTAAAGGAATTAATTACAAGGAACTAGTCACTACTAGCTGTGTACTTATCACCCCTAACCCAGCATGTGTTTCAGTAGGTCAGGTGTCCTTTTCTGTCCTTTTGTCCACAAAACACGCTTAGATTTTTTTCGCACTAGTAGATTTTGGATAGAAAACAATATGCATTTTATACAAGATAAATCAGTGCAAAGTCACTTTTTTGTATATACAAAAATGTGCTAATTCTCCCTTCTCTTTTATTTGCATCTCTTTCATCACTATCCATCCTTTTTGAACATAATACAGTATTTTCCATAGGCCAAATAATGCTGTAAATTTTGAAAGGAGTTTATCCTTCCCACTTTTTTCAGCTGTCCTGAAAGTGTACCAGTCTCTCTGCTCCTGCTACTTTCTCCCTTTGTTTTCAGCTTACTTCAATTGCTACAAATTGAGTTCAAAGTGCACAAGCAGTTTGTGGACTCAAGGAAAAGCAAACTGTTGCAGTCTCTTCTATGTTTCCTCCTCATTAATAACTTTTGCCATCTTTACTATATCCTGATGTTGCTTTGCCACATGTCTAAAGCTATTTCCACACTAGGCTGTTATAGCGCTATGATTCCACTTTCAACATCCTATGGAATCCTGGGGTTTGCAGTTTCGGGAGGGGCCGGCCAGCGCCGGCCAGCCCCTCCCAAAACTGCAAACCCCAGGATTCCATAGGATGTTGAAAGTGGAATCATAGCGCTATAACAACCTAGTGCGGAAATGGCCTAAGTTTCCATCTGTGAAATGCTGGAAAGTATGGAATCCAAGAAAACTTGGTAAGCGAAGACTTTTGTAAGTTCCATTGGTTCTACTCTAGGGACTAACATTTAGATTTAAGCTTCTTTGACTTCTCTCATAGTCAGGGCTAGTTTTTAATCTGAAATCTTATAGGTGCATACATTCATAGGTGAATAGCTCAAAGCATCTGATGGACGTTAAATAAAATGAACTGTTATCATTTACAGTTCTGGTTATGATACGACTCTTTGCACATTTTCCCTCTTTACTGCTAACTCCAGAACCACAGTGATGAGGAGAGTTTTAGTGTTGGAAAAATAAACCATCAAACTCACAGTGGTGTTGTGCTTATGTGTTTACAATATTATATGCTTCCATGTTTTAGTGTTATGAGCATTTTTCTTTCTTTCTTTCACTTAAAAAGTGAAAATACGTTCAATGAATAAAATAGGTTCTCTCAATCTCTCAGCCTCAAACACTGTCCCTTACAGGAAGAAAACAGCTCTCATATGCAGGAGGGAAATCTGACATAACTGTAATAATCTACATGTAATGTTATTACTTGTATTTGCTTTATATCCTGCCTTTCTTCCAAAGTATGGCCCAAAGCAGCTTATCATATATATTAAAACAAAATAGTTAAAGCAATATGTGGTACAAAAGTTAAACAGCATTAAACCCATGATCCAATTAAAACATTACTTTTAAAATTTTAATTTTAATTTTATAGAATTCAAAACGCATAAAACACATAATAAAACTGCACACCCATGTTCTAGGGCAGTGGTTCTTAACCTGGTGTCTGGCGACCCCTGAGGATCTGCGGAGCCCTCGCAGGGGATCTGTGAAGCCCTGCTGCAAGACCCCGACAGCAGCAACAGGGACATGGCAGAAGCAGGGGGGAGACATTGCATAAGTTGAAACTGCTTCTCATTTGCAAACTAGGGGGCACACACATGCACATACCCCCCCTCCATGTCCCTGACAAAAAGAACATGGCAGCAGGCACATGTGCATGCCCAAACTATGACTCTGGAGAGCAAGGTTTGAATCCCTACTTGGCCATGGAAACTCCCTGGGTGACCTTAGGCATGTCACATTCTCTCAACCTCAGAGAAAGACAAAGGCAACAAATATTGCCAAGAAATCCTTTGTGATATGTTTCTCTTAAGATCACCATAAGTCTGTTTTCATAGGAGAAAGACATGATGGGTAGAAAGGGCCTCCCACTGTCAGCAGCAATTCATGGTGTTTGTTTTCAAGTCACTTATGACTTACGGCAACCCTAACGTGGACCTATCACAAGGGGATTTTGACAATATTTGGGGTTTGCCTTTGCCTTTCTCAGAGGTTGAGGAAATGTAACTTGCCCAAGGTGTCTTAGTGGGGATTTGAATCTTAATCCCTAGAAGCCATAAATAAATAAATAAATAAATAAATAAATAAATAAATAAATAAATGTCAATTTAAATACCGATAAATATTTGAATATTTAAATCTAAATTTAAATATTGAAATCTTGAGTTAATTCTTGGGGGTCACTGACAACAAATTCTGCTTTGATTAGACCTCATCTGGAATACTGTGTCCAGTTCTGGGCACCTCAGTTCAAGAAGGATATCAACAAGCTGGAGCATGTCCAAAGGAGGGCAACCAAAATGGTGAAGGGTCCGGAAGCCCTATGAGGAGCTGGGGATGTTTAGTCTGCAGAAAAGAAGTTAAGAGGGGACATGATAGCCATGTTTAAATATTTGAAGGGATGTCATGTCCAGGAGGGAGTGGGCTTGTTTTCCACTGCTCCAGAGACTAGGACAACGAGCAATGGATTTAAGCTGTAGGAAAGGAGATTCCACCTGAACCTCAGGAAGAACTTGCTGATAGTCAGAGCTGTCTGGCAGTGGAATATGCTGCTTCAGAGCATGGTGGAGTCTCTTTCTTTGGAGGTTTTTCAGCAGAGGTTGGATGGCCATCTGTCGGGAGTGCTTTCATACGGGTTCCTGCATGGCAGGGGGTTGGACTGGATGGCCCCTGGGGTCTCTTCCAACTCTATGATTCTATGATTCTAAATTATATTTATAGGGGATCCCCTGTAAAGAAAAGATTAAGAACCACTGCTCTGGGATATGGAAATATCCTGATTTCATTCATGACAAATTTGCTTCACTGGAACAGTATCTAGGCATTTGTGTATTGGGTCATCTAGGATGGCATTCTCTGTATCTGCTAGGTCTTATTTTTTAAAAACCGTTATTCATATTGACAAAGAAAACTGCATTAAACAAACATGAAGCATTACTTGGCTTCTTTTGGAAATCAGTAACTGTAAAACAAGATCTTTACACACCTGCATAAATCTCTAACACATTTGTTATTACCTAAAGTGAGTTCCTGACACAGTTTTGAACAAAAACCTGGAACTCTTTAGGGGAAAAGAAGTTAAAAGTTTTTTTCTGGGGGAAAACGTTCAATTAATTCAAATATTGCCACCAACATTGGATGTGGGACTCTTAATACTATAATTTTTGTTCTGGTATATTTGAATACAACAAGAACACTCAAGGCTCAGCATCTAATTAAGTTTTGTATAACAAATTTAGATCATTATCTTTCCCACTATTGAGTTGAAAATACTCTATAGGGCAGACACCAGACTGTAACAGAATGGCCCTCAGTTTCATAGCTGCAGGGCTGACCAACATACTTCATAATTTCCATCATTTAATGGATGGATATCAAGAGATGTGTAACTGAGCAAAACCTCAGACACAGGTCAAAAGTGGGTGGCCAGCTAACAATAAGGCAAAGTTATTACTGAGGAAGAATACACAGAACACGAAAGCAGAGAAGCACAGGTATTTATATACTGAGTTTAGGAAAACCTGAAAAAAGGCAAAAAGGAGCCTGATGAGAAAGACTCTGACCCTTCCTCTCACTCTGACTGGAAACTACTTCTTCCATTTTGAACTTAATTTGTAGCAATTGAAGTAAACTGAGGGTGAAGGAGGAAAATGAAAGGAAGAAAGAGAAACATGGACATTTAAGAAGGGGCTGAGGAAATGGGCTAGGAGAGGATAGTTGGAGAGTATGGCCATTTCTGACTAGACTGTTATACTGCTATTCTTCCACTTTCAACGTCCTATGGAATCCTGGGGTTTGCAGTTTAGAGAGGGGCCTTTGAAGCCCCTTCCTAAACTGCAAACCCCAAAATTCCATAGGATGTTGAAAGTGGAAGAATAGCACTATAACAGTCCTAGGTCATTTCCACACTACGTTGTTATAGTGTTTTTATCCCACTTTCAACATCCTATGGAATCCTGGGAATTGCAGTTTAGAGAGCAGCATTTTTGGTCTCAGTAAACTACAAATCCCAGAATTCCATAGGACATTGAAAGTGGAATAATAGCACTATAACAGTGTAGTGCGGAAATGGCCCTAGTGAAGAAGTGGCCTATGATACTAGTATGAGAGAAAAGCCAATGGTGTCCTTTCCCCTCAAGTATCCAAGGCCAATCAAGGTCAAATTATTTTGACACCAGAGGTGTAAAATCCCATTTAATAGCCAATGTCTATGATTTAAATATAATCACTAGTTCCAACTTGCATAGACCCCATAAAGCAATTGGGTTTTTATATGACCATTCAATAGCTGATTAAATGGGTTTACTCTAGCTGGCACTAGCAACTGGATTTAGAGCTCTCCCTTTCTGGTAGTGAAAATACAGTAATAAATCAATACTCAACCATTTTCTGCCTTTTCATGCACCAGTGATGCCACTTGAGGTGGTTCTCCCATTCTGCCTAATCTCAGGGCTGGCTTTGCACTGTTGTCCCAAGGATTTCAGAGACTAGACAGGTTCTATAACCAACTGAATAAGAGACGTCTTGTGTCCTATTCCTGAGGGACCAGCTAACTAGCTAGACAATATGTTAAAAAAAAAGACATGCAGCCTAATCTAGGGGTCTGTGTGTCTCCTGCAATGCAGAGATAAAGCTTTACATCATGGTATATTTCAGTCCAGGGTTGGGCAACATCAAAGGTTCCGGGGGGCCATTTTCTACTACAGGCCTGTTTCAGGCCATAGTAAGCTTTCCTAGGACAAAGGGAAGGGACTGGAAGCTTTCCTAGGACAAAGGGAAGGGACTGGAAGTTTTGTTTTGTTTTCAAATTGGGGTGCAAGTAAAACAAGGTGTAGGAGAGTCACCAGGGTGACTCATGTTCTTTGATGGCTTTTTAGTGTGGATTTCTCTGATTTTAAGAGATCTTGCAAAAACAACATTGGGGTGGCACGTGACCTACACATCATATCTTTCACAGAACTGTTTTAGCCATTGATTGTATGCATGTATGTGCTTTCCAAATTGTATTAATTTAGGAGCCTTGGCAATCAAATCTGACCATTCTTTCTCATATGTTACTTCTGACACTTTTTTTTTTGTTAGTAAATGCAAGTTGTTGCTGATATCTTTATAGCAGAGAGTCTTTTATCTCATTTACTTAATTTTAAAAAAGCGTATTCTGCTTTATAGGGGACCTAAATACCTTAAAGTAATCAGAACTCATCTGATCTTCGAAGCTAAGCAGAGTCAGCTCTAGTTAGTACTTGGATGGGAGATCAACAATGAATACCAGGTAGGGTATAGACTACATTTCAGAGGAAAGAATGAGCAAACCTAACTCTGAGTATTCCTTCCCTAAGAAAACCATACAAAATTCATGGAGTACACATAAGTTGACAGGCAATTGAAAGCACATAACACATACACGCACATATATATTCTGCTTTTTAAATCTAGATTTCAGAATTGGTCTAGAGCAATACAGAAAAGAACAGCTCTGAGGCAAATGAAAACAACCACATTGGTATCGGAAGCAAGATCAACAAAACATATAATGTCACCAAAATAGCATTTCTAAAGGAGAACGTAGAAAAAAAGTTTTTGGACTAAAGCCACCCATTATGGTTAATGTTGTCATGCCCTGCCCACGAGACACTGACAATGAGAAGGAGGATTCTGAGTCCGAGGCAGAAGTTTCCCCAGAGGGAAACGTTTCCCAGGAAGCTTGCTCAGGAGATGATAACAAGCAATGGCAGGGGCCTGAGCAGGTGGATCAGGTAGCTGGAGATGAGACAACACAGACTCTTACTGTGCAAGAGAGATGATTTCAGAAAGAGGGGCTTTGCCACTCAGCGCATTTAAGTAACAAACGAGCCCTAATGAGGGAACACCTGTGGCAACAGTATTAGCAAGATAAAAGACTGGCAGCTGACCCTTCCTTTCCAGGGTTAGGAAATGATCTTTCTGGTTGTTGAAGTCCTGTGCTCTCTTGCATCTTGACTACCTTGAACTTCTGCCTGTTTGACCACAACTTGGTTTTGTTTACTCTGGAACCTGGACTTTGTTTTGGACAACCCCTGCTCTTGCCTTGTGAGTAAGCCCTGCTCTTGCTGATTAATTGCCGGGTCTACTCTGGATATGAAAAATGTATTGGAAGTCATAGTCCAAAAATCATAATCATCTTTCCCACATTTTGCTCTAAACTCACTGGAAGGCCTGGAAAATTCAAAGTAAAATAATATAAAATCAGTGCCGGACAAGCAAGTTTGAAATGGATGTTCCATAGTCACAGGATCCTTCCACAGACACCACACATCTGATCCTTCATGACAAAAGCACTCAGAGAATGATGCAGATCCTAGCACACAATCAGGTTTACAGTTATCATTATATGTTATTTCCAACATTTACATGTCACTTTTCATATTAAAAATCCCAAAGTGATTCACACAGTGGTATAAAACATGGCAGTCCTTCAGGTACATGCATCGGGAAACCAACATGTATCCTGAAGTATGCTCAGGAAAACAAAGTAACACTTATTTTGCTATTGCTGGTGTAGAAATGAACTGCCCTGTCAGAAATTCAAAATATAAAGTGCTCCTTTATTTCCACTGACAGTGTGTTTCCAAGAGAAGGGAAGACAGTATAATATGGGTTGTCCGTGAACATACTCAGAAGCTAAAGCAGCAAAAATGGTGAAAAATAAAGTGACTTTGGCCCACAGAGCATTTTCCCTAGCCAAAACCATATTTTTATTTTCCCATACCCATCTAGGAAACACATAGTATCTCCCATCATAAGCTAGGAGTGATTAGGATGTGGGTTCCAGAGTTTTAGCTACATCTGTGTGGCTTAAGTAAATGCCCTATGTTTGTTAGTTTCAAAACCATTAAATTTGAATTATAGAGACATGTCCCATTTACCTCGCAAGGACTGTTTAATCAGATTTGTTTGCTACATTTTCTATTGGTCCACACTCGAAAAACCAAATAGTAGCCTGAGGTCTACTTAATATTCTAGTGAGGAGGAATTGATTCATCTTCTCATAATTTCCAAGGGGCTAGACTATTTGTTTGACAAGCACATCAGTTGTTTTCACTGACCAGGCATCAAGGTTGATCTTCAAACCCTTCCATTCATACAGTTGATTAAAAATCTTTTCTGAAATGGCATGCTTCTCTGTGTGTTCAGCATTCACAAAGCTGTCTTATCTGAAAGATGGGTGACAGTGCTAACAGAATCTGACTACAAAAGCTTTGTAACATCTGCAAGAAAATGTCTTGTCCAAACACATCTGTCTTCAGAGCTGAGAATTCCTTATATTTACTAGAAGAGATAGTAAAACCCTAATTACGTTCATAGTTATTGGACTTCTTTGCATGACCCTTTCTTGTTGATGGATAATAAGAAAAAAGGAAAATATCACATGCTGTGTGAAGCAGCAAATACAAAATCACATTCATTCATTCATTTGAAGCATTTATTACCCATTCTTTACTCTGAAAGCCTCCCAGAGTACAAACTACAACAAAACCACAGTTAACAATAAAGCCGCAACAGTGATTCAGTAGAACGTATTTGCTTTGGACAAATTAAAAGTCCTTCACCGGTCACCAAAATTTAAAAAATAAAAGAGAGAGAGAGAGAGAGAAAGCTGGCACAAGGTGAGCCTACTTGAGAATGGGTTTCCAAAACAAAACAAAAAAAAAGGATGCACATGAGAAGGTCACCACCAACCTTAATTCTGATGGTGCAGAAGGAAGCAGATGGATGATCTTTATACCTAGAGATGCCAGTTATTTGATCAAGCTTTATGCCTGGTATCATACCTGCCTACATGAGAACCAGGAGACAAGTGGCCAGGTAACATCAGAATGTGGTCAAGCTGGCAAAAGTTATTAATGAGACAGGCTAGGAGAGGATGCAGCAGTTTGTTTTTGCTTGAATCTACAGAGAAGAGCAAGATTCGATCCCTCCTCTCTTTTCACCATATTGAATTAACTGACTACGAATTATTTTTGCACTTGAACTCAGTTTGCAGCAATTGAATTAAGCTTGATGACCAAGGGGAAACATGAGGGGAGGAGTGAAAAACTGGAACATTGTAAAAGCAGCTGAAAAAGTGGAACAGAGAATTAATTGGCACTGTCCCTGACACATTGGGACATGGGGGGCCATGATGGATCTATTACAAAACAGATACACATGTAGGGCCTGCAACTAATTGGTGCTGTTCTTGAATATGGTCCTTTTCAAGGTTTCAACAACCCAGCCATGCTATCCTCAAGCGTATTCTAAGATGTTGTAACACAGTTGTAGCTAATCACCCCACTGCCCTGTTTCCTTACCTCAACTCAGAGACTTTGTGCTGTATCTGAATCAGTTACTTCACTGCTTCAGCTGCAGGGGTTATTGCATAGTTTTATGTCAGTCTAAGTGCACTAAATCTCAAACTATATAACAAGATATTCTGATTAACTAAAAGGGTGACTTGTTCCAGGACCTCCAGTCCCACTGCTTCCAGATTCTTGGCCTACTGTGCATTACAACCATTCTTACTACCCCTGCAAATTTTGGATGTGTAAGTTTCTCTGTTAGTGCCAGCATGGTGTGGTGATTTGAATGTTGGACTACAACCCTGGAGACCAGGGTTCAATTCCCCATTCAGTCATGGAAGCATGACCTTGGTTGCATCACACACACTCAGCCCCAGGAAACTCTGTGATAGGTTTGCCTTAGAGTTGCCATAAGACAAAAACAACTTGAAGGCACACAACAACATAACTGTCTCTGGCATCCATGGAGCTGATGTTAAGGTAGGAACAGTTGCGTGGAAGTCTCTTTCCATTCCATGTTTGAATTAAGACCCTCCCCAGGAACTAGAAACCTGAAGGGAAGCTCACTCTGGCTGGTGCAGTGAAGGGCTCCTGCTGTCCATGTATGTATATATAAGTTTGTCAGCCTGGGTTGACCAGTCTGGCCATACCATTAGGCAGCAGATGCTGGAAGGCACAATAAGGTCTTAGAGGCAGGAGTTGTGAGTCAGCATCCCCAGAAATAGCCCACTACATTCAAGTATGATGGAGGGAATGTTGTCCCACCACCAGTATGTTGAAGTAAGTTTCAACTGTCAGCTTTTCTGCGCGGAAGTCTGGTGCACCATCTTCCTCTTTTCCTCAGTCAGCAAAATATCTTGGACTGGGCTTGGTTTTGTGGGTTTGCATCATTACTTGCATGGGAGACTGCCAGTGAATTCCATGTGCTGTAGGCTATACTTCAGAGGAAGGAACTGGCAAAATCACTTCTGAGTATTCTTTGCCTCAGAAAATCTTATGAAACCCATGGGGTTGCCATAAGTCAATAGGCAACTTGAAAGCACGTGCATGCATACACACACATACCAGTACAACCTAGTGCTTGTATGCTGCCTTTGACTGAATAGTTGGGCATAAATCTTCAAAATAAATAAATCATAAATGTTTACCTAGCACATGCAGTGACAGGACTTAGCTAGCCTCTGCCACCGAATTAAGAGAAGTGAAAGAGAGAAAACTGACAGTGCTATTTAAAGTCTTTATTTTTCTAGATTCAGATGCATTGAGAGACCCATCTCAAAAGATTTATTTTAGCATTGCTTTTATAGGCCCCACACGATAGCACTCCATGACAATTTACAGCAATAAAATGAAAAAGGGAGAGTAAAAACAATCAAGAGGCAATACCATAAATGCCTTCAGGTATCTTTTTCCCATCTGGATAATTACTGTGCATGCCTTTGCAGCTCAAAAGGTGAGAGGATTTTCCCTGTGAATCAACCCGAGGCCTACACTTCTAATTCCACAGTGCTACTATTTTTTGGCCTTTAGCCGCTATCAGAGTATTTACCAGCAAAGGTCTAAAACCATACAGCAAATCTCAATTCAAGAGCTACTTAATCTATAGCAAAGTAACTGGGAGGGTCTTTGTGTTTGACTGCAGCACTGTGGGGAACTGAGAACTGGATTGACAAATGAGACAAAAGATATTACTAATCCTATTCACTGTATACTATTAAATATGTATGAAATGGATTTATAACCAGTTTCTGAAGAGTTACTTTATAGTAGGTTCATTTGCAAAATAATAATAAAAAGGGAAACCATTTCAAAGCAGATGCTTTCTTTTGAGCCTGACTTCCACAGTTTCCTGTTCATTTACTTATGTTTCATCTATTGATTCAGGAAATAATCCTGAATCAATGTCCCACCTTGTCAAATGTCCACTTTTTGACTCTCTTTAAAATTCAAGATGGTCTAGCTTCTTTGTGACTTGCCCAAACACGAGTAAACAAAATATCTTTGAAGCACAAGTATTTTCAGGATTACATAATTGCTTCAAAGTGATCCCATTTTATATCAGTTCTTGTGTCAGATACCTTCACAAGACTCAACAATGCAGAACAACTTTTGGAATCCTTTGAAAAAATCCACAAGCCTGTAGCACGGCAGGTTTGTCCAGTAAACATTACTAGGATTTTCAAGTGGCTTTTGACAAGGTTTCTTCCCAAAGTCTCCAAGGACAGGTCCTCTTATTGCTCAGTAACCAATTAAGATACTTTACATAAATCTGTAACGTAAAACCAATTAAAACCAGTGTCCATTTCCAATTGTCCAGTCTGAAAAAGAATATTGTGGTAGAACTGGAAAAGCTAGAGATAGGGAAGAACCATTGGCGTGACCACAATATTTTGCTGCCTTTGATGAAAGATGAGGTGCTATCTCTTCCCATTCCATGTACAAAAGATGTCAAAACTCGTGATGGAACTTCACCTTCCACAGGATTGCTTGTTCAGGATCATCTAAACCCTGATGGCCCCAGGGGATGTAGTTAAGTATCCAGTAAGTACTCATAGCAGTTGTCCACAGTCTGCCATTCAAACACACACACACAGAGAGAAAGAAGGAGAGAAAACATATATTCCTGTTTGAAAATTAAGACAGAAATCTTAACTAAAGAGACTATTCCTAGATAAAGGTGAAATAAGGGGATTATTCTTTCTCACCACAACAGAGAAGAAATAAAGAATATATAATCTAGTCTATTTGCTTCCAACCAGAAGGTGGATACAGAGCAAAACAGAGAGTGAATACCAGCACCACATACATGAAAGATGGTAGGGGAGAAAGAAGCTAACTAAACAGATAAACCCCCTGGGAAAGGTTTTGTAAATTGCAGCAACAAAATCAATTAAGACTTGCAAGTTGTAGGAAGCTGCTGCTCTGTGACCTAAACTGGAGATTTGTACACAGACCTTTCCTCATGCCCGGAACTGAACCCACCAAAACTGGAGAGGTTCCATCATTTCACAGTTATAGCACTGTGATTTCATTTTAACTGCCATGGTTGCATCCTAGTGCAAACTGGCTGAGAATTCGTAATACCCCTCCCTAAATTACAGATCCCGTGATCCCAGAGAATATTGCCATGGCAGTTAAAGTGTTACCCTGTGTTTTGGAGGGTTCTGGGAGGGGCGCCCAGATTGCCAAATAAAATACCAATTGGGGAAAATTAGCTGGAACACTCGTTTGGTTAGCAAGGGGCAGGGTAACTTTGCAAGGATCTTTAACCCAATGTATACAGTGGCGGGTCAGAGAGCAGCTAGACAAGGTTTCAAAGCAACAAACAATATTTTATTAAAGGCAAGAAACACAAAAGACAAGACATAAACTAACTAGCTGAGAAATAGAAACGGGAGTTTGTTCGGGAAAGGCAATACAACCTGTCTCGTAGTCCTGGAGAGAAGAGGGGTTCCGAGGGGAGAAAGCTCAGCATGGGGAGCTGAGGGGAGTCTCTTAGACAACCGGCAGCAAGGCGGGATGGCAGTCCAAAGTGATCCGAAGATGGGTAGAAAGTGAGGGTTTTTTATAGGGGAGTTTGTGCCTGCCAGCAGTGGCGAGCCAGGTGAGAACAAAAGGAGTTTTGGTGCTGGACAAAGGATCTGGAAAGGTCAAGTTTAACATGATTGGATTTGTGTTTGAAGACAATAGCGTGGCCGGGACGTTGATGGCCCAACATAAAAGAGTAGCTTGGCTGAGAGCCACATGGCTATTGTGGAGTTTGTGGCTGGAAGTCCCCTGAAGCTTGGAGCGGAGTTTAGGCTGCTGGCCTCAATAGTGTCTGGAATATGAAACCATTAGTGGCCGCACTCATGTCCGTGCTTATCCGGAGTGTGGAGTGTGGTAACACGTGGAGTGTGGTAACTGTAAGCCAGTCCAGCTAGGGCCAAATTAGATGATATCAGAATGATATCTGGAGGTCCTCACCCAGGGAGCCATACTGGAAGTAACAAAAGTGGAAATGTTTTGATATAGTTATACAGTGTGAAAGGGCTCCAGATTAGTTTAGGGAGTAGAGGACTCCTTTCATTCCCAACAGCTATAGCACTATGGGGATCCCATATTAATTGACATGGTTTCATCCTATAGAATCCTGGGTTTTCAGTTTTCAGAATTCTCAGCCAGAAGGCTCTAGTTCCTCACCAGACTACAACCCCCAGGATTTCACAGGATTCAGCCATGGCAGTTAAAATGTTATCATAGTGCTCTAGCTATGTAATGTGTCATTGCAGGCCATCAAAACAGTAATTCTTTTTATACATTTGGGGATTTGTGTTCAAACTGGCTGTCTATAGCATTTCTAGTATTTGCATTTGTAAATGTGATTTTTGCATTATGTACTTTCAAAGTGTTTGTATTTTGATTTTTGCAAAGGCCTACAGCCATAAACAATGAATGTTCTAGGACATCAGAAATCTGATTCTCCAAAATATTTTGGACCACCAACAGTGCTTCTAATAACTTCCTAGAAATGAGAGATGATTCAAACTATGGGCTTTTGAATATCTTTGACCAGTCCATAAAGTAACCGAACCTCTTCACATTCTATGGAGCTGATCGTGATGAAAATACAGTGCCAGTGTCTAGGATACAGATAACAGAAGGCTTAAAACAAAGAAGTGAAACACAGGTTAATCCCCATCTTAGGGCCTATTCTGTATCAAAACAACAACTTAGGCTAATTCCGCACTAGCCTGTTATAGTGCAATGATTCCACTTTCAACATCCTCTGGAATCCTGGGGTTTGCAGTTTAGGGAGGGGTGGCCCCTCCCTAAACTGCAAACCCCAGGATTCCAGAGGGTGTTGAAAGTGGAATCATCGCACTATAACAGGCTAGTGTGGAAATAGCCTAAGACCTGGGTAATGAAAATAAATGTGGCTGGAGATCTGCTTAGTGAAGGTCCAGTAGTTTAATATGTTGGTTTGAAGGGGTATGCTTTAACCAAATTGTGTTACGTTTATTGACAAATTTGTTCATATCTGTTCTGACTTTGATGCTATCGTTTCTTCATAAATTGAAATGAACGCAAACTGGTGTACTATTTGGTCTGGTTATGGATACTTTTCCATTTTTTTTTCTATAGCCAAGTTCTAACATTATCTTCATGCATGCCTTTTCAAGGTTAGTCCTGATTAATCCTCTGTTGTCCTACCTTTTTACTCATTTAAAAGTGTCCCCAAGTTTTTCTCTTTTCTCTCACTGTCCATCTTTGTCCTCAGTTAACTTCAGTTGCTGCAAACTGATTTTAAAGGGCAGAAGTAATCCACAGTCAGTGAACTCAGCAACAGGGAGAATCTTGTCCATCCCAGGCAAAAGCAAACTGCTGCAGCTTCTCCTAGCCTGTGTGCTCTTCCTTATTAATAATTTTGGCCATCTTGACCATACTTTAATGTTGTTTGGTCCCAGTGTTCATCTGTGAAATGTTGGAGAGTACATTCTGAATTTTTTAGGACTAGATTAACTGAAGGACTACTTGTCCTTTATAAGCCTATCTAAGGCCCTTTTCACATGTTACCCGTTTGCATGGCTGGGGGGAGTGTCTCACGTGAAAAGCCTCAGCAGGAACGCTGCCGCTTCCCTGCTGCCTCGTCCCACATCTTGCTTCCTGGTCGCGCTAGCGTCCCGCCCCTTCCTTCCGCAGTGCAGCCTGGGAGCTGTAGGCTGCGCTGGGGGAGGAAGTGCGATTGGCCCAGCTCGTCCGATGCACCGCACGGCAGGTAAGTGCACGAGGGCCCCAGGAGCATTGCACGACCGTGCAGTATTTTCAACTCCCAGCCGAAAATTAAAAAATGCGCGTGTGGCCCGCTTTAGGCTCGTGAGCCTATGGGAGTGCGTCGTATGGACCGACGCTCCTATCCACGCAACGCTCAAGGGGCCCTCTTGCAACAGAAACTGCGTGCGAAAAGGACCTAAGATATGAGATTTATAAATTGGCAAGTATAGTGATAGGCTTCTTCTCCGATGATCATAGATGGCCTTTCCCAAATGCCAATTTGCTGTTTTTTAGGACATTTTAAAGATTTGTTCCAGTATGCATGTGGTTAATTTTAGTGTTTGTTGTTGTGTTGTCGTTTCTGACTTATGGTGATCCAAATGTGAGCCTATCATGGGGTTTTCTTGACAAGATCTCTTCAGAGGAGATTTGTCTTTGCATTGTTCTGAGGTTGAGACAATGTGACTTGCCCGAGATCACCCAGTGCATTTTCATGGTCAGGCAGGGGTCTGAGCCCTGGTCTCTAGAGTTGTAATCCAGTGCTCAAACTATTACACCATACTGGCTCTCCTAATTTTAGTGTGGTCTGATAGGATGAGATGACTCTATTTGCTGCTGCAACCTTATTTGCAAATATTCATTATTCCTTTTTCCTCTGTGCTCTATCTCTACTAAAAATTCATTTTTTCTTTACTTCATACTGGTGTTTATTAAGCCTTTCCCTTTGCGAGAAGCAAAACATGCAGGGACCTAAAGGTGCTTTGGAGAAATTTAGAAGCCTGGTGTGACTTCAGTTTTGTGTATCATAATTAGGGAAGGTTAGGATATGCTGCCATCTAATAACACAAAATGGTACTGTATCTTATAGAGTTTGATTAATTTAAATTTAGTAATCTATTTAAAGACAATTCTGGGGAGTTTGACTCTAAATGCCCCTAAAATAGTCATCATCATCATCATTCTGAGGGGAGCATAGCCCTAGGATCCTCCATATATACATGTCAAATTTCAGGTATCTAAAGTTTAATGATCTTGGAGCTATTATGGAAACAGATACACAATGATACACATTTACTTTTACTATGGTAGATTCTAATCATCTATGTATTGAACACTATAGTTTTATGGTTTGATGAATATTTTCTATTTTAAAGTGTTCTGTAAACTGTTTTGTGAGAAGGTTTTGTCTTTTTCTTTTTTAATTGTAATTTTATATAGTCTGTGTTTCTTGTTAGTTGCACAGAGGAAAAACAGGATATAATGTTAATTCAGAAGCAATTAACTGATTAATTAAAGCATGATATCAATTGATGAAAGAGAGAGAAGAAAGGAAAAGATTTCCTACACCCCTAATCTTATTAACTGAACAGGATCCTCCAAAATTTTCTCTAACTTGGGTTTCTGTGACATCAAATACCATGCTAAGCCTTATTTGGGCATTCAGATTTACAGCTAACACACTAGCATTACCCCCTCCATGTTCACATTTCAATCCCCACATGTGAAGAATGAATTTCTCTAGAGGAGAGCTTCCACTGCCTGTGGCGGCTCTCCATCTACTATATAAAAGTGGATGTTTGTCTGTGCGTTTGTCTGTTTGTCCACGTCAGCATATGATTGGCTGTATGAGGCAAGAGGACCTCATATGATTGGCTGTGAAGATTACATGGAATCCTGGGGTTGGCAGTTTCAGGGAGGGACCTTTAGAATTCTCAGCCAGAAAGCTCTTGGGCCTCAAGCCAGTTGCTATGGAGATGAGGCCTACCAAAAACAAGGATGCCAGAAAACATTTGGGAGGCATATGTGAGAAAATTAAAGTGACATACACAACACAGTTACAAGGTCTTCTCACCTCACACAGTAGATTGTGTGGGTTCCATACATGAGGGATCTTAAAGCTGAAATTCAAAACAAAAAATGCTTCCAGAAAAACATAAAGCTATTGCACAAATTCAACAGAAAGCAAAAAAAATCAAAAGCCAATACATCAACATTGCCAGAGAACACAGGTTGAGTTGAGGAATATGGGGGAAGTTACAGGTACTGGAATAGGCTTGTTGCTATGGAGACAAGGCCTAGCAGCAAGGAGGAGGATAGTGCATTCCCTAACCCGACCCAAACTGTGTATGTAAATAACTCTGAATACAGATTGCATTGGGAAATATGGAATATGCTGCCTCGGAGTGTAGTGGAGTCTCCTTCCTTGGAGGTTTTTAAACAGAGGCTTGATGGCCATCTGTCGGGATTACTTTGAGGGTGTTCCTGCATGGCAGGGGGTTGGACTGGATGGCCCCTGTGGTCTCTTCCAACTCTAGATTTCTATGATTCTATGAAATGGAGAAGACAGTTTGGTGAAGAGGAAAATAAAAACCCTGGACAATGCTGGGTAAACACACTAGTAAAATATAGAACCGTGGAAATATTAGGGTTCTGCAATTCACGGAGAGCCTCCATAGACTTTCTCCACTGCAGAAAGTCACCCTTCAAATATGGAGAGCAACTGAAATGATAACAGAGGGATCTTGTGTATTCCCCTCCTCAGACATCTGTGCGTGAGCAGAATTCAGCACTGAATCAGAATATCACAGTAGGGCTTTACAGATATGTAGATCCCAATGCGTTTTAGCCCAGCTCCACCTTCCCATTCCAGTACAAAGCAAATTGTAAGAATAGTGTTGTTATATGGAGATATAAAACTGGGTAAACAACATATTAAAAGTGTAAGTGAATTGCTTGGCAATAAGTAGATAGCCAAACAAAATGGCACTTAGGTGATAATTTAGGGCTTTGATTGAAAACCCACCAAAGCAAGTTTAAAAGTTGAACATAGAAATGAAAGCATTTTAATCCAGTGATATTCTCACAAACATATAATCTATCAAAAATATAACTTTGTTAATGCAAGCATGACAGCTCCTTTCCCCAATGGAAACCAGAAATTTAAAAAACCCCTCTAGGAATTAGCTTTTTATCAAAGAAGCTGATATTAATTTATTATGAAAAGTTCTAACTTCATTTCCTAATGAATTGTCATTAAAACAATAAAATAACTGACTGCCCTGCAAGGGGAATGTGTAATTTGGTGGAAAAAGGTGAAATGTACAATTTCAGGTTTGACATTTCAATATCTTGACTATTACTTTTCCCTTTATTACCATCTCTATTTATACTTGCTGTGAATTAATTAATACAATGTCTCCAGCTTGAGTTTGTCATAGAATGAAAAGAGGTCTGTCATTTTAGTCTCATCAGTGGATCAGTTTTTTTTAAAAAAAATCTTTTTCTAGGTACCGTTTACTTAAAACTAGTTTTCTGGTGGAAGTAGACAAGAGAAAAGCCTTTTCCAGCACGACATCCATTCAATTCAAGAAGAGCAGAGCAATCTAGGGTGCGACTAGGGAAAGCAAGGAGGAGATCTCTCACCAACCCTGCTGGCTCACATGAGCCAAGGTGGAAGTTGGGAAGTCAATTGCCTATTGACAGCAGGAGGCTGGATTAGTTAGCAGAGCTTTCCAAACGGTGTGTCGCGACATGTTAGTGTGTCGCCTGAAGTGTGTAGGTGTGTAACCTCCCCAGTCCGAGAAAGATCCCCCCACCCGAGCCTTTCCTGCTGCTGCCACCCTCGCTGGGGTCTTTCCTCACTGAGGGCGATGGCAGTGGGCCAGGGTTGGGTAGGAGGGCTGCCTTTCCCGCTGTCTCCACTCTTCCTGGGCTCTTTCATTAGCAAGGGCAATGGCAATGAGCCAGGATCCAGTGGGGGAGGACTGCCTTTCCCACTGTTTAACCTCCGGTTTGCTAGTAAAACTGAGGCCCTTTCCACACGGGGGTTAAAAAATGGTGTAGCACGACCTCTAACGGAGGTCGTCTACACCGTAAAGTGGATTGGGGCAGACTACTTTTGTGTAGTTCCACACCCCAATCTGCGCTAGGGCGACTGGAAGTGGTGGCGCCACGTGCTTTTTAAAAACCACTTTTCATTAGGTTTTTTAAAAGCATGGGGCATGCAGCCCCGTGCAGCCCCGTGGCAGCACCCGGTGTAGATTTGCAGGCGCGTGCAAGGGCATGCCTGCAGATCTGCTGGGGGCAGGCTTTCCGGCTGGCGAGCTTCTCCGGTTGGTAGAGAGCCTCCTCCAGTCGTAAGCTGCCATTTTGGGTGCCACAGGACGCCGCAGGATGCCGAGGAGTGTGGAGCAGTAAAAACACAGTGCTGCACAAGGCGACAGACTTACCTGGTTTCAGGTAAGCTCCGTTTCAGCGTGTTTTCGCCCGTTTCTTCCTCTGCATGTGAATTACTGTGTCGCAAAATGATGCATGTCTAAAAAGTGTGTCACCAACATGAAAAACCTGGAAAGCTCTGAGTTAGGCCAAGTCCAGACCTGCTACACTTTGTACTCCTGGAGCGGGCCCTGAGGGAATGAAGCAAAATGATATATTTTGTCTGTTATTTGTGTGTGTGTGTGTGTGAGTGTAAACATAACCACAATTCTTTCATGAGACAGCCAGCATGGTGTAATGGTTTGGGTGTTGAAGTAGAACTCTGGGAGACCATGCTCAACCATGGAAACTCAATGAGTGACTTTAGACACGTCACACTTTCTTAGCCTCAGAGGAAAGTGATGACAAACCCCATCTGATGAAATCTACCCAAGAAAGCCCTGTGATAGATTCTCCTAAGGATCACCATAAATCAGAAATGACTTGAAGGCACACAACAACAATTACTTTATTACTGGGACTCAAGGTGGCTTACAATACAAAACTTTAACATAAGGAAATGCACTTTAAAAATTATACCAGAATTTAAAAACACACCAGTAGAGGGAGGAAAAAATATAGTCTCTGACATCTTAAAAGCCTCTTCCATTGCAAGTAAGGACAGTTTCCAAGGCTTGCTTGGAAAAAGGAAAACTAGAGGATGGATCCATAGCCACCTTTTTTGTACCTCTGTACAACCCACAGAATTCTACAGATTCATAGAAATTTCAGAGCTTTTTGACTGTTACCATCTGCAAGAGAAGCAGTGGTGGCGGCAGCTTTGCTCCCACTGTGGCAAAGGCATTCATCCTATCCCCTCTCCCAAACTGGTGGTGATCCTTTCTGCTGGTGCTCCATAGCCATCAAGATTAGGAATTTAGGACTGTGGCCATTGAGTGCACTCTCTGATTCAAGTTGTTAACCCAAAACTTTTATAAAAAGCAAGGCATCATTTTATATTTTCCCCAGTCAGGCTTCCACATCTACAGAGACATCATTTTCTTGAGGTTGTTAGTTTCCTTTTATTGTTTTCCAGTCCCTCTCCCATATTTATTTTTCTCTTCATCACTCACGTCTTTCTCTTTCCGTCCTTCCTTTCTTTTCCATTTAGCCCAGCAGAATTAACAGTAGAATAAATGAAAAAAAGAAAGAAAATAAAATACATGTGACTTTATACAGTTTCCATATAAAGCCAGAACAAAATGAAGATGATCTGATGAGATAAATCGCAGGAGGTTAATAGCTTTTTAAAAATCAATCTTCTTTTCAAAGAAAAAGGATAAATGGCTTAGTGGATGAAGCGTTGGCCTCTCACCTTTCTGACCACAGTTCAAGTCTAAACTGTGAGGGTCTGGAGTAACATGGCTTTATTGGGCTGAGATCAGTCTCTAGTGGGCAGGAATCTGTATTACAAGGTTTTGGTACGTAATTTGCCTACGGGTGGTACTGACACGTTAAGGGAATATAGGCTGCCAGGTCATTTCTGTAACAAGCAACAGGAATAGGCTGAGAGTTTAGAACACTGTGTGTACAAGTTGGTGTTGGAGGTCTTTAGGTTGCATCTATATGCTCGATGCTCTTTTTTTGAGCTGAAAAAAATATCTTAACTATCCATCGTTTCATCCATTCCAAAAAACAACTTTCCTCCTCATAAGTAACTTTAGGAGAGACATTTAATAATTGCATTTGGTAGTTTTTAATATTCTACCCAGGCCAAAGTATAATTTACTTGCACTGGTATCTAAAAGGAAGAGAAAAAAAACTAGAGAGAGATCTATATAGTAATTGAAAGATTAATTAAGAAGTTAGGCTAAAAGGGAGGCACTTTAAAAAAAAACATACACATGATCATGACAATTTATTATCCCATTAATCCTGTTTTAATCACACATTAGTCTGATAATTCATGTATTTGCATCCATCATTGACACATGACAACTATTAATGGGCCTTACTTCTTGTATTTCAATTTTATATTTAAAACAGAAAAGCATGAGGCATGGTAAACACCAAAATAAGATCTATTTAGCAGGCATATTTAAAATAAAATGTCATAAAATAATTTTCACTAAAAGTATTTGTAGTAAGCCTTTTTTATAAGTAAAGATATCATATTTCATGCACTAGCCTATCATCATCAGAGCTTTCTGACCTCAGTGAAGGTTAATTATAAGAGAGGTGAGAAGAAAAAGTAGTTTTCATGGATTGGTAGGGAGATGCAGGGAGATTAGTAGCTGGAAGTCCATAAGTCCAAACAGAAACATTTTGGATAGGTTAATTCTTAAACCTAAGAATAAAGCTGGGCCATTTATGTCCTAGTATACTTTTTACTGTTTAGATTACGGCAAAACAAACAAAAATTATTCTACTATTATGTGGTGTTTTGTGTGTAGATAAACACATCAGAAAGAAAGACTGGGATGTTATGTAAAGGTTTATGGACTCATATCCTCTAAGTATTATTGTAACTATTTATTAATAACTGTTGTTTATTGATAATTTGAACCACCTGCAATTCCTTTGTTTTGATCAAAGCATTTATATTCCCTCACCCTCTCCCCTGCCCCCCGAAACTGATAGATGGCTTTGTAATTTGTGAGATAATATGTTAAAGGTCAGGAGTTAATGCATCGTAGGGAACTTTTCTTTTCTTTTCCTTTCCCAAATGGATAGTGGGAATCTGCCTGTGCTCTCTCTCCAGTTCTTTGTAGCTTTGCTTATAACTAAATTCAAAGTGTGCATGTGTGTACACGTGTTTGTGTGTGCCATAGACATATACAGTCATCTTTTAAAAGATTATTAAAACCGTTCTGTAATAATCATAGAATCATAGAATCATAGAAATGTAGAGTTGGAAGAGACCACACGGGCCATCCAGTCCAACTCCCTGTCATGCAGGAACACCCTCAAAGCACTCCCGACAGATGGCCATCAAGCCTCTGCTTAAAAACCTCCAAGGTAGGAGACTCCACTACTCTCCGAGGCAGCAGATTCCACTGCCGGACAGCCCTGACTGTCAGGAAGTTCTTCCTGAGGTTCAGGTGGAATCTCCTTTCCTGCAGCTTGAATCCATTGCTCCTTGTCCTGGTTTCTGGAGCAGCAGAAAACAAGCCCCCTCCTTCCTCTACGTGGCATCCCTTCAAATATTTAAACATGGCTATCATGTCCCCTCTTAACCTCCTTTTCTGCAGACTAAACATACCCAGCTCTCTCAGTCTATCCTCATAGGGCATGTTTTCCAGGCCTCTCACCATTTTGGTCACCCTCCTCTGGACTTGCTCCAGCTTGTCAATATCCTTCTTGAATTGGGGTGCCCAGAACTGGACACAGTATTCAAGATGGGGTCTAACCAAAGCAGAGTAGAGTGGTACCAGTACCTCCCTCGATCTAGACACCATACTCCTGTTGATGCAGCCGAGAATAATGTATTACTGCCTCGCCTGAATCAAATATTACTATCGCCCCTTTTAATTTAAACTATCCACAAAACACGCATTTACTTTCTGCTATAGAAAATGCTAATAATGCTTTTAGAATGGTATTTAAAAAGTCTAATTATATCATTTAAAAACTGAGAGACCAAAGGGCAAACTAAATTCTCCTAACATAAATCACTTTTCCCCCCTTTATTCCAATGACTTTAAAAACCTCAAATGCAGTAATTTTAATAGCAACGAAAGAATGAATAAGTCATAACTCCACCTGATCACATAACTGTCTATAACTGTTATTAAATGCTCGAAAATAAGTGAACTCATTATGTTTCAGTGCTGCTTTTAGCTAATCTAAGATTCTGCTCACTTAATCATGCAGAAAAGGCTTCAGCACAGTTTTAGACCCTCAGCAAGGTCACTCGATGCCTTTTTTTTTTCTTCCTCCTGCTGCTGCTGCTGCTTTCTGCTGATCATTTAAGAACAGCACTTTTGACCTGAAGCTGATGATCTCTTATAGGAGCTTGAATGTTTAACCCCAGAGTAGCTGGGCTGAGCAGGAAACATTTGTACTGTCCATTATTATACATTTGAACATGAAACCACAAATTCCTACCAGAGGTATTAACAAGCCTGCATGTAAAATGGAAGTCTGTTCTCTTATGCCTACCAACAGGCACTTAAGTAATGATTTCTAAAATGTTACAATCCCATTGTCAATTCTGAAACAAATTTTGTAACTGATAGAAACTGGTGACCAATTCCAGTTGCAGGCCTGACCTCCTCCCTCTTCCCCAGTGTGTCTTTCAGCCAGACAAAATATTAACTTCTATATTATGCCTAATATTATAATTGATCTCGGTATGATAAATGGAACCGACTTCAAACAAGGTCTTAATGAAGCAAAAACAGAAAGGCATACAAAGTCAGAAATTGTCAAGGGATCATAGCCTGATTTTTAATATGCCGCGACTCTGTGCATTTAATAAAATGTATTTCTTGTACAATGTAAATTTCATGTCAGTCTTAAATAAGCCATGAATAAGCCAAGCAGTGGCACTTTTAGCAGGGGCTGCTGGTGGATCCATTGCAGCAGGTGCAGTCAATCTGTTATATTTTTTATGGTCTTTCCTCTCACAGCTTTTCTGTGTTGTATAGGACCTCATCCAAGGTGAACCTGTGTTGGAAATAAGGTCCACCAACAGCAGATCTTCTGTACAACCTCGGCAACTGCAGATGTAAGAGCGGTTATAAAGCCAAACATGGATTAGCCATCAACGTGGAAATGGTTCCATTGGCTGCCACTAACTTCTAATGAATTTAAGTGTTGTTTTTTTAAAAAGGAAGCAATGGGTTCAAACCTGTCTGGAAGTAAAAGAATCAGGGTAGGAGGGCCAGAATCCTAATCTAAGAAATATACACAAGGCATACATGGGTTAGTTTTGGATCTGAAGAAGACTCAATCCACATCCAATCAACATCTGATTTTTGTTATAATCAACCAAGGCTGAGCTTGGACATCTCCTAATGTGGCCAACTTTCAGCTTGTTGTTGTTGCTGTATGAATTCAGGTCCTTTCAAACTTAGAACAACCCTATCAATCTTTCTTGGCAAGATTTATTTGGAGGATATTTGCCTCTCTTAAGCTGAGAGAGTATGACTTGGGCCATTTCCGCACTAGACTGTTATAGTGCTATTATTCCACTTTCAACATCCTATGGAATCCTAGGGTTTGTAGTTTAGGGAGGGGCCTTTGAGGCTCCTCCCTAAACTGCAAACCCTAGGATTCTATAGGATGTTGAAAGTGGACTGATAGCATTGTAACAGTCTAGTGCGGAAATGGCCTTGCTCAAGTCACTCAGCAGATTTTCATAGCTGAGTGAGTATTCAAAACCTACTCTCCCAGAGTCGTAGTCCAACACTCCAACCACTATATCACATCGGTTTTCTTCAGCTTTAAGCCCAGCACCAAAAAAACCAGTGCCTAGTAGTGAGGGGAGGGGAGCAGGGTTGATTACACATTGATCTCTTGACTTCCATTTTGGGGTTTTGTTTTTTGTTTTTTTGTCTTTTTCATATCATTATCCAGCAAAAGCTACAATTATTAAGCGTTAGAATACAATCTGAATACCTCAGATATCTGCTTTGGAAACCCTGTCTCTAGGGAAATGCTAGGATGCACATCTTTTATAACATTAAGTACTAGCTGTTCATTGGTTTCATCAAAATTCTAACCTCTAGCTCACATTTGAGAAAGAATGTCTAGCTTCTCAATAGTGAGAGTACAAAAACTATTACCTCTGCCATGACAGCTTTTGCTAAATAATGATATGAAAAAGGCGGGATACACTTGATATCACTTCATCCTCTAAGTGGTTTACTGTGGTTCCCCTTTGGGTAGAGGCTTTCAGAAAGCTATAGGGAGATTTGTTTAATGTTTGAATAGTGATAATGCTGCCTGGCTTAGACAAAGAGCTGTATAGGTATCCCACACTTTTTGAGGATATATTTTTTCAGTGTTCTGTTGACCATTGCAAATTATAGAGATGCACTGTTCTTTCGGTGCAGCGTCTTCTCCTTCATCCATTCTTCTCCTCTTGCCTTTTCTTTAGGGAACAGGAGGGAATTATGGAGGTTTGCCAAGCGAATTTCCTACAGAAAGATGGAAGGCTGGGTTCTATTTTTAACCAGTTCTACTTTCTGACTCTGCACTGATCCTTAACCCACCAGTGGGGGATGCCTGTATTAATAAACAAAACAAGTGTTTTGAGCTGTTTGCACATTTTTTAAAAGAAGTGTCTCAGTATGTGCCAGATACTGCAATATACACTATCATATACATTGCAGTAATTTGCAAAGAGTGACCAAGTGGTATCGTCGTGCCTGTATAGTGTATGCCATTCAATTAGATCACAACATCTTTTATTGTAATGGTAGTTATTAAGAATTTTTCTCCAAAGTGATATAATCTACTGGATTAGGAAGAGATCGTGCTTTGGGGGCATGAATACAACAATGTAATTTATGGCCATTTCCGCACAGGGCGAGGAAATTGCCCCGTGCCGGTACTTACCGGACTTTTGGGCTCGATGCTTAGGTCCAGGCTGGTCCAGAGCAGTTCATGGCCACCGCTCCGCACTGCTCCAGGGACGAAAATGGCGGCTTCTGGTTGGTCGAGGCTCTCCATCAACTGCTGAAGCTCGCCAGCCTAAAGCCCGCCCCCGGCAGATTGCAGGCTCGCACTGATGCGAGCCTGCAAATCTGCACTGGAGCGCGGGAATGGAGTGGCACGCTCCATGCTTTTGAAAGACCTCTTTCAAGTGGTCTTTCAAAAGCACGCTGGATGACCACTTCGGGTCGTTCCGGAGTGGGCTGAGGTGCGGATCTACAGTAAGTAGGTCCAACCTAGTCCGCTCCCAGGTGCAGACGTCCTCTCTAGAGGATGCTCTGCACTGTTTCTTTAAGACCGTGCGGAAATGGCCTATGTTGCTCTCAGATTTTAAGAAGGATGGATGTCTCTCTCTGTAGTAGACATTTTTCCTTTTTGTTTTTATTGAATGATCTCAACTAGTGGCATAGGGATGGGGGGGTGATGGGGGCAGTGTGCCCCCAGCAGCAATTTTTGGGGGGCACTGCCGCGCCTTGTCTGCTCTCCCCCATGAGCTGTAGCAAATCAGCCCTGCCCCGTGCACCTCAGCCCTGCCCTCGCACACCGCAGTCCCGCCCTATCCATCACAGCCCCATCCCCACGTGACATAGCCCTGCGCCTGCCCCTCCACCCCCACCCTTCCTCTGTGCACTCCAAGCTACATCACTGATCCCAGCCAATTTAGGAACACAAATGTACAATAATTATCATATTGTGTGTTCCGTATTCAATATCCTGGAAAATTCTCATTTGGCACTTTATGTGATAACTGCACTTGCTAGAGTATCCTGCTCTGTTGCAGTTTGCTAACACAAGGGCCCAGGAGAACAAGGCATGATGGTATTTCTTTTAAAATCATTCATATTCTAAATAAAAAGTGTGGCTTATGCTGTTTCCTGAGGACAGGCTGAAACAGCCCACACCGTGGAAACCATGCTGAGGGGTCCATTCATGTCTTGTTATCATTGAAAGCTTTTGTTTGCTTTCAATTCCCCCTTCGCCCCCTCCTTTCAAATGTCTTTGCACTACTTCTCTTACGTTCCCTCTGTGAAACATGCAGTCCTGTCTAGAAATCATGACCCCAAGGCTGCCAGGAGTAGAAGTTCCATAAAATCAAAGACGTTCAAAGAAAAGGAGGTCAAATAAGCTTGAAGGACAGGAGGGAACATACCTAGTGAGTGTCCTAGGTGAGGTTGGTTACTCCCATTTTTCAATATCTGATTTTTATTCTCTGTGCAAGGACCATGAAAGCGGAGCAAAAAAGTGGGGGCTGAACTCAATGACTACAGATCCAGAAATCCCCTTAATGCAGCTGCTGTCTTGTCCAGCAGCCTGTCTATGAAATAAAGCCACCAAAACACTTACACAAGTCAGATTGATGCAGCCCTCTTCTCTGAAGTCTGATCAATTGTTGTGACACCATGGCACTGCCATGGGGTAGCGCCACAAAATCACAGCTGTGAGGAGAGTGTCTCACCTCAAGCTTTGTTTTCTCTTCCAAAGAAGCTTGTTTTCAAAGGCACTGAGTATAACCATGTTCAACAAATGAACAAATTACAATGAATGAATAACAACGCAGTATCCTCTCCATGATTTAGCAGAAACAAGCATGAATTAAAAGGCCAGGATAAGCATGTTCATGGTCTGATATTTTCTTTGTTCACAAATCCTAATATTCAGAAACTGTATCCTGTAGTTTCTCAAATCATGGGACACTATACACATTAATCTGTAGGTGTGTGTCTGAAGTGTTTTCTTTATATCTGCTTACCAGTGTGACAGAGCAGTTAGTCACAAGCAAATCTATCACTTTCATTTCACCTAATTTCATTTTTTATAAAAAAAACTTCAAGTTCTTTCTATACTGTTTATGAAGAGACATGCACATTTTAGTAAGTTCTTACCAGAAATGAATTAAATGATACCAGGTTGTACTTGCTTGTCATGATAAGCTTGTTGGGGAAAAAAGGAGGAATGGTAATCCCAACTATTCAAAACAAAATTTTTAAGCATTAAACATTAGAGCCTTTTGCTTCAATCTGTCAGTCTTCCATTTGCCCACATTCAGTTGTTTTTCTTTTTCTTTTCTTTTCCTTTTTTTTTTTTTTTTTGGGAAAAATCAGGTTCTTTTATCACATTTCTGAAGAAATTTAATAGTTTTGATTTTTTTAAAAAAATAAAAAAGTTTAATCCCTCATATGAATAAGACAACATGTTACTTGCAAACACAGATACTATATATGCATTTGTCAGGGACTATTTTTAGCGAAGGCTTTGAAGATACATTTTATAGAAAAAATTTCCACGATGTCTCCCAGGGCTGCCTTAGATTCTGGGGATTTCATCATTAACCCTTTGCTCTTTTTTCATTGTTACACTGTCTGTGGTTGAAAGAAATGAAACCAATTTAAAAAGGAAGACGAAGTCACACACCGACCTTTTAATACCATCTTGAATATGCCTATCTTGTCTGCTCTTGGAAGCTAAGTAGAGTCAGGCTTGATTAGTACTTGAATGGGATACCATCAAGCAGTGCCAGGTGCTATACTGTGGATATAAGCCAGACCTTAGTGGTAATGTGTGTGCTTTACCTGCTGAAGGCCCCAGCATCTCTAGGTAGGGCTAGGAAAGAAGCTTGTCTGGCATCAGAGAAAGCAACTGCCAATCAAGATGTTGATATACTGAGTGAGAGGGACCCATGGTTGAACTCCATAAGACCGCTTCCTATGTTCTTATGACAATCCAAAGCACGGGTGAAACCATTTGCACAGCCATGGGGAAAGTTTTAGCTTTCTTTCTGACCAGGAGCTCCTACACTAATAATATTAAAAGATTAAAGGAACCTCCGGAGCATCATTCCACAATGCTGGTGTAGAGGAGTCTGGCCTTGCACAGTTAGAGTACCAAAGGAAGGAACTGGCCAAACCACCTCTGAGTACTCCTTGCCTAAGAAAATCCTATAAATTTAATGGGGTTGCCATAAGTCAACACACAACTTGAAAGCGCATACAGAGAGCCCTGGAGCTCACTGTGTGATAGATGATGCCTCTGAGATCGAGGAGCAACTGATTGTGCCAAGAACTGAGCCAGTGAGTGAGCAAATCAACTTGCAAATATCCTTTGCACTGGAAGGTCAAACAGAGACAGAGTTGCCTTGGCAGCTCGTGACGGAGAGGGAATCAGCAGCAGTTCAGAGGAGTTACAGCCACCTGTGCCCATCAGCCTTCAATCGCGAAGAAGGCTGAAACGGACAGCTCAGAGGGAGGCTGCATGGACTAGGTTGAAGAAACAATAACAAACAGCACTGTTCACAGCAGCTATTTAAGTATGCTGGTGTGGCTGCTCTTTGCTTGCAGCAAATTACTAGCAAGTCCTCACGACCTTTCTGTCTCCTGATCCCTGAAACCCTCCGGATGGGTCTCTGCCTCCTGAACCTTAGGACTGGACCTTGACCTGGCTCGCCTTGCGTTTTCCTTGTGTTTGGTGTATTTGGACTCTCCCTGCAAGTATTCCCGATCTCCCCTGCTGGCTGAGGCTTGGCAGGCTCTGAGGCTCAGGGAATCCTGACACACTGGCTGATTGTTCCAAATACCATTCCCTAAACAGAAACCCTAGGATTCCATAAGATGTTGCTACAGCAGTTAGAGTAGAATCATAGCTCTATGGTTGTATAGTATGAAACATCCCGAGGTTCTCATTTCCTTTGAGTTTAACTCCATCCATCACAGTAGTGGAGAGGAGAATAAATAGTTATGTATGAGTGTTAACTGTGCTTCTGGCAATACAGAAGATTTTAGGGTGACTTGGTCCTGAATGGCCAAGAAAGCAAATAATCTCCTTCTGGATGGATCAACACAATAGCCTTCATCATGATGAACCCCCGCACTTAAAAATTACAGTTCCACTGCTCATAAACCACAAAGGCCTGGTGGAAGAAATAAATCCACAATTCCACACACTCATCCACACTCTGCTTGCAGAGTTTGTGACCAGCTATCACAAAACATCAGTGAAACAGCAGGGCTGCATTCATAACAGACCTGGATAATTTACAGCAGAGATTAAAATCATGCCACAATAATAAGAAAGAACAAAAGTATCCATAGCCCCTACAATAGGGGGTGAGCAACTTGGATTTATCCAGAGGTACATACACTGCCAAAAGTGCCACCAGTGGCCACAGCTGTCTGAAAAACAAGTATTTCCACATGTGACCCAGGGTCTTACTTTCCCCAAGCTTGCCCAGAAATGGAGATGCTGGAGAATTTTGTCTGATCTATCTTTTAAACTAAACCAACTTAATTCACACTTTTCAGATTAGCAAACAATTATCTTTTAGAATGTTTCTTTCTCAGATTTTTCAACTTCCTTTATTATCTCAGCAATTACATTAAAATTGTTTAGGGTGGAAATGCAGACACAAACAATGTGAATTTTGGGGGGAAATTCATAGAAAATGCCTGTTTTGGCAAAAATATATTGAATGTGTATTTTAGGGGAGTAGATACTAAAGTGCATATTTTAGAGGAAAACAACATTTAAATGAGAATGTTCACACTTAAGAATTGTCACCAAAAAGGGATAGAATGGGCTTCTAGTTGAATACTGATAGCAGCAGCAGCAATTAAAAAAAAACCTGTGTCATCTACCATATCTTTTACGCAATTATGCATGCTGTAAATCATGAGGGTGTTGTACATATTGTTATTGTTGAGGGTGATGCAAGAAATTTTTGTAGTGGTGGTTACAAATATCCTGGGATTTTTCAAGGCTTCACCATTTTCCCTGGCAGAAAGAGACAAATATTTTATCTGTGTAGCAGAATGATTCTTTAGGCCCATTTCAGAAGATCTAAAATGTAAAATTTTCCATGCCAAATGTCCGCATGACTGCAGTGGAGGAAATAATATCTCAACCAGCATCACTCCTTTGACAGCTGCCATTAAAAAAAAATTGGCCCATACACTCGCATGAATAGCCTCTGGGAAGCAGCAGCTGTCAACGTAGTCATGCTGGTCAGAAGTTATTCTTCATTCCTTTGTCCACAGCATGTACAATTTTACAACATCTGGGCTTCTGTCTCTTTGGTTGACTTGTATAGCTCTCATATTGACTTTGTTTCTAACTATGAGTCCAATCCTGTGCAAGTCTACTCAGAAGTAAGTCTGTCTTAGTACCTGCTGTTGCAGTTGCACATAATAGGATTTCATTTTTAAAGATCTACAGTGAGAGTTGTAACTACAAGTGATCAAATTGGGATTACTGACCCCCACAAAATAAGAATTCTGGCCTCCTAATGAAATATCCCTTCAATTCCAAAATTTCTAGCATTAATTTGAAACTTCAGTAAAGCATTTAGAAGCCAAATTTAGGTGTTCAATGAAAAGAGGCAGGCAAAGTTACTGAGGGAATATGAACATGGCAAAGGTAAGGGTTCCAGGTGTGAATGGCTTTCAGTACTTCACTCTCAACAATGTTAAGAATATGGGGAATACAGGAAAATTTCATTGAGGGACGCAATTCTTATCTGGAGAGGCAATATTTTCATTTTGACATTCCCCTTATAGCTGCATCCCCATCTAGTAAGAGAAAGGTGAATTTCTTCATACTTCCCAAAAAGGTGGGTAAAAAAAAAGTCTATGTTATTTTCCTTTTGGCTAATGTTACATTATTTTGAATTGTTTTGTGAATTCAAATCTGCAGCCATTTCTTTTTAGATTAATCCAGAATTTGTTTGTTAACCATTTGTTAAAGAGCTTCAAGGCAAAGATTTGAGCCTGTGAAACTATTTCACCAATCACTCTCTTTGCCCATTTACTAATTAATATTCTTGAGATGTGAATGCTCACCCAACGCATATGTTACTACTTTAGTTTACTGTCTGGGTGAATGACACCTTCTAACATGAGAAACATAGAAACCACCATTGTAAATTATATAAGAACAATGGCTATTTGCTCTCATATATGCACAAATAATGAGGGTTTTTTTTTCAAAGTTTGTCTCTTTTATATTACAAAGTTGTTTAAATCTGATCATTGGTTTGTCCATAAAGGAAACTGAGCAAATCCACTCATTTATATTATAGTTTTTTTTAAAAAAAATTAAAGTAAAAACTATTTTTTCCCCCCTTTGGTTGTTCCTCTTTTTCTTTAGTGGTTATTGACTTGTCTGAATCCTGCTGGAAGCTGTAAGTAATCTGATAGCTCAGATAAGATGTATTATCTTCAGTCTAATGATTATAGACTACCAATGAGAATTCTAGAATAGTCCCATCCCTAGACTTTAGTAAAATTAGCAGACTGCAGTCTCTGTAATCTAGACATGTTTCTTAACCTTCAGTTCTCAGTTTCAAACATGGAATTTCACAGATGGTCCAGGTGATGGTGTCTTAAAGATACAATCCTTCTGTCTGTTCCTACTAATTCTTTCATATATTTCTGACTTAGAATAAAAATAAATCCTTTGAAGAATTGCTACAAGTCCTGTAGCAGGAGGATCCTCCAGTTGCCTGCTGAAATAAAACTACCAAACTGGCTACATGAAACAAATTTTCACATAGTGGTTACCCACTACATCATTCCACAGTCCCAAATGGTTACAGCTGATATTGCAGGGCAATGCAAAATGTATTAATTTAACTTGGGCTGTCAGGTTAAGTTGTTCTGCCAAGATTTTAAAGAAATGTACAAATATTTGGAATGATACCAACCCGTTCTGTCCCCAGCACTCCCTCTCTCCAGACTCTAGCAGATCTTTTAAGTGAATCTGGTGCCACTTTTCCCAATTCTTGCATCTATACATCCGCAAAAGAAAGGAAATAGATGGAAAAAGGAGGAGCTTAAGAAATCTGAATGCTGGGGTAAAAAGCCTCTTTGAATATTATCTTCAATGGCATGGGAGTTGTTGCAGCGTGGTTCCTTCTCCATGACCTGGAGAAATCTGAGATCACATTTCTAAGTGGCTTCTGAACTACTAAAACTATTTGTCTGAATCCTAATGTTAGTCCCAACTAGAGCAAATCCATTGAATCACTGGGATTAACCTACATGTGTACTCACATTCAACAGTTGATGAAGTCTAGTTCAGATTACCCAAAAGGATTCAGGGTAAAGGCAGAAGGGGTTTCGTGTGGAAGGGGTTTCGTGTGGCTTGAAGGATAGCTCATAGCTCAGTAGCAAGAAACATGTTTTGCAAGTAGAAGGTTCTATATTCAGCCTCCAGTATGCAGGTAAGAATTTCATGTTTCAGTACTTGGAATGACCTCAGCTTGAAACCTTGGAGAACTGCTGCCAGACTGATTTAGTAAAAGGCAGATCCTGTGGGATTTGCTGGTTCTGTATGTCAAACTTGACCGTTCTGACATTAAAAACATGCAGCTCAGTTGAGGAAAATATGTGGGAGATCACAAGGAGTGATAGGTGGATACTGTATATTAGTAATGGGAAAATGACTCCCCAGATTTAAGTCGGATAGAGAGCAGGTTTGTCCAGCTGACATTTTATTAATCTTGATGTCTTTTCTAAATTTGCATAAGCACATGAACAGGTGTATCCTTCTTCCTTAAATACTATTCTGTCTTAATGCATGTATTAACTTATGCATCACTCTAACTTGTAATCCCCACCTACCTGGTTTTCTGATGAGTGATATTGCAGGAAGAAGGGGAAGAAGGAAATGGTAGTTTCTAGTTATATTATTTATATTTCTCTGCCTTATGAGGATTATCTGCATTATTCAGTATTCAATGCTGCCCCAGATATGAGAAGCAATCACTTACCTTGAGTGCGTCCAATGACCCCATGTTTATGTGATGCCTTTTGTTGCTTCTCTCTGCAAATAAACCGATCTTTCACATTATTTAATTTTATTTAAAAAAATCTAGCTCATAATAATTTATTTGTTGAGAGGTCTGGTATTTGAATGATCTGACTTAGAATCGTTGCCACAGTTGTACAGTATTAATTCTGAAAAATAATGTTAGCAAATCTTGTCCATCATGCAGGACTGAAGTATTTTGCCAGAGCTGTAGTATGTTTTCAAATGTGCATGAGCTTCAGGAAGAAAAGATGTTTAGCAAAAGAACTCTGAAGGCTGTACTGGAACTGAGTGATTCCTTTGTGTGAGACAAGCCTATTTGTTAATTTTGAAAGCTCTCTAGAGTTAGGTGATTCATGAAGGCATGTATGCATACGCTATGGAAAACACCGTCAATTTTCTCACATGAAATATACAGTAGTCAGATGCAGTGTTTAATCATCACTCTGTTTTATAAGACTATCAATGAAATGAAATCTGCTGGTGTGTTTAAATAAAACTGTTTAGAAGCCAAAGTCATCAGTGGATGCACTTTTTAAAAGAAATGTCATCTTACATTTATGCTTAGGGGAGAAGTAATCGACTTAAACTGGATTTGAATGGCTAGAAAGCCAAAGTATTTACAGACACCTTGGATATTCTAGTGCTCACACTCTTTCTACCTGCCACAGTGAATTTGAGCTGGATTCCGCAAGTGCTGTCAAATCCAAAACTAAGTGTGTCCTTCATCCAGAGAACTCCTACCAAGTCAGCAGGTGCCCCTCCCCACACTGTCTCCACTATACCATAGCCTGCAATTAGTTGATATAGCAGAAAAGCAAAACTGACAGAATGTGGGAATGCTGTTGTTTGTCTATCTGTGACGGGAAGGAATGGCTTAAGGGGCAATCCCCTTGTGAAAAAAAACCTGAGAGAAATGTTCACCTCCCAAGCATAGACCGTGATGATAGCAAAGTATTGGTCCAACTTATTTAAGGCTGTGTCAAATTCTTTTTAATAATAACCAGATAGGGTTTGTTTTTTCCCCCTGGTTTCCTGGGAGATAGCTGTAGGCTTCCTAAATATAGTTTAGTTTTTTGATTCACAGAGTATTGTCAGAGGGTCAAATGAAGATGGAACTACATCCACTCTCTGTTTATCACAGTCATGGAGCAGATTCTCAAAAGGAAGCCATGTGGATTTGTAAATCCTTTCTTCATAGCTTCTGCTTCAGAATACATGGGTGGCCAACATTATTACATCATTAAGGAGTGATTCATTAGCATTAATACCGTTATTTCTGCTGTTATTACTACTCCACATGCAAGACTGTAAAGTAATTTTTTGGCCTTTGAAAATCTGTGAATGTACTCCTCTTTCTTATGAGCACCTGCTTCCTCCAGCCATTTCCAGAACGACCCTGTGCTGTTGCTCCACTTCCACTGTCTATCTTCGTACTGTATTTTTTTTTAAAAAAAAATCATTTATTGCTAAGGATATGCAGTGATGCTGACTTTTTAATTTTAGGTTCATACTTCTTATTCAATTTCATCAATTCCTCTGCTTTTCAGTTTTAGTCATTTTCTGTATCCTCACTATTTATAATTTTCAGAATTTCTTGATGATCTATACTTACTACAGTCTCTCATTTTATACAGATTTTTTAAAATCTGAATTATCTGGAGGAACACAGATTTTCCTTAAACAACATAGTAGCCTGAAACCGCTATTTTCTTACCTGAGAGTAGAGGAAGTGAGTGGCTCTAATTTCTGTTGAATGAATCTGCGAATCAGTTCTGGATTTTGGTCTGAACTTTAAAGTGTCTATCTAAGTTGATGAACACTGTCTGCAAAACAAGGTGTGCTACTTTGCATATCTGGCTCCCTTAATTTGGACTAATCACTGTCCTACCAATGTTGGAGCCACACACCTTCCCTTAAGCAACCCCTGAGTCCAATAGCATTTATTTCTGAGTAGAAATATACAGAACTTCATTGTCTTATGTCATGCTGCCATTTTGACAAATATCACTGAAATTCTAAAGAACAGTATTTAAAATGATGAAAGATTGTTGTAGTTATTTATTTGGCTCACCAGCAGGGAAATAACTTTTTATTTAGGCAGGTCTGTGAGATTTAAATTATGTAGTAATCATGTGTGTGAAAAAGAGCAAGCATGGTATAGTGGTTTGTGATGGACTGGGACACTGGGAGACCAGCGGTCAGATCCCCACTCGGCCATGGAAAGCCATTGAGTGACCTTGGAGCAAGTTATAGACTCTGAGCCTCAGAGGAAGCAAAAGCAAACTCCTTCTGAACAAATTATGCCAAGAAAATCCTGTGATAGGGTTGCCATAAGTTAGAAATTACTTGCAGGCACACACACCAACAACGCAACATGCATGGGAAGTGGTGTGGTGTGTTATATTTCTTATCTCCTATTTGTAATTATGGTTTAAATGTGTTTTAACCTTTTTAACCATGTTTTTAATATAATACTTAATATTTAATTCTTTTTTAACTTTTGTAAAATTGGATTTTAACTTAATCTTATTTTAAATTACAGTTAGCCACCTTGGATCTCACCCTAGGAAAAATGTGGGATATAAATTCTATAATCAAATAAAATAAATAAATTGTTTAAGTTTCAGCTATGTGAGCCATCACACTTACAGACAAGTGCTTGGGGCAGAAGTATTGAAGAAAAAACTGTGTGCTTAACATCGTGGAAGGCAATGATATTCCACTAATTTGGAAAGCCAACTAACTATAATGACCATCAACTTTTATAGCATCGCATAAGATTTCTCTAGTCTATGATTCAACATACATGGAACTGGGATAAGATTAGGGAAGATGGTGGAAGTTTCAACTAGACATTTTTCTAATACAATTATAAAAGATTTTCATTATAGCTTTGAAGATACAATGATAGCATATTGTTGTTAGGACTGAATTTAAAAATGAGAATTGAATAATAATAGCCTTTCCTCTTACATGAGGGTACAATATCCATTGTACAGAGCGTGCACACACATCCATGTGAATCAAATGTCACCATAGTACTGACAACTGACACCTTCTCTTGAAAAAAAAATTTTTTTTTGGTTGAGTTTCTCTTTTCAATCCAGGTAAACAAAAATTCAAGAAAAAATATCCATGAAAGGATGCGTTTAGGCATTCAAGTTCTCAAATCTTGCTGTGAAATATTCCCTATACCTTAGTGATTGTTTAAAATGCAATGCTACTTGCTTTAGTTTTAGTTGGTGCCAATGTGCAGCTATACCAATTTTGGAACTTCTTTCCATATGTTTCCTCCTGCATATGACATATCAGCAAGAATGCATCCAGTCAGCCAAGTGTACTTTAATGAAACCTTTGCAAATCTACAGCAACATTCATCTAAATCAATCTCTCTTGTGCCTAAATGGGAAATATTGAAGCACAAATATTTTTGTGTTTGGGAGGGATTCTCAAGGGACATGCACACATAAAATGGAAGCAATGTGAGTAATGAGTGACAGTTTCTTAAAGGTTAATATTTTCTTTAATCTATTTCCATAACAGGAAGAAGAGAGAATACGGCACTAAACACAAGGTGTGCTTTTGGGATTAGAAAAACAATCTCTGCTGTTATGTATATCGAAGACCATGGGGAACAATATGAATAACACAAACAAATTTTATTACATTGTATGAAATATACGAGTGCCTTAAATATGTTTCCCTCTATTATTAAAAAAATGGATCTAGGAATCCTTCCGATTCTTTTTTCGTCTCCTAAAACTGCCCTTAATACTGGACTAGGCTCTTTGATTGTCATGTAAGGTAATGAAACCATTAAATGCATAGTATTAAGAAGAGACAAGATGCAATTAGCTAAGAAATTACTCTGATCTCGGTGACATTTTCAAAAAATCATAATACAATATACATTGGAAGACATGATTGACAGTCTAATCCAGTTTTGATGGAATGTAGTCCACATACTGAGAGTAAAGCAGTACATGGCCAGATAAAACTCACAGCTGTGGATCCCTGATATGTCCTTACAGCCTTGTCACCCTGGAAATTCCTCAGGTTTAAAAGATGATGAAAGTATCGACCATTAATGACAGGATCATCTCCTACCCTGAAATAAAATGTACTAATCCCTTTTGCTAGGTCTATGAATTCCTAATATAAATTATATAAACTCTGGTAATTCATCTCTGTTAGCACAGTTGTGTTTGGAAATTGTACAGCAGTCTTTGCCCTGTTTGAAATGCTAGATGAAAGCAAGACATGTTCGTTTAAGCTGCAGCATAAAGTAATTTAACACAGGGAACAGAATAACTTCTGGATAATGAGCATGAGATATGAGAAGAAGAAAAAAAGAAAGGAAGAAAGAAATTCTAAAGTTCTAAAGTGGTTAGGAAAAACCAACTGAAGAAACCGGCCACAAAAATAGAACTATTAAGAGACAGGGTTAAAATACAGTCCTTGCAGTGTAAGGTGATTTTGTACCTGAGTGAAATACAGTATATGGTCTCACTTCAAAGGAAAACATACAATGGCTTTATATGTCTTACAAAGAATATGGCCTTGAGTCTCTCCATTCTTTAAAATGTTAATTGAAACAGTAAAAGTGGGGATGCCTTAAGAAAAGGTACATGGCATGGCGGGTGCGGTGCGAGGGAATCCACTTTAAATATTCATTAGTTACATTACAACAGTTACCAATGCAACATGCATAATCCTTTGCAATACTGATTTTGCTGGAGAGGGAGCTATTTATAAGTAGAACATCTCCAAAAATTGTAGGTAGGATTGTGGAATTGAGTCTAAATTTTTTATGTTCTAACGTCCTTCCACTTGTAAAATAACAAGACATCATTGGTGGGCCCGATGCCATTAGGGTGGATTTTTTGTCCAGACTAAAAAGGAGCTATCCTAAGTGCTGGACTAATTTAAGGGATCATGTGCTGTGTTTTGGATAACTCCATTCAGGTTCAGACTTAACCTCATAATAGAGTCACCGGCCCACTGACCCTAGACCCACATGCAGACATACTTAGGCCAGGTCAGACCAGCTCAATAATACTGGCTACTTTGACTGGTAATGGCTTGCCAGTATACTCCTCATCATCTTCTACCTGATTCTTTGGAGATGCCAGGGACTGAACCGCCACATGGAAAACCAATGCTCTGCTGCCAAATGGCCCCTGCCCCGAAGCATAACGGTTAAACATTGTTTGTAGTGTCACATCAAAGATGGAGGAAATATGGGTTTGTATTGAACAACAGATTGTATTTACAGTGTTCATTTAGCAATGATATGACAGGGAAAGGAAACATTACATACATGTGTCATTGTGACATATATAGACACCAAATACTCAAATCACAGAGCAGGAAAGTGTGCTATCAGAACAAAGAACAAGGCTTGAAAAATCTAGGTTCATCTTATGCTATATTACCTGAGGATGCTGTTGTTTAATGATGCAATTTCTATATGTTGGAATCTAGTCTGAAGAGTCTGCAAGAGGTAATACTGCATGGCAAACATTAGGGTGCACTCACACAGAGACACATAAGATGCACGCACAAAAGCAGCACCTAATGTGATTCAGTGCTTTGAGGTCAACACTTTAGGAGGCAGAACAAGAGAGATGAAGCTCTTTTATGTCTGACTAAGCATTGCTTTTGCCACTTACGTCCAAAATCATTGTAACGAGATCAAAAGATAACAGTATAGTAAGTTCCCACAACTTGTGGGATTAAAGGCATCCTACAGGTATGATGGGTTACAGCAGACTGAAACTCTTCAGGCTTATGTTGGAAACCACAACTGATTGCATACTTTTCTGCTATAACCTCAAAGCAATATGGCAAAAGAAAAACCAAACTGTATTCTTTATAGATATGAATGTGACAACTAGCGTTTGATTTAAAAACAATCAAATGCTACATTCGCTTTAATTGATACTATAACAAACATTACTGGAATAAACAGGAATATTTGTACACTGTTTTAGAGTGGCTGAAAAAAGACTTCATATAAATTATATTAGGTATTCTGTGCAGTAAACTAGTCTTATTTTCCATACTGCAGATGAGGCTAGAAAAGAATGGTATGCCAAGAAGCTAAACACAGACTCTTAACCACTATGGTACATCAGCTTTTGCTTTAGTGTGGCTTCTATGAAGCCATGTAGGGGTTTGAGTGTGAGACTAGGACTCCAGGAGACCAGGGCCCTTTTCGCACTGCATTTTCCATGCAGAAGGACGCCTAGACCGTTGCGCAATGCACTCACAATTGCGTGACGCTCCAGGGACCGGCAGGAGCCATTCGGTCACCTTTTCATTTTTTGCTAGAAGCCGAAAATGGTGCACAATCGCGCATTGCTCCCAGGCTCCACGTGCACTTACATGGCATGCGGACCCTCCAGAGCCACACCGGTCCCAGACTGCACTGCGGAAGAAAGAGATGGGGCTCTCACGTGAACAGGCAGCTCGTGTAGAGCTGAAGGACCCCGGATGCGAGAGCCTCTCACCAGAGCCTGCTTGCGCGATCCCTGCACCCTGGCGCCAGAAGAAGGTAAGGTGTGGAAAGGGCTCAGGATTGAAATCCCCAATCAGCTATGGAAAATGACTGCGTGACCTTGGGCAAGTCACACTTTCTCACCATCAGAGGAAGAGAATGGCAAACCCTTGTGGAAAAAAAAATCTTGCCAAGAAAATGACAAAATAGCTTCACCTTAGGAACACCGTAAGTCAAAAATGACAATGAAGGTACACAGTAAGCAGTAAGGAGGAGGAGGAGGAGGAGGAGGAGGAGGAGGACAATAGAAATTATATGTAGCTCTCCAGATGATGTTGCACTGCAGCTTCCACAATTTCTCACTGTTGAATATGCTGACTAGGGCTGTTGAGATCTGCAGTCTAGCAAGACCTGAAGGGCCATGCAATTCCCACCCTGAGAGAGGGTCTCCCAGCAAACAGAAGCATTTTTTTCATTCTTGTGGGAAGCTAAAGACTGTATTTTCAGTTTGCAAAATATAAGCCAATGTGATCAACAGGTTTACATTTCCTGGAGCCTTTTTCACTATTATATTGCATAGCTGTACCTTGTGCTTTGTTCCTGCAAATGTGTGCTTCCGTGCAGCAGTCGTGATGGAACCAAAGAAAAAGAAATTTCCCAAATATTTCAACTAGGAACCTTTCACAAAACACTATCATTCTACTTTAACTGCCATGGCTGCACAGAATCCTGGGATTTGTAGTTTAGTAAGGCAAAGGCAAACCACCTCTGAACAAATCTTGGCAAGGAAAACCCATGATAGGGTCGCTTTAAGATTGCCATGAGTTCAAAAGGATTTGAAGGCACTCAAGAGGAAGAGGAGGAGGAAGAAGATGGATGGAAACAGGGCAGTTAAAGTGGAATCATAAAGCTATAACTATATAGGGTGAAGTGGCTCTGATTTCACCATAGCAAAGATCCTGTGAAATGAATTTATAAGGGTTCTCTCACACAACAAGATGATCAGACCTTCAGAAATGGGAGGGGGGAAAAGTTTGATTTCAAATGTAAGAAAATGTCTGCTTCCCCCTTTCCATGAATTATTTCTTTCAAAACAGTGAAACCTCCTCAGGCAAAGTGCTGCCAACCTATTTCACACACAAAATGATCTCTCCTTACTTCCTTAAATTCTCTTCGAAAATAAAATACCTTTGTGCATTACCTCCACCAATTCAGCATGAAATATTACAAGTTTAGGCCATCTCTTTATAAATAAATAAAAAATAAATAAATGAATGAATGCAAAGCACGCCTACTTAATCTAAGTGAAATGCTAAAAAGTTCATTTTTTTTTAAAGAAAACATGGGTAAATAAGAATGCACGGTTGGGTTTCCCCCCCTTGATTTCAGTTTATTTCTGAAAAGTTAATTAGATGCAATGTATTTCCAGTGCTGGTAAGAGAATATTACTGACTCAAATGAGTTTAGATTATATTTAAAATTTCACTTCTCTCCAGTGTGTTGTTCCTCAAAGAACAGCACTAGGCATTTTATATTACCTATTGCATAGGCTTGATGCCTCCCACTTTAAGCTGTTTTTAAAACCAAATAAAAATGTGTTCAGAAGAAGAAGAAGAGGTTTGACTAGATTAGAGTGCTTTGTCATTTGTGATTAACTTTTGCAGCAATTAGAGAAAATTTGTAACACAAAATTATATTACAGGTCCTGTGTTTCTTTGAGAAATATCAAGAGAATAGAGGTTTTAACAAGTAACTGTGACCACTGTGAAGAACAATACTACTATTTTACTTTCCAAGAATTGCTAGTGCAGCAGGCAAAAGAACAGTGCATGGCAAAAGAGGGAAAACAAGGCTATTAATAGCATTAAAATTTCTGCTATAATTCATCTGACCTGCTTGAAATTGCAATCCCAGTTAGAATAGGAGACATTGTATAAAGAGCTAAACGTGTATTGTAATTGTGGTAGTAAATTTCTCCTTTTAATTTCTTTTTTTATCTTACTGGTACCAATATTTAAGGCAAAACTGCATGTTGTTCTGCTGAATCCATGTTCACAAATTCACATCTGGCAAAGTAACTCAAATATGAGGGAGGATGTAAGGAGTATCCATTCATTTGTGTGTATGCAAGGCATGTGTGTCATTTGCATGTAGACATGCAAGGAATTTCTTGCTCATCTCTTTATTTTTGTGAAACTTTTTCAATTAAAAATGGTTGTCATTCTCTGTAAAAATAATTTCCCTTTTTTAAAACATTGATGCTAGGAGATATACTTTTTTAAAAAAATTCATCTGACAAGATTTTATTCTTAGTTGTACATTGAAGGAGATGAAGAAGGCCTTTTAACTCTTCATTCAGAAAATATTGTAATGTGCTAATGGTTTTCTGAAAGCTTTAAATAACACTTCACTGCTGTTTTTCCCCCCACTGTATATTTATGTATATGTATGTGTGTGTGTGTGTGTCTGTATATGGATGAGACAAATAAAGTTAGATTAGTTGTATGGTAAATGTAGTGCATTCTTAGAAATCTAGAAGAGTCATGGGCACTTTATAAATTTACTGTTGTTATTTGGTGATGGCTTGGTATAATAAGAGAAAACATTTTGCTTTATGTTTTCAAAGCACTGCACAAACCCACAACCTCATGGAATATATGTGCAAAAGAATAATTTTCTGTTGAAAGGATGAAATATCAGCTATGGATCAAAAAAAAAAATGAAGGAGAGAATTAAACGGCAGCTTATATAATTAACACAAATGGAAAAGGAGACCTTCCATCTGCTATTTTAGGGATGGGGTTGGGGGTAGGGTGGAGGGAGGGAGGGAGGGAGAAAGAGGGGGAAATCTTGTTCACTTTAAAGAAATGTTAAATACTTTTTTTCCCCCTGTCAACATTCAAAATAGCTATTTGACAGGGTTGTTATGGCTAATTAATTACTTTCATTTGGTCTAAGTTGTATACTCGAAGATGAATTGTACATGATAATAAGGCAAGGCTGTGTTAGGAAGACCTTTGGTAGTCTATACAGTGTGTGCTGCCTCATTACAGAACTAGCTATCTGCAGGAAGCCTGACATTGAAAGGTACCACACATCCCATAACGCCCTCCCCTAACTGAGATGATTGTAGCTTCTTCCTAAAAGTGATGATTAGGAGAGAGAAAAGCAAAACGGAATGCAGTATGAATATTTCATGTAAATGCAAGCAGGCACTTACTGGACGCAGAACTTTGATTGATGCTAGAGTGCCTCTAAATGCCTTGACATTGAAGGGTTTAGATTCCCCTTTGCACAATGAATGCTTCGAGAGCAGCAGTTAATATTAGAATATAGCTGTATTTAGCTGGAGAGCTCTTTATTACTGGCTGATATTAAACAAGACCGTAGGCCTCAGGTTTCAGCAAGTGGATCTAGATAAAGAGAGTTAATCAAAATCTACAGAAGATAAGCTATTTAAGTCTCCGAAACACAGCCCATTGCTCAGTTATTTAATTCAGGCTAGAAGCCTATACCTATTTGCCTGGAAGTATAATTCCTACTGAATTTCAGTAGAATTTACTTCTGAGAAGACGTTTAGGACTGTGCTTTTGGTTTTGATCCTTTCCTACACTCCTGCTAGTCGAGAAAGGGTCAAAGGACTTGGATTCAAACTACTTCACACTATCCATATACTGCAAAATATTAGAGAATATACAGATCTATAAATGAAGATCTATTCCCCTCCTTCTCAATTCTCCTCCTCCCTAAATCAGAAAAGTAAATATTCGGCTATTTTTCATACTGAAGCGTATTTGCCTTCCAAGTATTGTTTTTTGACCCATCAGTGAAAAAAAATAACAAGTCTTTCCATGACTGATTTCTTTTGGATTTGCTCCCCATAGGATAATAGCATAGAAGTAGAAATAAATGAATTAACCTGTAAATTACTTTAAAATTTGGAAATAAAATATTTGATAAAGCTAGGAGATATAATAGTTATGAAATGTTGTTCCTTGATACTACCAGGCTGAATTATTATTATTATTATTATTATTATTATTATTATTATTATTATTATTATTACTACTACTACTACTACTACTACTACTAACCTCGCAGGTAGATTTGTATACATGACAAAGAATCTAAAATTATTCTAGTGTATAGGCCAAAAAAAAAAAATCCTAATTTCATTTATACATTGTTGAGGTATGGATTGTAGGCAACTGAAGGGTGACAGAAAGGGAACTTGTTGTCATAGCAGATACTGTACAGTTTGATGAAAACCCAGTGTGAGCAGCAATGGGGAATTAAAAAAGGCAAATTGCATGCCACGGTTCTTTAAGAAAAGGTCTGGAAATAAAATTGCTAAAATCATAAAGGTTTTGCACAAACCTATGTTACACAGACACATCTGGATTACTGTATACCTTTCAGTTCATGGCATCTCAAAAATAGTATGGCTGCATTGGAAAAGGTGCAGAAAGCAAGAGCCATAAAAAGATCAAGGAGCTGGAGCAGCTCTGCAATCAGGAATACTTACAATATTTGGATTTTTTTGGACTTCCGGTCTGATGGCGGAGCGACTGACATCTTAGAGAGATAGCTGTCTCTAAGAGGTCGCCGCGAACGGTTTACCCAGGAGGTTACAGCTGGGGAAAAGACTGACGGACAGTTTGTGACGCCAGCTTTTCACCCGAAAACCCTGGGCGAGTTTCTCTTCGGGGAGGAAGAGTCCAAAGGGGGCCCGGAGGGGATCCGTGACTGCAGCCGCGTGTCGGTGGTGAGTGAAGACAGGCGGACAGCAGAGGATCGAAGGGCCGCCATAGCCGCTCGTTGTTTTTGCCGGGGATTTAATTCCCCCTAAGCAACGCCCAGACCTTTTTAAATTTTGATTTATAAGCGGACGATTTATAATTTCATCTTGCCTCCCGGTGGAGTTCAGAGGTAGCTCTAACTATTTAAGCTGACTTAACAATGACTGAAATAGGGCGATAGTTCTGATGTTTTTTTTTTCCAGGACGATCGCGAAATCGAGCGCATACCAGTGAGTGAAGCTTTTATATTTTTTTTTTATTATTATTTTTTGGGCATTAAATTGGACAGATTATAAACTGTGAAAAACAGCTAAACAGAAAAGCGATTTCTCTTATTTTTTGGGTGCAGAGACATTGTTAGAAATAATACAAGTTTTTTTTTTCTTTTGGAAACGAGAGACGGGGTTTGCCGGTGAGAAAATGGCGACCGTACATTGGGAGCTGGCTTGAAACTTCAAGAAGGTGTACTAATTTTTCTTGTGAATTTTGTCGTTGGAATAAAGGAAGAAGGAAAAAAAACAAAAAAAAAGAGAGACTTTTTAATCTCGGCCACTGTTGAAGAGGGAACGTCTGGCTTCTTGGGGAGACTTTTGGTTTCTGGTTTCTTGGGAGACTTGTCGAACGTTTCTCCTTGGATTTGCGGGGAAAATGGAGTAAGAGGGATCTTGTGTTTTTCTTTCTTCGTCTTTATCCCCTTTTTCTGATCGCGTCATTAACCAGCAGGCGGATGAACAGAGACAGTTAACTGCGAATGATTAAGCCCTTTTTTTTTTTCTTTTTGTTTTTTTTGGGGGGAGGTTTTTCCCCCTAACTTTGTCCGAAGTGCTGGAAGACAGAGGCTGACAGAGAAGTTACTTCCTTTTTGCTGTTGTTCTTTTGCTTTGTTTTTTTTTTTTGCTCTTTCCAAATTATAATTATTATTATTAGTATTATTTTTCTAATTATAATTCACTGGTATTTACTGACATTTAGATATCTACGTTATACTCTGAAACAAAGTTATTAGGCTGATAGTAAAAGTAAACTATTGAGAATAAGAATAAGTAAACCATTGAGAACAAGAATAGATAAAGAAGTTGAATATAATACAAATTATACTTTATACAGTACTAGATTTGCATATTACTCAATTCTGAGTTTGAGTCTGATTTATAAAAGATAATAGAAGGAGTATAAGAAAGTAATTGTATATATAAGTTATTTACTCTCTTATCTGTTTTTTGCTTTGAGGAAAAAATTATAAGATATACAAGAATATAGAATTTACAGAAGAATTGGGAATTATTGTACTATATTATTACTGTATTACTATTATTATTATATTATTGCATCTGTGTAACCAAAATATCCTCATGGCTACTGCTACCAGAAGAGCGCAGGCTCAAAGCAAAACTTCTGCTCAGCTACCCAGGAGAGCCTCAACAGACTCAACAACAATGTCTGCAGATACAGGAGTCATTTTAGAAGCTCTAAAGAACTCTAGACAGGAGCTGCGTCAAGAAATCAAACAGGATATTAAAGATTCTAGAAATGAAATAAAGGCTGAAATAAAGAAAGAAATAGAAGGACTGAGCAAAAAAATGGACGTTATATCCAAGGAAGTTGCAAATATAAAAGTCGAAATGGAAGTAGTCCAGGATAGAACAAGACAGATTGAGGAAAGAGCACAAAGAATGTCGGAAAAACAAATCCAAGATGAAACAACGATAAATAGGATAGAGATGAGATATCGAGAAAGATGTTTAAAAATTAGAGGGCTTAGAGAACAGGAACAGGAATCCATTTATGACAGAATTATACAAGCACTAATGGACTATATACATCTACCTGAAGAAAGACTTCATGCTTCTATAGAAAAGATATTTCGACTAAACTCACGCCTTGCCCGGGAGAGAAATCAACCTAGAGACGTTGTAATTGTTTTCTCAAATCTCAGAACCAGAGAGATCATCCTACAAAAAAACTATCAACAAAGATTATGTATTGATTCACAGGAACTGAATATATATAAAGATATTCCATCACAGATACTTAGAAAAAGACAGGAATATAAATTCCTGACTCAATTTTTGATCAAGCAAAATATAAACTATACCTGGAACAGAACTGAAGGCGTCTTTTTTATCCATAATCAAAAGAAGTATAGGATCAATAGTGTTGAAAAGGCTAAAGAAATTTTTGGTAAATTAAAGAAAGAATTCGACATTTCCCGACCAAACAAAGACACCCTAAAAGGTTGTATGAAAGATCGGAACAAGAAGAAATGGGAGCTACAGGTGGTAAGTTCACGACAGGTGAAGAGGAGTCAATAGAGGGAAATGATGTTGACGTCGAGGAAGAACAAGAAAGAGAAGAAGAAGGAGAACTTCAAGTTGAAAGTGAAATTGAATATACGGAGGATATATAGTTGATGGAAATTTCTTAGACAAGTATGGCACCTAAAGATCTAAAAATTCTTTCTTGGAACATTAAAGGCCTTAACTCTCAATATAAAAGGAGAAATGTCTTCCATTATCTTGAAAAAATGGACTATGATATCATCTCTTTGCAGGAAATACGTATAGCACAAAAAGATCTCAGATTTCTTCGGAATCCTAAGTTGGGCCAATGCTATGCGGCTGCTTATATGAAAAAAAAAGAGGCGTGGTGGTATACGTAAAGAAAAAATATGTGGTTGATGAAATATATTCAGATCCGGAAGGCCACTATCTGATGTTGGAATTGAGGGCGCAGGAATTTGTCACTTTGCTGGTAGCAATATACGCACCAATCGAAAATAAGGCAAAGTTTTATGCTAAAGTGAATAAACAGATAACTAAATATGTAAATCAAAAGTCACAGGAGAATATAATACTTCTAGGAGATCTAAATGGAGTCCTAACTCCAACTCAGGATAGATCTAGTATGAGCAATCAGAAGAAGAAGAACCATGGAAAACTTCCTCAAAACTTTTTTCAAATAATGGAAGATCATAACTTAATAGATATTTGGACGTTTAAACATGGATCTGAGAAGGGTTTTACTTTTTTCTCAGATAAATATAAATCTTTTTCAAGGATAGACTATTTTTTAATTTCTAGAATTTTACATAAAAATATAACTAAAATGGAAATACTACCAAAAATAACCTCCGATCATAATCCTATTCTCCTTTACTTGAGAACATATCAACAAAAACAATACAATTGGAAACTTAATGAGAACTTGCTTAGAGATGATGAACTAGTCAACAAAATCAAAGAGATTCTACGACTTTTTTTTGAAGAGAATAATACAGAAGATATGCCCATGAAAACGATATGGGATACTATGAAAACTGTGGTTAGAGGACATCTAATTAGTATGGGGACGTACAAAAAGAAAGTTCAAAACCAACAACTATTGAATGCGTTAGATGAGCTAAAACAGAAAGAAAATGAATATAGAAAGAATACCACCAATCAAAAATTAAAACTTGAGATTAAAGTCCTACAGGATCGAATTGCTTCACAAAATCTAGCAGAGATGGAGAAGAAAATGAGATACTGTCGATTGAACCAAATAGAAAAGGCCAATAAAGCGGGAAAATGGCTAGCTTACAAACTACGGAATGAGAGACAAAAAAGAAGAATCCTTAAGATCCATAAGGACCAGAAAGAAATAACTGAATCTAAAGAAATTAAACTGATATTTCAGAAGTATTTTGCCCATCTGTATGATAGAGACAAAACACAGGATGTGGAGCTTCAGAAAGCGAAATTGTATTTAGAGCGACATCCGACTTTAAAGATGACAGAAGAACACAGAATCTTTTTGAATCGTGACATTACAATCTCTGAAGTTAAAGAGGCTATTTCTAACTTAAAAACCGCAAAGGCACCGGGCCCGGATGGATATACGGCACAGTTTTATAAAAGTTTTGAAGATGAAATTATTCCTACATTGACGAAAGTATTTAATGAGATCAAAGAAAAGGGCATTCCGGATACGTGGAAGAAAGCGAACATTGTGCTGATTCCTAAAGAAGGTAAAGATCCCACACTGCCAGAAAATTATCGACCGATATCCTTGCTCAATACCGATTATAAGATTTTCACAATGATACTTGCGACAAGGTTTAAAAAGATATTAAATGAGATAATTCATTCTGATCAAAACGGCTTCTTACCTAATCGATACATTAGAGCAAATATTAGGATTTTACTAAATGCCATAGAATATTACGAAAAAAGAAATGGCAGAAAATTGGCCATCCTTTTCTTAGATGCTGAAAAAGCCTTTGATAAAATTCGGTGGCCTTTTCTGATCTCTACTTTGAAGAAAATGAACTGTGGAGATACCTTTATTTCATGGATACAGGCAATCTATAAAGAACAAACTGCCAGTATAATAGTAAATGAGGAATTAACAGAAGACATTCAAATAAAAAAAGGAACTAGACAAGGATGCCCAATATCTCCTCTACTCTTTATTGCCATATTGGAGACGTTGAATATAGCAATAAGAGAAAATCCCAACATAAGAGGAATTCGGGTAAAAGGACAAGAGTATAAACTGCGGGCATTTGCGGATGACTTAGTTTTTCTTCTTGACGATCCCTCTACAGGAATTGAAGAACTTATGAAAAGCATACAAAATTTTGGAGAGGCAACGGGTCTAAAAATAAACAGAAACAAATCTTATCTTATGACGAAGAACGTTCCGAACCAAGAAAAAGACAAGTTGACGAAATTGACTGGATGTACCATACAAAAAAAGGTTAAATATTTAGGTATATGGATTACGGAAAGAAATAAAGATTTGTTTGAAAACAACTATAATAAAGTCTGGAAAGAAATTATACTGGATCTAAAGAAATGGACTAAATTAAAATTATCCTTACTAGGCAGAATCGCAACTATTAAAATGAACATCTTACCTAAACTTAACTTTCTTTTTCAAAATTTACAGATCATGTCAAATGATAAAGTTTTCAAGACTTGGAATAAAGAAATTTCAAAGTACATATGGGCAGGTAGAAAACCCAAAATAAGATGGAAACTTCTTTCAGAAAGACCCGACAAAGGTGGACATGGATTACCAGATCTGAAACTATATTATTATGCAAATGCCTTAGAATGGCTCCAAGATTGGATCTTTTTAAAAAACATTAGACTTCTAACACTAGAGGGTGCCAATATGCGCTTTGGATTTCACGCTTACCTCTGGTATAACAAAGACAAAATTGATAGTGATTTCAAAAATCATTTTATAAGACAAGCGTTAATTAGAATTTGGAAAATGATCAAAAAAGATTTATATTCAAAAATTCCTTTATGGGTATCACCACAAGAGGCTTTCTTTAGCCAATGGGCGGAAATGCCAAAAGGAGAATGGCTTAAATATAAAGACTTATTGTTAATAGAGAGCGAAAGAAAGATTAGATTGAAGACGCGGGAAGAATTGAGAGAGGAAGAAATTGTATTAAATTGGTTTTCGTATATGCAACTACAGGAAAGATTTAAAATAGATTATAAGCTGGAAGGTTTCAACTGTCAAAAAACTCACAATGAAATAGAGAATATAATTTTTCGTAAAAGCAAAAGGAAAGTCTCTCTTTTTTATAAATATTTAAATTTGAGAAAGCTGGAAGACGAAGAGGTTAAGGATGTGATGGTGAAGTGGGCCCAAAATTTTCAGAAAAATATCCCCTTAGAAAACTGGGAAACATCTTGGAAGAATACTACAGAATTTACAACTCTACAAGAGATAAAGGAAAATTACTTGAAAATGATGTATAGAACCTATCTAACACCAGAAAAAATAAATTGTATATATCACACGGGAGACAATAAATGTTGGAAATGTAAAGAAGCTATTGGCTCCTTTTACCATCTCTGGTGGTCCTGTCCTTGCACTAAGAAATATTGGATGAAAATATATGGAGCCATAAAAGAAATATATAACATAGATTTCCCAATGGATCCAGCTTTTTTTCTACTGAATATGATGAATATCTTTGGAAAAGAGTTTCAAGTCAAAAATAAGAGAACTTTATTGTTTTTGGTAACAGCAGCCAGGATAGTGTTCGCTCGATTTTGGAAACTACCGGCTGTTCCAGATGTAGATTTATGGCTACAAAAGTTATTAGATTATAAACAACTGGATTTTTTGTCTGCCAGATTAAAGGGAAAGCAGGAAAAAATAGTGGTACAAAATTGGAGTGCTGTAACAAAATATATGAGATTGAAAGGTTATTGTGTAACGCCCGAATTAACAAGCTAAATAGACAAGGTTGTTACTGGTATGGTCTATTGGTTTGGTCTACATTGATACAACAAAAAATACCATGATGATGTTAAGTCAATAATTATGTTTATTTGTATGTTTATTTTTTATTTTTTTTTTATTTTTTTTACACGACTAGATAAAATGCATATGAAATCTGATTAGAAATAAAAATTAGAGAGCTTATGTAAGATAAGATTAGCTATTAATGGAACTCTTAGGGAAGGCAGGGAAGTCATGGCAACATATAGTATATAATACATGAATAATGAGTATGTTATATAAGTTGATTTAGTTATATTATATGCTGTCAAAATAATGTGTATATATGGATATTTATATGTGAATCTATCAAATGTAAATATGACTCTGTTAAGATGATTATATATCCTTTTTTTAATTGTATATATTTATTTTCAAAAATTATAAATAAATAAAATACAATATTTGGATTTTTTTTTTCATTTAGAAAAACAAGTTGCATGCAAGAGTTTAGATTCACACTGTCTGAAAGCCGGTATCTCCCCAAGTGTTACAATTTTAGGGGAGGGCTTTCTCCTGTCCCACCATCCTCACAAAGTAGTCTGCTGAGGACATAGGAGATAGCCCTCTCAGTAGCAGCTCCCAGGTTGTGGAACTCCTTCCCAAGGGAGACTTGTTTGGCCACCTCTCTGCTCTCTTTTCCCCATCAGGCAAAGACCATCTTATTCAAACTTCAGCCTTCCACTTTTAATTGTTTGGGGTAGACAGATGTGCAATGAGAGTGTTGTTGAAGTAGAAATAAATGAATTAAGGGCCTTGAATTAAGGGACTTGAATTAAGGGCCATCAAGTCCAGCCCCCTGACACGCAGGAATAGGCAGTCAAAGCATTCTGACAGATGGCTGTCCAGCCTCTGCTTAAAAACCTCCAAAGAAGGAGACGCTACCACACTCCAAGTTAATGACAAGACATTTTCTAATATCTTATCATCAGGAAGCCCTTTTTAATGTTTAGACAGAATTTTTTTTCCTATACAATAGCCCCTCAACTTTCACGAGAGTTTGGGGCTCTGCCCCTTTCGCACCTTACCTTTTTGCACTGCTGGATTGGAGTTCTCGCATGAGAAGGCTTGGAAGGAACGCTGCCACGTCCCTCCTGCTTCAGCTCTGCAGCTCCTTCCTCTCACGTGAGCGCCCTGCCTCTTCCGTTCGCAGTGCAGCCTGGGACCTCGCAGGCTGCACTGAGGAGAGGACGCGTACCCAGCCCGGCTCCTGAGGCACCGCACGCCAGGTAAATGCACGCGGGGCCCTGGAGAGATGCGTGACGATGCACCATTTTCAACTTTGAGCTGAAAATGAAAAGGTGTGTGCGCGGTGCACATCATGCAGACTGCTCCTCACATTTATGCGATGCTCAAGGGGCCCTTTTGCTTCAAAAATGCTGTGTGAAAAGGGCCTCTTGTCCCCCTGCAAAAGTAAAAAAAACTATGAATAACTCCACCTGCCAACTGAGTGAATGGTTCCCCTCCCATTCCCTCTTGCCTCTCCTCCATTTTCCTGCCTGTCACCTATATGCCCTGCCTTTTTTTTGCCCTTGCAGGCAATAGGCAAACCAGTGGAAGTGAAAGCACACCCCCTTCGCCCCATTCACCTGCCCATCACTCATGTGCATCGCCTTCTTCCTGCCTGCATGGGCAAGAGGCAGGACAATGGAGGGGAAAAAGCTTGAATGCATGTGCACCTTTCCCTCTCTCATACGCTTGCCTTATGCTGGGTTGCAGAGAAGGAAGAAAGTGTGCCTGGCCAAAAGGCCAGGGAATAGAAGGGGGAAAATGGGGGAGAGGTAAGCAGGCACTCATAAATACTCAAATTCATGAAAATCAAATCTGCAAAAGTCAAGAGGTTACTGTAGTTTGAATCAATTGTTCATTTGCCATGCGAAAGGGTCCCTGGAGCATTGCGCGACTACGAGGAGCAGTCCACACGATGCACTCACGATCGTGTGACACTCCAGGGCCTGGCAGGTACTGATCACTCACTATTTCATTTTCAGCTGCGAGCCAAAAATGGTGCGCGATTGCACATCGCCCTTGGGCCCCACGTGCACTTGCTGTGCGTGCAGAGCTCTGGAGCCATGGCACTCGTGCTTCCTGCCCCAGCACAGCCTGGGAAAATCCCAGGCTGCACTGCAGAAGGAAGAGGAGGGGCTCTCGCGTGAGCAGGCAGCAGCTGCAGAACTAAAGGAACTGGGAGGCGAGAGTCTCTCGGAAGAGGCTGCTCACGCAATCCCTGTACCCCAGCTCTGCAATAAGGTGAGTTGCAGAAAAGGCTCTAGTCTCTGGTGCAGCAGCTTTTTTTATACATAATATGTATCTAATGTATTTTAATTATATTAAAATTAATATTGTAATTGATTTGATTATTTGATGTTATTTAAATTTTTATACCACATACTGTTTAGCTATTTTGAGTTAACTTGTGTTGTAAGCTGCTTTGGGCCGCATATTAGGAGAAAGGCAGGATATAAATAAGAAAAGTAAGTAAATTTAAAAAATAAAAGGACTCATGAATATAGCTTTAGAAGTTATACAATGAAAGAGGATGGAGAGGATAGAGAGAGGTTTTTCCTCCTATCTTATGATACCTAGAATATAGGGCCAAACTGAATGGCAGGACATTCAGGAAAGAGAAATGAAGGTTTGTTGATATGTGCCTTCAAGCTGATTCCAGTTTATGGCAATTCTATCAGGGCTTTCTAGGAAAGATTTATTCATAGGCTCACCCTGGTCTCTCAGGGTGCTAGTCCAACATTCAAACTACTATAGTACACTGGTATTTTCGAAAGGAAGTGTGTCTTCACAAATCACACAGATAATTATAGAATTTGCTTCCACCGATATGGTGATGGCCATCAGTTTAGACAGCTTGAAATGAAGATTACAGGTTTTTAAAATCAGGTATTTAAGTAACATACCAAAACATCTGGAGATTCAGGAAGTGACTGAGAAAGAAGAGTAAGCTATTGTTTTCTTTCATCATTGTACCCCTAGGTAGTATCAAGCCTAGAGCTATTCCATCCAATGAATCACAGATTACCCAGCCCTACTGACACAGTATCACCTAAGAACAGATCCATGCCAAATCAGTCTGAGACTAGCCTGGGCCATGTGAAACTACACATTTATAAAAAGTTTGTCATTATTCATTATACAACAATGCATCTTAGAATAGGACTACTGTGGCCCCACAACTTTTGCGAGGGTTTGGGGCACAGAACCCTTGCAAAAGTGGAAAAACCATGAATAACCCCTCCATCATCATCCATTCCCTTTCAGGGCTCCTCCCTCCCATGCCCTTACCTTTTGTCCAAACACTTGCCGTTTCCTTTTCCATGCCAAGCAAAATGCAAGGGAATGAGAGGAGGAGAAGGGGTAAAGGTATGCACACACCTCATGAATAATCAAATTCATAAAGATCAAACCAACGACTGCGGAGGAAGAAGTATAACAAGTGTTTGTGTTCAGACTAGAGCATTCAAAAGGGGTGTTCAAAAGGAGGTTAAATCCACATTTAAGAAAAGAAATGCATTAATATAATCCCACACCATCTTCACTTTGCTCATGTGAAAAAGTGATGAATCTGAAGCAGAAAGCCTCATCTGAATGGGGAAGCTTTCCACATGCGCCAAATCACTAGGAAATCAAGATTCAGAACTGTGCAGGGAGACTCCATACCCTTCAACATTTCCCAGATGAAAACCAGGATATAGCTGACAAAGCAACAACAAAATGTGGTTAAGGTGGCAAGAGTTAATTCATGAGGAAGAACACCTAAGCTAGGAGAAGCTGCATCAGCTTGCTTTTGCCTGAGCCTACAGGGAAGTGCAAGATTCTGTGCTCTACCTTTTCCCCCACTGAGTTGAATGTGGACTGCTTTTACACTTTGTATTCAGTTTGCAAAAACCGAAGTAAGCTAAGGACAAAGGGGGGAAGTTTGAAGAGGACAGAGAAACTTGAACATTTAAAAGCAGCTGAAAAAGTGGAAAAACAGAATGTTAATTGGGATTGTCCCTGTGAAATTGAGACAATTGGTGGGTATGCTCTGATACAGATGCATACAGGGTCTTCATGGATACAACAAATTCTCAGCTTCTAGCAATTCACTCACTTATGTAGAAAAGTATGATGGAGGACAGCACTTTCCTCCTCACCTGTTGAGCGTACACTCTAGCCCATTTCTGCACTACACTGTTATGGTGCTATTATTCCACTTTCAATATCCTGTGGAATTCTGGGGTTTGTATTTTCCTGAGGCCAAAGAGCTCTCTGGCTGAGAATTCTAAAGGCCCCTCCCTAAACTGCAAACCCCAGGATTCCATAGGGTGTTGAAAGTGGAATAATAGCGCTATAACAGTGTAGTGCAGAAACTCAACTGAACTAGAATTGTCACTTTTTTACTTGATGAAAGCAGTGACACAAAGACCAGGACAGAATTTAACCTCAAACACAATTTCTAAACAGGACTTTGGTGATGACTTGCCTTTCTGTGTTTGTTTCTATAAAGGATATGAAATGGTTGTGTTACATGTACAGCCTGCCACAGTAAAAAGAGATACGTAGCTGTAAAAAAGGGATGGCTGCAGTGCCCCCAAAGGAGCAGCCTACTACCGTGCTGTATTTCCTTTCAGATTTCTTCAATAGCCCATTAGATTTCCTCCAGTTTCTTAGTCAACACAGTCTGGAAGAACTTCCAGCTGTGAACTATCCTTATGTGTGCTCGCTCGGGCCTACAACTGATTTTGTCTGAATTGTCCACAGTGGAATGGTGGGGAGGGAGTTTCCCTCTTTCAAACATTCTATCTTATACACTCCCTGACACTTGTATAAAAAATACATAGGCCGTCCAAGTTAAGTTTGTACAGTTCGATCAAGTCTGCAGAGTGAGCTAGCCCAATAAGACAGAACAAAGGGAAGTTTGCAGCAACACTGTTCTGGTTTGTGTGTGTGTATGCGCCCATACACAATAGGCTGGCTCTTAAGAGAAGGAAAGGAAAAATAGGAATGTAAAAATGTGTACTGTGCCTCAATGGGAGATGAATATTGCATGGTTTTGTTATTAAAATTAAACACATATTTAATTTAAGACTTCATGTCGTGCAGCTTTTGCTAATAATCAGAGCCACTAACTGGAAAGTAGAGCTTCACAAACTGCTTCCCTGTTCTTCAGGCTTGCTGTTGCTGTCTGTTGCTAGCTCATAGCTGGGAAATGAGGCTCATGCTATTTGATTTGTATCCTTATCATGGCCCATTCTAAGAACTTGCTTCCTATGTCAGCCAAACTATATGCATTTCTATACAGTCCTGCTGTCCCAGTGCCAAGCTCACCTCACATTCAGTTCTTGGACATGATATTTAATGTAATGTAATGTGCACCCCAGTTATCCCAGTAGAGAACAGCTTCGCTTGTCCAGGCTTGGTCTCACTAACTGGTATTTCATAATGTTTGTGTTCTTTTACAACTGTGCACATTAAACAAAGGTGGAGGTACAGCATCAAACATCCTGACAAATGTCTCCACATTCATTGCTCCCACATGAGATTTGGGAACACCAAAATTATTAAATTGTTTTCAGAGGTCACAAAAAACTCAGCTCTTTTCCCCAGTCTGAATCATAGAGAAATCATGTCCTTTTGTTTTTCTTATGTGCAGACATGTGACAAGCACTACTCACTCTGGATAGACAAAGAATGATGAACCATCTCTGCTGATCAACTGTGCCTTTAGGGGCAACCTGAGAAACATCACCTTAAGATTTTTTGGACAAGTCTTAAATACCACTACCTCAAGGCAATGCACACTGATAACTCTACTCAGAGAATTCTGATAGGAACAGTGAGAATAAAGCTAGAGAAGTATAGGCCTGAAATTTGCATCCATTACCCCCTCCCTATTTTTCTGGATAAAGATTCAACACATTACCAGACCAAGAGTGTTTGACTCTGTCAGACTGTGCCTGGACTATTATGTCAATTTATGAAGGTAGGATGGGGCTACAATTAAGCTTGGCAAGTGCAATAATTGCCCCAACACATGCCCAGTAAGAAGAGACTACAATCTTTCACAGACTCCTCATTCGAAGCACAGAGGTTCCAGACTGCCAGTATTGGGCTTGCTGAGGTGCTCTGTTTCCCACTGGCATTCTTATTCTGCAACATTTCCATGTTAAGTTGCAAAACATTTTTTCTTATACAGAAATTCATGCATATTTTTTGATACAGTACATATTTTGAACACATTATGGCATTGGTTAACATGCATTTGTGCACATTTTTCTTCTCCCAAACATATTCCAAATATGGCCCTTTCCGCACTTTATCTTCTTCTGGTGCTGGGGTGCAGGGATTGCACGAGCAGCCTCTAGCAAGAGGGTCTAGTGTCCAGGGTCCTTTGGCTCTGCACAAGCTGCCTGCTCACACAAGAGCCCCGCCTCTTCCTTCTGCAGCGCAGCCTGGGAGTTTCCCAGGCTGTGCTGGGCAGGAAGCATGACCGGCGCAGCTCTGGAGGCTCTGCATGCCAAGTAAGTGTGCATGGGGTCCAGGAGCAATGTGCAATCGCACACCATTTTTGGCTTCTATCTGAAAACGAAAAGGTGCACAATCGGCGCCTGCCCCTGGAGCGTTGCATGATTTTGAGTGTGTTGTGCAGATCAATCCTCACAATCACACAACACTCCAGGCACCCTTTCTCATCGAAAATGCCATGCGAAAAGGGCCTATGTGTTTCTAATGTTAGATGCATTCCTTTCCACTGAAAATCTCTGGAAGTACGAAATGAATATTTATGTAAAGTCAATGCATTGCTTTCCTATTCCTAACTCAAAGACACTTTCAACAACTGGCACTGGTACTCCCTCTGTGATTGGCCCATGCCATATGGGAAATGACACACCAACTTTATGAAGGGCGTCTGTGCAGAAGGATTGTTTGGTTGTCTCCACATGGATTGTATGACGTTTGAATTAACCCTCAAATGTTTGCATGCAGCTGATTGCAACCTTTCTTTTCTGCACTTGATTGTTGCAAGGTGAGTAACTGTGCTACCTGCTGGAACTGTAGCTGATGGGTACTAAGGCAGGCACCATCACATTTTGATGCCACAGTTAGATATTTATGAAAAGAGATGCATTCAATTTTATCTCAGTAGTATAGATCAATTTTCAGGACAGAGTTCCTAACAGTGTATTCATAGGCTAGGTACAAAACCAATTTTATCTGCTTCACTGGTGTGTGAACTGTATAAGGAAAGACATCTCTTTACTCTCTGATAGCTTATCTTCCCTGGTGACCATTTATGCGTGCTCTTGTAAATATACATATTTTACAGGAGGGGGAAAGCTCTTTAAACTATCCTTTGAGATGACCTTGAAAGAACATTTGAATCTTCCAGGAAATTAGCAGCAAAGAGTGTTTGGGTAATGATTGGTGGTGTGAGAAATGCCACTCAAAGCCATAGAAATAATCGGTGCAGCCGGCTATTTAATAATATGGGTCTCTCATAAAGGCAGGGTTTTGACGAGGAAGTATAAAAGGGGTGGGGGCGGGGGAGACAGAAATACTACTCCAGCCTTTGGAAATTTTCCACAGAACTGGGAAAGCTCAGAAACATTTCTCCTCCCAAGTCAAGGTTGTTGTTGAAAAATGATAATGAAAGTAATGTCAAAGGAAACCCAGATTCTTCTGGCTTCTAAATCTCATAATTCATATCAAAATGGGGGCAAGAGGTCATTAGGTTTTGTAACTATTAAATGAGAGGCTCATAAATCTTTATTTATTTATTTTTAAAAAGTCACTGTTTATTTTCTTTAATATTCCCAGGTGTTTCTCTATCCTCACCTTTTCATCTTCTTCTAATATTTGCCCAAGCCAGCTTAAGTTGTCTTCCACTTCCTTTCCAACGAATATTTCTCACAAGTACATTTGTGGGCACATTTAAACGTGTATTCAAATTGCTTTGCATTACTTTGTAGCACTTCCATAACAAATCAATGAGCACCAGCATAATTGGCCAAGATGCCTGAGAGACAGCTGAGACAACACAAGACCTGGTGAAGATGTGCTGATGGAAATTAGTTCATACTTCTTCTACCTGAGCCTTACTTCATGCCAGTGTTATGGCTGTGTCTAGACTACAAGGAAATTGGATCAGGCATCATTCAGTTCTTCTTTAATTCAGCCTTTTCTCCATCCTTTTTTAAAAAACTCTTCTGCCGGCAGCCAACAGAAGAGTTCTGCGAGCAGATTCCTGCTGGCAGATCCTTAAGATCAGCTATTAGAAGAGGCTTCTGCTGGCAAAAGAGGATTTCTACAAGCAGAGGAGGCTTGTTCATAATTCTAAGTACCTATACCTAGCACATCTTGGAATTAGGATTGAACTGCCCATCATTGACATTGACTTTGTAGATCAGTGCATATCTCATTCTACTGCTATGCAAGAATTCTTCCACAGATAGAAAGTTACACTGATCTCTTATTAAAGACAAACAAAACTCCTCAAGTATATAATGGGGGAACTGGATTTGAATCTCTGCTCAACAGTAAATTTACTGGGTGACCTTGACCAAGGCTGTCATCCTCAGTCAAAATGAATAAAATGAGAATAATATCTACTTTAAATGTTGAGGACAAAAGCCCCAATCACAGTTCTTGTAGCCAGAATAGAGAACTGGAAATCTTGCAACATCTTATTTAATAAAGCAAATTGTAAACAAATGACCATGTACTGAGCTCTACTACTCTATTGCCAAACTGCACAGTTATCCAGTTTGAAATATCATTTTTTTCCAGCTTAAAAGCACAGAATGTATTGCAAATCAAAGATCATTTCCCTCAGGATTCTTTGACCCAGAATATGAAACAAATTTTTACATATGTGCAATCAATGCTCAGGTCATCTAGACTGCTTTGTAGACCCAGGTCAGTTAAATCCTTACTCCTGAAGAAACTCTTCTGAAATGAGCTAAAATAAGATTGGCTAAACAACTGACAATAAAAATTAAAACACAATTAAAGATCATAACATTAAAACAATTACTTTTAAAATATATTGAAACATTCAAAAATATAATAAAAAAGCTGTTTGCAAGCAATCACTCATTAAAAGCCTGTTTTAACAAAAAGGCCTTTGCCTATCAACCAAAGGAGAACAGAAAGGGGGTCAACCTAGCCTTCCATGGAAGGAAATTCCATAGAATAGGAACAGTTACTAAGAATGCTCTCTCCTGTATCATCACCAAATGAGCCTGTGATGGTAGTAGAACACAGAGAAAGCCTCCCCCTGTGGATCTTGGGACTCTGTCAGGTTGGATAGAGAGATATGATATTTCAGATAGGCTGGATCCAAGCTGCTTTGTAGATTATGACAAGCACCGTGAATTATGCCTGGAAATGAACTGGTAGCCAGTAAAGCACTTTCTTCTGACTTTCAGGTTCTTGCCAGAATGACCATTACATGTGCTGCCAACCCGCCACCATACTCTTCCTTTTCTTAACTTCTCTTGCTTGTTTATATACTTCTTCACAGTTCATCATTCTTCTTGCCATAAGCATCTGCTGACCACCTGAAGACATCTTCCCACCAGCTAGCTTTGCTCCGTTGACAACTTTACCTCAGTCATTCAGTCTTTCTTTTTATAAAGCAAAAGGATAAAGTTGCCATGGGGGCAGAGCAATGGCCAAAGTGCTATTGAAAACAATACAATCTAAACAATAGGACCTCTGAACCCTGGGATGAAGCTATGGATTAGAGGGACAGTTGGGTGACCAGTGCAGTGGGCCTTTTAATGCGCAAAGGGAGCTTATGTCATGTTTCATTCAAGGATTGCTGTCTTTTTCTTTCAGGGGCTCCATACAAAATAGTTCCCCCTTTTGGTAATCTGACAATTATTTGTCATGAATTAAACATTTTCAGGTGACATGTCTCAGGTGAGAGATGTTTGAAAACTTTAAGACACCTGGAAATTGAGTTGTACCCCCACTTTTTGATTTAAATGGAATTCACATAACTGTAGAACCTACCATGCAGGCTTAAATCCTATCAATTTACTATTTGCAAATGGGTCACTTTGGAACACAGGAATGCAATCCTCAATGATCATTCAAGAAGTCAAATTATGTATATAGAGCCACCACATGGAAGTGCTTTCCTTGATCTCTGCTATATCATGGGAAACAATTAGTAAACGTAGTTAAAATCCCCAGGATGTAGCAAACAGCCTTATAGTAAGCAGACCATTGATCTATCTAAGCTAGTATTGTCAGCTTTGAATGGTAGGAGCTCTCCAGAGATTCAGGCAGGGTTGTTTCCTAGGCTGATGTGAAGATCTTTGGTGTTCCCTGCAAAATCAGATGTATCAGCTATGCCTCCTGTCAACATCTCCTCTGCAAAAAACCAGGCTGTGCTAGCTGAGGATAATAGCAGTTGCAGTAAAAGAGTTAAATCTAATCTGAGGCTTCAGGACTGTTGTCCTGCTTTCTCATACCCCAGTCCTGGAGCTATTCAAAATCCATCACTGTAGGGCTATAATGCAGAGAGAAAAGAATGCACCCCACCCACTTATTCCAAGAGGAGGTCCACCATTGGATACATTCCTAACACATATGCAAACCACCCCACTGGAGAAGGTTGTGCTAGCCATTTCTGTTCTTGAGTTAAAATGGAAGCACGAGTGGATTGTTCAAAATGATGATTACGAGCTGTAAGGCCTCATATAGCTTAGGTCAGGGCTATCTGACAGACTCTATCTTCCTGTATGAGTCTCCCTGGACCCTGAAATCCTCAGGAGAGGCTCTTCTATCAGTGTCACCATCTTCACAGATATGACTCGTGGGAACACAAGATAGGGCCTTCTTGGTGGCTGCCCCTAGGTTTGGCAACTCCCTTCCTGAGAAAGCGAGAATGTTCTCCTGCTTGCTGTACTTCCATAGAAAGTCAAGTCTTTTTAATTCAGAGAGGCTTTTAGAGCTGAACACTTTTACAGAAAAGGCTGATAAGAGGGAGATTATTATATTCAATTGTACTATTTTTACTGCTTTTTATCCTTGTAAGCATATGCTTTAAGTTGTTTTAGTATCATTAATGGTTTAATTCTATTTTAAAATTGACTTTTGGTATGTTTTTAACTGTATTACAATCATTTTAATTTGTAAGCTGTCTTGAGTCCCAATCTTGAGGAAAAGATGGGATATAAATAAACTTAGCAGTAGTAATAATAGTGGCTGGAATTCAGGATCACAGTTACAAACACATAGCCTAGACTCTTTCCACAGTAACCTCCCATCCTGGCAGGGGGACAGGAGAGAAGCAGGACCATGACAATGCTTCTCCATGATGTTGTTGTGGTCCTGCTCCTCTTCCATCCTCAGGCAATGAGATCACAGATTAAATTATTGATGAATTTTCCCCATTAATGACCTGCAATCATGCCACCATCCCACATTTACCTGTCCTGCAGAAGGTTTGGGGGGCAATGGCAGCACTTCCTGCCCCAGTGCAGTCTGGGAAAGTAGCTGGCTGTACTGTGGAAAGAAGTATATCTATTGTGCTCCCTTCCACAGGGAGCTGTTTTTTGCAGAGAGGGGTGCTCTCATCGCACTCCTTTCCCAGCGGAGCTGCTGCCAGGATCACCACCAGAGAACCATGCAAGAAAGTAGGGTGCGGAAAGGGCCCTAGAGTTACAAATTTATAACTGATTCATATTCACCATCACAATATATTCCATAGCAGTGATGTATTTAAGTCTTTTACTTCACGTCTCAAGTCAAGTCTCAAGTCTCTGCCTTCAGGTTTCAAGTCAAGTCTCGAGTCCTTGCAAGATACTTTCAAGTCAAATCTCAAGTCTGGGAGCCAACTTTATACCCCATTCTGTATTCCAGAATTTCTGGATAGAGTGGAATAAAGTCAATTTTAACAATTTAAGTAGAGGCAGACCTCTACTGTTGTGATTTTGCCATCTGCAGCTTTGAAAGTGGGGAATAGACCTTCTTATTTCCCATTTGCAGAGCTGGAGTTTTTTCAGAAGTGAGGAATAGGATCCTTCTTCCTCCCCATTACTGAAACTCCAAAAGATTGAGAAAGAGAGATCCTTCCTCCTCAAGCCCATTGCCTAACACATTTTCTGTTCCCCTCTGAGATACATGTCCTACACTCTGGGCATGAGTCTTGCCTTCTGCTCTTAGGAAAATTTTTACAAAGCTCCTCCTATATGTAGTGGGGACAGGCTGCTGAGCAGATCTCAAGCCCACCTGAAGCCATAGCCTAATGCATTTGCTGTTCTCTCTGAGAAATGTGTCCACACTTTGGGCTTGAGACAGATTGTCATGTAATCAGTAAGTTGTAAGGTTTCTGGATGAATGTATTATGTTACTGAACCAAACGCAGCAAGTCAATTACTAAAAATACGCAAGTCTCAAGCCAAGTCGAGTCGGTGTGTAATTTTTGCCAAGTCAAGTCTGAGTCAAGTCACTGAAGTGACTTAAGTCTGACTTGAGTCCGAGTCTATCAACTCAAGTCTACATCACTGTTCAATAGTGTAAGGAATATGTAGGGAATTGTAAAAGTCCCCAGTCCTGCTTTACTGGACATCAGCCACTGCAAGCAATAGGGGTCTGTTCTCCTGTCAGCAAGGAAACAACAGACAGAGGTTCTCATCTGCACTCCTTTGAGTGATTTCTGGTGTGAGGAGGAGTTGTGACAGAGATGTCACACAAGAGATTGCTGGTGAGAGGGGACAGGAACATCAGTCTGCTGTGTCCCCATCAACAGGAGACAGACCTGCATAGCTCGCAGAAGCTGCTGCCCAGTAAGTCAGGATTGTATAGAAAAATGTATAGAAAAATGTATAGAAAAATGTTTTGAAATACATGTTAAATTGTTCACCACCTCGATCTATATGGAGAGGCGGGATACAAACAAACAAACAAACAAACAAACAAATAAATAAATAAAGGATCGGGGGTCAGCTCAGAGATACTATTGAGCTATGTAACTAAGGTACTTGTATAGCTAAGTGGCTGATCTAGAATACTGACCCACAGTAATAGTAAGGACATTGATAATGACAGCCTTCAGGAGCAACACATGACTTGTTTTAGTATACTGCAGACTATCATGTTCCTTCCCAGCACATGTTACAGGGCAACACATTCAGATCAAACTACACATGCCCTGAAGCACTCTTCTCTCATCTCTCCCACCAAAATGTCTGCTTATTGCTGACCACTATTCCTTTTTTCTTTTTAAAGCAATCACATGGGGCCCCAATCTTGAACTGGAACGTTGGCACACAACAAAGAGACATTTAGTCCTTCTACCTGTCAATCTGTTTTGTGATAAAAAAAACCACCCTTCCAACCAGCCAGCTTCTATTGGTTCCCAAAGGTGCTATTTGCAGTAAACAGTACCTTCAGATACAAATCACAGTTATACCCTTAGCAGGGGAAAAATGACTTTATATCTTTTACATCCACTACAAAATTCTGTCTTCCTTTCATTCTTTCTAGCTGTTAACCAGATGCTAATTATAAAGCATTGTCTAAGTGAGCATATTTCAATTCATGCAGAAGCATGAATGTGAAAGTGGGCCATACTAGTAAATCATTTCCCTAATTGTTATATAGTCATAAATCATCTCTCTTTTTAAACAGGGTCTTACTGTCTGTGGTTAACACCACCTTCTACAGAGAGTAACACTGTCTGAAATACAACATCAATGGAAATGTCATAATAGAAAGTAACCAAGAGGAGATGGCCTTTTGGTTATGGGTGTTATTATGTGTTACAGCCACTTGGTCTCAGCAGAGGATTCTATTAAGACACATTTACAAGGCATCTCGTCAGAACAGTTAAAATTCAGAGCTGAGGCAAGAAAGGAAGGAAAGGGAAAAAGAATGAGAACCAAAAATCCTACTAGTGCTGAGATAGAAAGAAAAGAGAGAGAAAGAAAAGCAACCAAAAATGTGCAATACAACCTATTGAGGGAAAATGCATGATTTTTCCCCCTGATTTATACTGTTTTTTCTTTCTTTCTTGGTTTTGCTATTGTTGTTGTTTTGTCTGTTGTGAAAGCTGAATTCTGATTTTTTTTTTTAAGTTGCAGAATGATCAGTCAATAATGACAGCATAGCTAGGACATGGTGACTTGTATACATTAAAAGTAGAATTAGGTTATAATCTCTTGAGGTTCCCATATGTTTTATTCATGCTGGATTTCCGCACTACACTCTTATAGTGCTATTATTCCACTTTTAACATCCTGTGGAATTCTGGGGTTTGTAGTTTGCTGAGGCCAAAGAGCTCTCTGGCTGAGAATTCTAAATGCCCCTCCCTAAACTACAAACTCCAGGATTCCATAGGATGTTGAAAGTGGAATAATAGCACTATAACAGTCTAGTGCGGAAATGGCCATGGTAAGGACTGGCCACTTATAGAAGCAGAACAACCTTGTTGGTTCTGTTCCACCTGAGTGGCAGAGTTTCCCTTGGAGTGAACCAGGGACACACTGGGAATGGTTGACTGTACCATAGAAGGCACAGACTTTTTGTAGAGTGTGTAGGTGACAGATATACTGGCATAATACTGTTTTTAAGGGCATTCTAGAAGGAGGTATCTGGTGCCTCCATGTGCAACACCTCTTATCCGAAGTGCAAAACAGTCAGACAGCTCCTGGGTACAGCTGTATTTCTTTGACCACTGATTGGCATGTGACTGTGGCCAGGCAAGTTACAACTGCCTTTATGAACCCAAAGAACATTCTTGCATTGGGGTGGAGACTGTTTCTTCTCTGTTACAAGAGCAGCCCAGCATGACCAGTCACATTCTTGCCCTCAGCTGGTGGCAGAGGAAAAGCTCTTGCACATCTGAAGAAGGAACTCCAAAGGAAGAAGCAGCCTGTGACCCCAACAGCTGGCATAAATAATATGACAGGGATTTAAGCCCTGCCAAAAGGTCTTGACCATAGAGATCTATGAGTGTAGTCCTCTCAGATTCAGAGGTCCAGGCCTCCTCTGGAGATGTCAGGGAAGAGAAGAAGTTGGGATGAACCACACAATAGCCATATGAATAAGAATAGCTTTAACTTTTGGGGAAAACTTATATAAAAACTTCCCTTTAGATCCCTTAAAAATCCCTTTAAAAGTAAATTGCTCAGTGTGGAGGAGAGAAGAGCAGTGGCACTATAGCTAGCACTTGCTGGCACTGCACAGAAGGAGGCATGGTAAATCTCTTTGGCATGTCTTTTACCACAAAAAACTCTGATGAGACCATCCAAAATGGAACAAGAGATAGTGCCAGAAGATGAAACTTCCAGGTTGGATGGCATTCAGTGATCTACTAGGGTACAGCAGAGGACTACAAGTCATGCTGTGGTTAATGATACAACTGTTTTTGTCAGGTTTGTATTTATATTTGTATTTGTCAGTTTGCTTTATATTATATTGTATTTTTTGCATTTTATCTGCATAATTTATTTTATAATTGTATAGTTTTATATTTTATTATACCTTCCTTTCCCTCTCTCTCTGTGTGTGCGTGTGTGTGCGTGAGTATATGTGTACATATATTTTAGATTGTACACATTAGACAGGACTCACTGTTTTTGCCTGATTTACTTGATGGCATAACAACAACGAAGACATGAGCCAACAGGATGTTCAGCTGTTGACAGGCTCAGAGATGAAAGGAAAGTCACAACACATAGAAGAGGAACATGGAATGTAAGAAGTAGGAAGCTAGAGGTTGTAAAACAGGAAACTAAACATATAAACATTGCATACTTGGGGTGAGTGAGCTATAGTGGAGAGGAATGAGACATTTTCAGTCAGAAAATTATAGTGTTTTATTCCGGAAATGAAAATTTAAGAAGAAATTGGGTGGCATTAAAGTGAGTAGAGATATAGCAAAAGCAGTCAAAGGATATAATGCAAAGTCTGAGTGTATCATATCAATAAGACTTCAGGGAAAACCATCAACATAAACATAATCTAAGTTTATGCTTCAACTACAGAAGCAGAAGAAGAAGAAAAATGAAAGATTCTCTGCTAGAAACCAGGAAAGACTGATCACACACCAAAACAGGACTTCTTGTCAATCCTAGGCAATTGGAATGCAAAAGTAGGAAACAGAGCAGAATCAAAGATTTTAGGAAAACTTGACCTAGGATCAAGGAATCAAGAGAGAGAGTGACTGAACAATATAGAAATTAAATAGACCACATAATTATGAGCAGAAAATGAAGAAGCTCCCTTCTTTCTGCAAAAACAAGACAAGGAACAGATTGTATGACAGACTATGAATTAATAATATTATATCAAAAATTAATATTGATATCAAAAATTAGGGTAAAACCAAAGAAGAACACTAAACAATCCATCATGCCAAACCACAACCTGAAAAATATCCCCATAGAATTTAAAAATTATGAAAAAACATATTTCCACTATTAAGTCTAACTGACCTGGAGCCAGAACAATTCTGGACTAAAGCATTGTTAGAGGAGAATGCAAAAAGAAAGTGGCCAAAAAGAAAGAGAGGTTTCAATGGATGACAGACAAGAAGCAAAAGTCAAATGTGACAGAAATAGAGTCAGAACCCTGAATGCAACTGTTCAAGGACAAAGAATGCTAATATAATAGCAATGTTTGTTTTTTGTTTTTTTGGCGGGGGGAAGCAGCATCATTGGGAGGATGGTGAAGGATTGCTTGAGAAACACAGGCCCTTTTCGCACCTTACCTTTTCCCGATGTGGGCATGCGGGGATCACGCAAGAAGCCTCTTGTGAGAGGTACTTGCATCCCCTCTACTTCTCCTCTGCACCAGCTCTGTGCTGGCTGGAAGGAAGTGTGAGGGCTCCACCTCTTCCTTCAGCAGCGCAGCCGGGTACTTTCCAGGCTGCGCTGGGGGAGGAAGCGCGATGGCTGCATCTCTGAAGGCTCCGCACGCAAAGTAAGTGCATGTGGGGCCCAGGAGCGACACGTGATCGTGCATCATTTTCGGCAAGAAGCCAAAAATGATATATTGTGCGATTGCCACCTACTGGCCTCAGGAGTGTCACGTGATTGCGAGAACATCATGTGAAACGATCCTCGCAATCACACGATGCTCCGGAGGCCATTTTGCATGAGAAATGGCATGTGAAAAGGGCCACAGACTTTTCAGTGTCAGGTTTCAGCAGCACATCTGCAGTAAACGATATACTAAAGACTGAGGGCCTTTCCACACTACACTGTTATAGTGTTATTATTCCATTTTTAACATCCTATGGAATCCTGGGGTTTGCAGTTTAGAAAGAGGCCTTTAGAATTCTCAGCCAGAGAGCTTTTTGGCCTCAGTAAACTACAAACCCCAGAATTCCACAGGATGTTAAAGGTGGAATAATAGCACTATAACAGGATAGTGCGGAAAGGCCCTGAGCTGGGAAAGGATCGGATTCTACCCCATCTGAATTTACTGTAGCTGTGTGTGCCTGCCTATAACAGGCAAAGTAAACTTCAGCTACCTCCAAAAGCCCTTACTGAACATGAGTAAGGAGCAAAGAGAGAAATGAGGGAGAGAAAATATTTGTGTCTCATTAGCTATGCCTGGTATGTTAAAAGGAAAGCATAGATCTATAGCTTTGGCAACCAACATGGAAATCATAAGGAAGGTAGTGGGAGGGAAATAATTTCTGGAGGCATTTTGGAAGAAGCTTTCAAGTATTCTGTAGAAAGTTCAGAATGTTGTTTCTTATGCGAAGCTCACCTGACTTGGTTGATTCATTTCACATGTGCATATTGTTCTGAATAAAAAGTTTGTTGGAACATGTTGAACTGTTCTTCTCTTTAGTGGTGCAGGAATCTATCCTTGTTCTTTTCATGTTATTTCTGCCTCTGCTACCAATTTTTCTGTTAAAGAAGCCATGTCAAGAAACATATCTACTTCATTAACTGAGACATACCTGTAACTATTGCATAAAGATGTCTGTGTAAGAAATGTGTAACTGTCATGTATCTATCTGTAAAGACATTCATCGGAAAGCAGCATAAGAGGCTTTATGTGTAGAAATTCACACCTTCCAGCCTTCATTCCTAAGCTTTTGCCACATGTGGAACATTATAATGGTCTCCTATAAGAATAAGGAGTGCTCGCTACACCATCGTGCCCACTCCCTCACTAGTCTACAGACATTACTGAATGAACTTTAAATTGAAACAAGGCCATATTGGCCAACATGTTAATACTGCTCTAAGCAACATAAAGCCAAGTGACTTGCCTTTATTTTTCAATATTTCTTTTCTTTATAATGCTATAGTCCTGGAGCTGACAACTGAGAGAAGTCAACACATAGGGATCTATTTTTCCAACCGTCATGGTCTATTAATGCTGTTTTCTTGTGGGATTTAATATGTCAAGGAAGGAATCAGTGTAGAGTAAGGTCTATGGTCTTTCTATTCACTAAATCCCTTTTCTCAGTGATGCACAAATGACTAAGTACTTCTGGTGCCTCTGAAAGTATAAAAGTTAAAAAATGTGTCACATCCCATCCTACAGAGGAGCTGGAAATCTTGTCTTTCATATTCTGAAGGAGAGAAAATCACTTGCATAAAAGAATTCAGAATACTTACAAGATGCTATCTTTAAATTTATTTTTTCCCACCTACAAAACTATTGCTAGACAGTTTAGACATGTTAATATTTTCCTATTTCATCCTCACAAATGAGAATGAATATTTTCCACAGTTTTCTCCCCACTATGGTGAAAACAAATATTTCTGTGCATTCTTGCTTGGTATGCATACACTCTAGAGTGTTTTGGGAAATTATTTTGTGCAAAAATACATGTGGTTTTGTTGTTTAAGAATACTGGTTTTATTTTTTTTAAAAAAATTAATTTTATTTATTTTATTTTAAAATATTTTATATATTTTATGCCAAAAACCCCTGAAAAAAATCATGTACAAAAAAACAGCATTCTTGCACAACAAAACATGAAGCTATTTTGAAAGTTAGCTTTGTCACTTTTTGCAAAAGATGTTTTGTATGAGATTCTTGTTCTGCAAAGTTGCTCTATCAGAATTAAAGTCCATCTCATCTGGCATGTATCCTTCACCATTGGCCAACCAGCTATCTATGGGAAACCCATAACCAGTCCTTAGAGACAATAATTGCTCAATAATTGGGCCCAGTGCTATTCAATGACCTTCATCAATGACCCGAATGAAAGAACAGAGGGCATGCTGATCAAATCTGCAGATGACACCAAATTGGAAGGGGTTGCTAATATACCAAAGGACAGGATCAAAATTAAAAATGATCTTAACAGATTGGAGAGCTGGGCCAATGCTAACAAAATGAATTTTAACAGAGAGAAATGTAAAGTCCTACAGTTAAGCAGAAAAAATGCAATACACAAATATAGGATGGGGGAAACATGGTTGGATAACAGTATGCGTGAAAGGGATCTAGGAATCTTGGTGAACCACAGGCTGAACATGAGTCAGCAGTGTGATGTGGCAGCCAAGAAATCCAATGCAATTCTTGGGCCCTTTTTGCACATTACCTGTTCACGCAGCTGGGGCGGGGGGTGTCTCGTGCGAAAAGCCTCAGCAGGAACACTGCCGCTTCCCTGCTGCTTGAGTTCTGCAGCGCTTCCTGGTCACGCAAGCACCATGCGAATGCCCCGCCCCTTCCTACCGCAGCGCAACCTGAGAATTGTAGGCTAGCGCTGAGGCAGGAAGCGCGACAGGGCCGGATCCCGAGGCTCTGCAGGGCAGGTAAGTGCACGCAGGCCCCGGGAGCATTGCGTGATCACGCACCATTTTTGGCTTTAAGCCAAAAATGAAAAGGGGCATGCGTGGTCTGCGTGAGGTCCTTGAGCGTCGTGTAAATGGGAGTGCGTCATGCAGACCGCTCCTCCCATTTATGCAACGCTCAAAGGGCCCTCTCGCTTTAGAAGCGGTGTGTGAAAAGGGCGATGGTTTCATCAATAGGAGTATGGTGTCTAAATCCAGGGAGGTTATGGTATTACTCTATTCTGCTTTGGTTAGACCTCATCTGGAATACTACATTGTGTCCAGTTCTGGGCACCTTATTTCAAGAAGATATTGGCAAGCTGGAGCATGTCCAGAAAGCAACCAAACTAGTGAAGTTCTGGAAGCCATGCCCTATGAGAAATGGCTTAGGGAGCTGGGTATGTTTAGTCTGCAAAAGAGAAGGTTAAGAGGGGACATGATAACCATGTTTAAATATTTGAAGGGATGTCATGTCTAGGAGAGAGTGGGCTTGTTTTCCACTGCTCCAGAGACTAGGACAAGGAGCAATGGATTCAAACTGCAGGAAAAGAGATTCCACAACTCAGGAAGAACTTCCTGGCTGTCAGAGCTGTCCAGCAGTGGAATATGCTGGCTCATAGTGTGATGGAGTCTCCTTCTTTAGAAGTTTTTAAGCAGAGGCTGGATGGCCATCCATCAGGAGTGCTTTGCTGTCTGTTCCTGCATGGCAGGGGGTTGGACTTGATGGCCCTTGTAGTCTCTTCCAACTCTATGATTCAATGATTCGATGATTCCTCAGCATATTGTCAATGTGGCTTTGGATGTTCCTTAGAATATCATGGCTAATATGCATTGAAAGACTGAACCTGCTCTGATTTGTCGAATTCCATCCCCACGGCTCAACAAATCAGTTGTGCATTGTGTGTGTTTCCTTCTGTCATCCTAAATGAATAGTCTGCCAGTTTCACTGACTGACCCAGAATTATGCAAGAGGGAGAACTTCAGAAAACATACTTTTTGAAATGACTTTTAATTATCCTGCAAATTGACTTGTGACTCTGAAGCATGCATTTTTCCATGCCATACAAAACTTTATAAACATCCTCCATTGCATGGGGCAGAGTGTAATGTTCTACCTGTGTAGATTTTCTTTGCTACCTCTTCCTGAGCTTGCAAACCGGCTTGAAAAGGCAAGCGCATGTAACTCCAGCCATTTGTTGGTCAAGGAGGGCATGAAGTTTTAAGGAGCATCTAACAGCACTGTTGCAGCCAAGAACAAAAAGCAGCTCTCCCCTTCCCGAAACTCCAGTGAGTATGCTGGGGATTTGGGAGGAGACGGCTATTCTTTTCTCATAGTTGCAGCTGGATACTACCACACTCTTTCCTGGCTACTAACTGACTGAAGGAAGATGCACCTTTTCTTTGCAGAAGGCTTGCAGGGCAGTGGAGGGTGGAATTGCTTCTGGGTAGTTGCTTGAACAATGAATCTAAAAGGCTATATGTCACCCATAGGATTCCAGCCTATATGTCTCAGTCCCCAGTGGTGGAGCTCGGAGTGTGTGTGGGGGGAGGGGCTACAGCACAAGGAGGTGGCCACTGTGCATGGGGACATGGCTGTGGAGTGTGGGGGCGTGGCCAGGGCACACAGGGGCATGGCCAGGGTGCACGCAGGCATAGCCAGAGCATGCAGGGGCATGGCTACGGGCCGGGATGCCACAAAAACATTGCCACCCAGGGTGAATCACCCGCCCTGTCCCCATGTCCCTACACCACTGTCAGTCCCCACTTAGCAGAACAAAGCTGTTGATGCCTGGGTACAGCTCTTGAGCAACTGCAAGCCCTTTAGCTGCCCTGAATATAGTGCATCTGCTTTAATGCATTCTTAAGACAGTCTTCAAGAGAATGAAGTCATAAAAAGGTATGCTTTTGAGCAAGGAAGATCTTTACATTTACTGCTTTTTTTTTTTTGGTTTTTAACACCCAAGCTAAACACGCTTAATATTCTGGAAAGTCTCACAGAGAAAGGGAGGACTCCCTTAAAGTGGCCATGTATTCTTATTTCCAGTGGAAAGTCAGCTACTTTAAGACATCCTCTGGTTGAAAGACTGGTTTAAAGCTAAAGAACCTTAACAAGGAATAGCAGGGGCCTGGAAGTTGTCTATCAGCATTTATCACCTGGGCAGCAGATGAGCAGGCACACAGGTCATCTGGTCACGGTCATCTTCATGAGGGTGAAATGTCTTGTATTTCCATTTAAATTACAGTCATTATTTCTAAATGTGCTACTACACATATCAATCATCATGAACAAATGGTATGCAAATTTGTACCTGCTCACGTCCAATCTTTTGCTTACACATAAGTGGACGCCACCAAAGAAGTCTGTCGCTTTCTCTTTCTGCCTCCTATGTAGCAGTTTAAAGATGAGGAGCCTGTTAGGTGAATGAGATTTAACCTCTAATTTAGTGCCACATCTATGGTTGCATACTCTGGACTTCAAACCAACTTTTAAGGGTAAAACACAAAAATATCTTCTGGAAAAAATAGACAGCTCTCTCAGTTTCACTTTCACCCACATTTAATTTTTTTTTTAAAAAAACTAACCTTAAATTGTTTCTATTAAATTTATAAGGAAATGCATGAATTATGGACTGTTCATTTCAAGAAATAAACCAAACACAATTCTCACTGATACCAAGGTGAAACTTATATAGTGATTCCACATTTCACTGAGTCCTTATCTCATTTTTTTTAAATTTTATTTTTAATGTGATGGTGAACTACAACTGCTCCTGTACTATAGAAACTGGAGTTGTCAATCAGTGAGAATCTGAACTGCACACAGGAGGAGAACCATTTCTTAATTTGCAGAGGGTTTTTTTTTCTTCATAATGTGAGACCCCCAGGATCCAAAAACTAACCAGTAGTTTTAGCCAACAGCAAACGGCTTAAAACAAGAGCAACAAGACAAAGTTTGTAAGACAGCAAAAAGCTTTAAATAACAAGACTAACTAAGCAAAACAAGCTAAAAGGGGGAAGCAAGTGCAAGCAGATGCTGGAGTGTGTTAGCTCTGTGGTCTGCAATATCTGGAGCACCCCAGGACAATAAGAGGGGGAGCAACCACAAGACCTAAACTACAGTTACCTATAGCTTCATTAAGCTTTGTTGTAATATTAACTTTCACACCCCGACGGTGAGATTTGTTATTATAATTTGGGACCATCTGCAATGCTTGAATACAGAAATAATAATGTATTCATGATTTAGGCAATTTCTCCACTAGACTGTTATAGTGCTATTATTCCACTGTCAACGTCCTGTGGAATCCCAAAGTTTGCAGTTTAGGGAGGGGCCTCAAAGGCCCCTCACTAAACTGCAAACCCCAGGATTCCCTAGCATGTTGACAGTGGAATAATAGCACTATGACAGTCTAGTGCGGAAATGGCCATAGTTTCCTATATGTATGGAGTTATCTCCTCCCCAGGGAGGACCATGTAATCCTTGTCAACTATATGAGATGTAATTTGGCTTTTGTTTGAGGGAACACTTGATTTGCTGTGTGCCTTGTGTTCCATTCTGCAGAGTCTGAAATAGAACTTTGATTTCTCTGTCAGACCCTTTCCACAACTTACCTTTTCACAGCGCTGGGGCACGGGGACCGCATGAGCAGCCTCCTGCGAGAAGCTCTTGCATCCCCGCTGCTTCACCTGCACAGCCACTGCCTGTTAGCAAGCAGGCAGCGTGAGGGCTCCTCCTCTTCCTTCCTGGATTTTCCCAGGCTGCACTGGGGCAGGAAGCACCGGTGCCGTGGGTCCGGAGGCTCCACATGCACGGTAAGTGCACGCGGGGCCCTGGAGCGATGCACAATCGTGCACCATTTTCAGCTACAAGTCAAAAATGAAACAGTGTGCGATCAGCACCAGCAGCATCGTGCAATTGTGAGGACATTGTGTGGACCACTCTTCACAATTGCACAATGCTCCAGAGGCCCTTTCGCATGGCAAATGCTGTGCGAAAAGGGCCTCAGTTTGGATTTTTGGCTAGCACCCTGGGCACAAACCCTGCCCAGGGTTCCTACTCTGGGAAAAATCCTCGTGCCTGTAATATATTCTCTTCAGTATGTAGGTTTGTGTATGCATGTGCTTTCAAGTTGCCTGTTAACTTATGGCAACTCCATGAATTTCATAGGGTTTTTGTAGGCACAAGATACTCAGAGATGGTTTTGCTATTTCCCTCCTCTGCAATATAGCCTACAGCACCTAATATTTGTTGGCAGTGTTCCATCCAAGTACAAACCAATGCTAATTCTGCTTAGCTTCCAAGATCAGATGAGATTGACTGCCTTTAGGGTATTTAGGCTGCTTGGTCTCTTTGGCAGAGGCTTGGAATTCTTTTTCTTTTTTTTAATAATAGTTTTGGTTATATTTATAAGGCCAAAATAGTTAAATACAGTGCAGGCTTCCCCCATTTATCTGAAAGGTTAGAAGTTAGAGACCAGAGCACTGTTAGAAAGTGGAATTGGTTGAAAAGCAGAACTCATGTACTGTACTGTAGGGAGCATGAAAGACTTATGGAGGCTCACTTGGGATTGACTGTATGCAAACTGCTTGCAAAGTCTCTCAGCTGGCTTGGTTCTTCCCCATCCCCAGCTTGCTCTGTAAGCAGCATGCACAGATGAGTAGTTCTAAACGAACTTCTGTAGGCAAGAAGAACTGATGAGAGAGTGGAACTACCATTGACTTAATGGAACTTGTCCTTAATTTGGAAGAATCCAAAGAGCGAGTCATTGGTTAACAAGGCATCAAAAGGTGGAGTTCTCCTGTAACAATTATAAGAGGTTACTCTTTACTTCCCAGTTTACTTTTTAAAAGAAATCTGAAAGCCACAAGCAGCAGGCCTGTGATGCAAAACACATTCTCCTCCTGTGCACATATCTGTCACCTTTACACCCACAACAGAGAATGGGGCATACCATAAGGCAGAATAACATTTGTACCATCCAATAATCTTCCTTCATAGTTTAGTGAATGGCTTACCCCATAACTGTAAAAATAATTTTAAAAATTACAGTAACACTACCTTAAGAGTAATTTTATCCCTCCTTAAGCTGTTATTACAGTTGTGGTATAATGTAGTTAACATGTTTGTTATTGGGAGAAGTTGTTAGTTATTTGTAACTAGGTAATTCTAAATTTTTCTCTTTGGTATCTACAAAACGACTATGGTTTTCCCTTATCATGACAGACATATCAGTGCCAGTATTTAGATGCAGATCTAATTGCACTCTATCAATTACTATATATTGGACTAAATGGAAAGATTTTTAATAAGAGAGGAGGGGGAGCTTTACTTAATAAAAAAAGAAAGAGAGAGACTTATCAAGACCCCGGCTGTGGTTAATGTGCATAAAAAATTCAGCTTGTCAGATCCTCACTTTTCTAATTCAGTAATCTAAATAATTTATTTGACATTTTAGCTCAAGATGACCTTTCTGGGGAAAAAATTACTGTTTTAAACTTTTAGCATGTGCAACCACTGCAGCGGACTGCTGTTGAAGCCTGCATTTTCCCAAACGAGCAAAGGTTAATCTTGTACAGCTCAAACACATATCTGACCCTTTTAAACAAGTTCACCAAATGTCAGTTAATTTTTTAAAATCTAATTTAAATTAGATTGTAATATTTGTGTAGAACTAGCTTTTTCCCCCGCCTGGGTTTTTGTTTCTCATGCAGGGAGCACCTGATATAAGTTCCAGATCAAAAGGATATAATGAAATGGTTTGCTTCACACAAGCCATGTTTTTCTAAGAGGTTACCCTTTGTACAAGGTATTGTTTGTAAAACAAGTTCTATAAATCAAATGAAAATACCCAGTGGATTAACAGGTGAGTAGGTTAATAAAGCTTCCTGTTTTAGAAAAGGAGTGAATATCCACAGGTTCAAGGCTTCTCCGTATCTGGTCATCTGACTGAGGGAATGTGGTTGAAAACTCGTCCAAAAATGTAATAGAAGCATTCTTTGCTATCTTTCTTATAGTTAAGCCCTGCATATTTTTGTGGAATCTTTCATCTCTTCTGGTAAAAGGACTTTTTAAAGCAACCCCTGCTTTCCCAGTTTCAGATTATTTATCTAGCTTCTTGACAGGTCATTCAAAAGAAACTTTTGAGTAGCAAGAAGCATATGAGCCTGTTTTCTATATAATAGAGGGTATAATTTTTCTCAGGGTTAAGTGACTCTATATCTGTTACTTGTCTTTATCCTTAGGAATCTGCTGGAAATGTCAAATTGAAGTACCATTGAGCTCTTGGGAGACCTGAATATCTTTGCAACCCCCCCCCGCCTTTTCATTATTTACAGCGTGAAATAAACAATAAACATAACATACACATAAACACAAAAATTCATACAGTATTTGCATAATGCATGTAAGGTGGCATTGGCATGGAATACATCTGATTCAACCAAATGAATTCTCCCATATATGACAATGAGTATTTGGAGGCTGTTTTTTTCAAGTGTGTGTTTTGATTCATATAACAAATAAAAAGAGAAGACTTTCCTGCAGATGAGTCTATGTCTGTGTCCTCATTTAATTCTCTGTGTTAATTTCTCCAAGGGCTCCACATTCCAGATTTTTGTGTGCTATGTGTCGATTCCCTGTTTGTCACTTGTCTTCCAGTACAACCTATCTTGCAGCAGATAGTAAGGCATTATAAGAACTTTATGCAATAATTGAGCATCCAAGCTGGAAAAAAAGTAAGTAATACTAAATTCAGTATTGGTCTTTATTGCTGGTAATATTATACTGGAAAGTGTTAAACAACAGAAAATATTGATGGCAAACAAGAGTTTAGGTCTGTATGTCTAACCCAGATATATGCACAGAAAGGCAGAGAAGTTGCAAAGTCCACTCACATTGTGACATTTAGAGTCTATGTCCAATTGAATTATCTGGCACTTACCTAGTCAAACTCAAAACTGTAATCATAACAAATAATGTTGGGTATCCCTCCATATTTTAGTAATGGGATATGTAGTAGGAGTTAAGTAGTAGCTTGCTTGTAACAAGGTATGGGAACCAGGGACCGTTAGATCAACAAAAAGCTAGGAATGTACTGATGAGCACAGCCAAGCTGCACCAGAACCTCAAGGTCTCTTGCGGGCGGGAAGATGAACTCTTTGTCTTCTATGTTTTGCATTTTGCTAATTGCCTCCAGTTCACTCACTGAAGTCCTGCATGATGTATCACACTCCTCATAAATAGTGTATATGCACTGTTCTATTTGTGCGTGTGAATTCCGTTCCTGACACATAACCTGTAGATCATATACTTGTATTTATGATCTGATGGTAGTATGTTTTAAACCCTACTCCAAAGACTTCTTTTTTTATAAAATATATTTTATAAAGCTGATGAAATAGTTTTCATACAACCTTTTCTAACATTGATGTAGAAGCCCTCTCACCCACTTGGATGAATAATTTATTATTGAATGATTGATTGATTGATTACAAAATTACAAAAAATAAAAGTAAAAAATCAGTGGAATTACATAGCCATGAGTTGCTCAAGTAGCATTTTTTAAAAGTACATTTTCCTCAGTTTAATATTCTTACACAACACTTTCTATAAAGGACAAAAAATAAAATAAACTAAAGGGAAAATGAAAACAAAAGTCTTCTGTTTCACATAGTCAAAGTTCAGCTTTCAAATTAACGCACATAATGTAGGGTAGAAATATGTTTAGTAAGAATTGTCACATGAACTTAATTGATTCTCCCCTTTTGAATCAATATTCAAAACGAACTGCATCTACAGATGAAAATTCACTTTCCTAGATTTCCCCCCCAATATAGTTCCGAATCAAAAAGAACTGCAGAAAAACATTTGGAGAAAATAACACAAAAAAGCATTTATAAATATAAATGCTGCACCAAAATGCATTGCCTAAGGGAAAATTGTTTTCAAAAGACATACTTTAGCAAAACTGTACATAGTGCATCCATGAATATGTACATTAGAAAACACATGTGAAAACTCATACATCATGGATGCACAAATAAGAAATGACTGAAAGTGAAATTGACAGATCCAGCCATCCTTAGACAATGTGAGTAAAGTCTCTCCCCTTGGCACTGACAGAATGACAGAAGTCATTCAAACGTTTCCTCCACAGTTTTAGTGAATAGGACTTTTTTTTACTAACGTGTCCCCCAGCACTCCAGCTCCATGCGTCCACTGGAAGATGATGATCAGGCTTTCCAATCATATGGAAGACACTGTATACCTACAACATCAGAGCTTCTGATGAACTTCTGGAGGTGAAAGACCTGTACCAATGGCCACAATGCTGCTCCTCACCTTGCAGGTTCAGTGAATGCATGAGCAAACAACTTAAAAGTGCTATAGTATCTGAAAGGGATTAAGTACAACCAATCTCATCATCACCATTACTAGTTCTTCTATAGATAGCCAGGCAAAGGATGCATTTCTGAACACCCACTAATTAAAAACAGAGTATTCTAATTCAAATTCAAACCCTACTTATTGGGTAGGTATTGTTATTTATAAGTTTATCTATTTACTCGTTGGTTTATGGTCATATTCGCAAAGAAAATGGGGACATCTTGGTGAATATATGCCAACAGTAGATGGGGTTAGAGTGGACATAGCCAGAACCCAAAATGGGTAGGGTCTGCAACAGTGAAGATTCTATAACAGTCTGTCTCACTACCACTCATTCTCTCTCTGCCTGCGTGTCACTCACCCCTCAGCCTGTCTTGTGGACCACATTAGGACTATCTTAAGAGAGGTCCACATAAAATAAGGCTGAGGCAGACATGTTGCCTTTGGCCAAAAGACTTCTGCCACTGTGTTACACTGGTCACCATGGATTTGTGTAAACAGCATTTTTAAAGAGAAAATAGCAGGTGGGAAAAGCCTAATCTGATTTAGGATCCAAGAGGACAAGAGGAAGATAAGAGCATTTCCTGTTATAAAAAGCCTTTTGGGTTGAGTAAGACAGGCTATAGATGAAGTTAATTTATGATCCTTAACATGCTCATCATCATCCCCATCTTCTGTATAACTTCAGTTGACTCCCAGCCACTGGACTAACACAGGCATAAAAGTGTCAATTTAATTATATGGTAAAATGACTGAACAATTTCATCAGTTTACATTTAGAATAATTTAAAACTGTATCAGTCTGGTAAAACAGTCTTAGTACTGATGGGTAGATCAATATTTTCCTCATTACTAACTCCACCCCTGCCCAATAAATTATACACAGAAAGACAATCTGCTTCCTTTTTATCATAACTTAAATTGTATTCAAAATACATAAAATGAAAATGTTTGGTTCACAGACACCTGGACCCAAGTGATGAATTACTTCCTTTCACCCTCTTTAATGCCTACATCTTTGCACCATGACAATCCAAAAATACCTATTAGTGGGTCTCCTATCATTATCAGAACTAGACTGTGTTGACGTAGCATGAGAAAGGGTAGGCATTATATCTTTGCTGACTGGCAGAAATTGAAATGGGGAATCTGATAGAAGGACAAATATATCATTGTTGCAATAATAAACTTGAATATGGAAAAATATGTACATTTCCTATTCCCAGAATATTGCAAGAAATGAAGGCATTATATTATGCAGAATACTGAGGACCAGGCTCTTTCACAAAATAATATCTCTCCTGGGTTTTCTAAATATATTTCCATAGTACTTGCCAGCTTTTTTTAAAAAAATCACATTCCTGTCAATTTTGTTGGCAGTTTCTGCCGTCTCCTGCATAAGTATCAGACAGTGGGAGCAGGCCTGCCTATGGGCTAATCTTAACTGAAATGCCCAACTTTTCAAAATGTGTTAAGTTGTACAGATAGTCTTGTTTAGCACTTTCACATGTTACATTCAGCATACCATTTTACAGCCTCCTACCTGTTTTATGAAGAGCATATTGTGAATGTGTAATTATTTTGTAAAGTATGCACAAATGTCCTCCCTCGATATGTTCTAATGAAGAGTGGACTTGGGAACTGAGATTGTGGGACTTCTTCCTGTGGGATTCCTGAAATGATAGTCCAGAAAGTAACTTCTTCAAGCTCTGGACCAAGGCAAAGGTGGGCAGACTTCAGGCTTGTCAGACCTTCTTAAGTTTTGTTGCATTTATTAGAACTGCATAATCTACCAGCCACATCCAGAGGCTAAAGACACACAGTTAATATTGTCTTTTCTTGCTGCTGCTAGTAAAGATCTGCTGATTTATTGGACATTACCAAAATCTACTAGTAGATGTTAGCCTACCCTCTTCCCAATGATGGTATAGATGCCAAAGTAGTTGAACTAGATAACATGGGTCCAAATCTGTAGTTCTTATCCTAAAAATCTATCTAGCATCTGCATAAAGAATGTCATCAGGAAAGGAACTTTTGCCCTGCAGGTGGATAGGCAGAGCTTCCATTCAATATAGAGTTGTGATGATGCAATACAGTTGTATAGCTATAGCAAGTGTGAAAACTTTCCCCTACAGACATTTGCACTGTATTGACAGATATTAAAGAAACTAATCAACACTCAGACCTTCAGAGGCAGAACTATTTGTCACAACTTCATTTGCTGCTCATGTGCTGCTTTCAGAAATTTAGATCCAGCATAGGTTAGACCAAGGGTGGGAATTCTGTGGACCTCCATATGTTGTTGGACTGCAACTCCCAGCTCATAACCATTGGTTCTGCTGGCTGAGTTGCAGTCCAGCTAGCTCTGGAAAGCTGCAGGCTTGCTGGGGCAATATCAAATATACCTTAGTTTTTTTTTTCCAAGGAGACATCCACTAAGTTAGGCAGAAAACATGAGCTCATTTATTGTTATAATGAGAAGACGAAGCCAATATTTCCAATACAGGAGAAGAAACATGGGAGATGAGCTCTGGGAGATGAACTTGAGGTAAATTGTCATACCTTGCAAATTTAATTGGATATTGATTACAAATTAGCATTGCTTCTTTTCTGCATAAGTCTTCTGCAAAAGAATTTACTCATCTACGAGTCATGATTAAGTTATAATTCCAAATCAGCAAAACAGACCAATCTGCCACAGAGGGGAGAGAAAGAATGTAGCATGTCAAAAAAAAAAAAAAAAAAGAACTGTGATAGTCTCACAAACAAATTTCTTTTGGACTGACAACTAAATATATACAAGTTTGACTGCCAATGATCTTGACTATCTGGATATCTAATTATTTTCATATGCATTTAGTATATTTTTTATTAGAAATGTCCATCAGCTTCAGATAAATTTCAAATCAAATCAGCTCCCCTTGGACTGGTTCTGGGGCTTCTTAGGAGCTCCACTCCAAAGTAACCCAAACTAATACTTACCTCTGCATGAAGCTTCATTAGCATTCATGTGTCAGAAGTGAAACATTTCGTCTACAGAGGTAGCATCTTCTTAGGTTTCACTTCAGTAAAAATGAAGGAGGGAGAATGACAGAAAAGAAGGAATGCAACTGCATTACTGAAATACTACACTTTCTATTCCTAGGGCACGTTTTACCAGGGGCTCTCTAATACTGTGCTGTGGGGGAAGAAATTTACCTCAGATAAGTTACTTCCACTTCCAACTTCTTTTGAACAAGTGCTCAGCTGTTAAGCTATGCATTAACTATTTTTTTGATTTCCAACTATAATCAGTGATAGGAACAAACTCTCACATTTCTGAACTGTGACTTGGACTGTATTCTGAGTTGAATTGGATGGTCTCCAGATTAGTCAGATCACTCCAAAATTTCCATCTTACTGTGTGATGTCCAAACTGAATTTTATGCTTGCTGTACCCCTCTCTGGTATGTCTACTAAATATATCCTATGCCTCCACAGAATGACACATTTACTGGTACTGGTTCAGCTCACTTATGTTCTCTGCTTTTATTTTCAGATAATTAGTGAACATTTCTGGGGGGAAAAAAGTTTGGAACTTAAAAAAATGTGTAACAGAACACAATATAAATAACAAAAACCAGCAAGGTAACTGAGAGACAATACATTCTGAGATTTCACTTGTAAAAGAAAATCAATATATCAGTTGAATATGTGCCTCTGAGAAAGGAGAATATATTCGGTTGTGGACAACTGAATCGATATAATATCCTATGTACCGGCATATTCTTGAAAGCATGCCTACACTGAAAAAGAAAAAAAGACACTGCTACAAATATAATTGTTGGAAGCAAAAGAACAGTGAGTTAGAATAGGAACCACTGGGTCCTTTCAGACAAGGTTTTTACTGTGTAATTGACCCGCCTCATCTATGGAACTTTCTAAGGAGTCCAGGCATTGCCATCTTATATTTGTTACCCTCTCGTGTCTTTCTATGACTTCTTCCATCAATTTTCTTACTAGAAAAAAAAATTCCTTAAAGAAGGGAAGATACAGGAGCAGTCTTTGACTGACAGCATTAACAACCATCTGTCTGGAAGCACCCTTAGTATGCTAATAATATCAGTGATAGGAACTAACTGATTGAAATCAATTAAGTTATCAATTAAGTTAGACATTTTCTAATGAAAAAGGGCAACTTAATTAAATTTATTTTTACTTAAAGTGACTGAGTTAGGTTGGAATTTCTACATGAACCTAATTCCAGAATTAAGTTATTAATTATTAATTAATTAAGTGAGAGAAAAGTGCTAAAGAGCTAACAAATTGTACATCTCCCACTTGATATATTACACAAAGCCGAATTGTCTGGTATTTTTGAAAAACTGCTTCCTGTTTTCCCTCAGCCTTTCAGAACTGGGAAATTACAGTTTGGGTCATAAGAGCTAAACCACTGCCTCAAGAGTAGTTCCAGCAGATTTATTTAAAAGATTTTAAAAGATTTTAAAAATTTCTGGGGCTGGGAATGTATGATGTAACCAAGGTTGCACAGTGACCTTCGTGATTTTAAAAGATTTTAAAAGAGCAGCTTACAGTAAAATGCATTTGGGGGATAATGTTCAGCAGCTTGGTTAGATCCTTTAAAGTTTAAAATAAAACCAAGAATAGATTCAAAGCCCTACCTGTGTGTCTATAAAACCTCCATTGACTATACAAACCAGAAACTTGTAGAAATAATTGAAATTCATGTGGGGATTGAAAAAGAGAGAGAGAAAGAAAAAGAAAGAAAAAGAAAGAAAGAAAGAAAGAAAGAAAGAAAGAAAGAAAGAAAGAAAGAAAGAAAGCAAGCAAGCAAGCTAGCTTCAGTCAACTTTCTCCCCTATTTTACGGAACCAGTTTTGGCCTAAATGCAATTTTTAGACCTAACTAGAGTAGTCTTACTAAAGTAAGTACTAAAGTAAGACTACTAAAGTAATAAAATAGTAGACTACTAGAGTAGTCTTACTAAATCAATTGCTGGATTGTGTAGCAGTGCTTAAATAAGTCCCATTGATTCAATGGGTCTATTCTAACTGGGAGTAGCATTTAGATTCAGGCCATAGTTTCCAATGCACATGTCCGAACATGATGATTTTCTAACATTCAGCCCCACAAATACAAACATCCTCTCAGCTTTACCTCAGTTGAAGCAAATATTCACTGCGATGAGCACTGATCGATTGAACTCTGTTTAATATCATTCACACTACTAAAAGAAATAAAAAAGAGGTCTTCCCATTAACCTGGTTTGTGGGAAAAACAGAAAATGATTTTTCTGATCAGGTTGGAATCAGGACGGAAAATAGGATACAGTGTTGAACTGGGACTTCGTAATCCAGATCCAAGGCCCCACAGAAGCATGGAACTCTCTGGGTAATCGCATGTCACCTACCATTGCAGCTTTGGCCCTTTTCACACGGCATTTTCGATGCGAAAGGGCCCCTTGAGCATCGCGCACATGTGAGGAGCGGTCCACATGATGCACTCACATTTGCACAACGCTCCAGGGCCTGACACAGAATGCACATGCATTTTTTCATTTTCGGCTTGAAGCTGACAATGCTGCGCAGTCATGCATCGCTCTGGGGCCCCGCACACACTTACCTTGCGTGCGGAGCCTCAGGAGCTGGGCCGGTCACGCTTCCTGTCCAGTGCAGGCTGGGAAGGTCCCAGGCTGCACTGCAAAAGGAAGAAGCGGGGCTCTCACGCGAGCAGGAAGCTTGTGCGGAGTCGAAGAAGGAGGGAAGCGAAATCCTCTCTCCGGCGCCGAAAATGGGTGAGTTGCGGAAAGGGTCTTTATCTCCTTCACATGAATATCATGCATACAGAATGAGAAGGAAGAAAGCCACACATGCCACCTTGAGTTCATTAGAAAAATTACTTCCTTTAAAAAAAACAGATTTGTACTATACCTAGAAAAAAGGTATAGTACAAATCTGTTTTTTAAAGGAAGTAATTTTTTTCTCCAAATAAAGAATTTTCTCTCACAAAATAATTTAAGGAGGATTTCAGTGCAAATACAGCCCACTCCATCTAAATAGGAAGCAAAAATGCTATACATTCAGCTAAGAATGCGTATACACACTTGTGCCTGATTATTAATTTTATATCAGGTGGTTTAATAAAGGGTAGCTGTCCATAAAAATATTTTTATTTAGAGAATGATAGTTTAGTTCATGAGAGAGCTAGTGTAGTGTAGGAGTTTGAGTATTAGACTATGATCCTGGAGACCAGAGTTCAATTCCCTGACTGACCATGGGAACCCACTGTGTGATCTTGGGCACATCACACTCTCAGCCTCAGAAAATCCTGTGGTAGGTTTGCCTTAGAGTCACCATGAGTTTGGCATTTGAAGGCACAACAACAACAACAACAACAGTTCAGTTCATTCCAAGGTTCATTTCATTCCAAAGGGTTTGAAGGCACAACAACAACAACAACAACAGTTCAGTTCATTCCAAGGTTAAACAATTTTATACAAAGACAAAGAATTAGTGCAGGCAGCTTGAAAGCTGGTGGTTTCTCTTGCATCCACATAGTCCTCCTGTACTCTACACTGGGCATTGCTGCTCATCTGTCCTAAGGAACACTGGATTCTGAAGTTCTTAAGCTTAGGACATCCACATAGAAATCAGTAAGCTAAAGAAAGGGAATGGACAAGAAGATTATAAGTGAAGGGGAAAGGAAGAAAGGGAGGAAGGGAGTAGGGATGGGAAGGTGTATTGGTAGGGTGGATGAGAAATGGGATTTTCAAAAATTGATGCAATTGTTTCCACATGCTGCACTCCAAAAACAGGAATATCAGGGAATAAAATCATAGATGGCATTGTTTTGTTTCATTCTGATAAGACTGTAAGTGAAAACATTTAAATTTAAATAGGAAGGTATTGCAATTGAATTAGATTTTTCAGCTTATTAACGATTTACTAAGACACATTCTACTAACTACTAAATTTCTGAAGCAAGAAGTATCTGAGTTGTTCACAAGCAACACTGTACCTTATAGCCCTTTCCGCACCTTACCTTTGCCTGGCGCCAGGGCGCGGGGATCACACAAGCAGCCTCTTGCGAGAGGCTCTCGTGTCCCCACTGCTTTGACTCTGCAGGAGCTGCCGGCCGGCTGGCAGGCAGCACAAGGGCTCTGCCTCTTCCTCCTGCAGCACAGCCGGGCATTTTCCCAGGCTGTGCTGGGAGAGGAAGTGCAAGGGCCATGGCTCCGGAGCTCTGCACGCAAGGTAAGTGCACATGGGGCCCCAGAGCAATGCGCAATCACACACTTTTTTGAATTCAGATAGCATATTTTGCTGTCGAATCCCTTCTGGCAGGTTATTCCATACAGCATTTTTGCACCTTTCCTTTTTGTGGTGCTGAGGTGTGGGGCTCACGCAAGTAGCCTCCAGAGAGAGGCTCTCGCTTCCTTGCTTTTTTGGCTCTGCACGAGCTTCCTGCTCACAGCCCCACCTCTCCCTTTTGCAGTGCAGCCTGGGACCTCCCAGGCTGCACTGAGACAGGAAGTGTGACCGGCCCAGCTCCTGAGGCTCCACACTCAAGGTAAGTGCGCATGGGGCCCTGGAGCGATGAGTGACCACACAGCATTTTCGGCTTCAAGCTGAAAATGAAAAAATGCATGCGCAGTCTGTGTCAGGCCATTGAGCATTGAGCAAATGTGAGTGCATTGTGTGGACCGCTCCTCACATGTGTGTGATGCTCAAGGGGCCCTTTCGCATTGGAAATGCCGTACAAAAAGGGCCATAGTCTAGGGGAGTGCGTGGTAGAAGACACTGGCCCCTCCTTTTCACTTAAATCAAGGGATAGGTCCATCTTTCCATTTTTATTTCTCTCATATTCATTTTTTTAAAATTAATCTCACATGGTTTCCCATCTCATTTATGATTCAGTATGCCAATTTTTAGTAAGTTCTGTCAAAAAATGAACTGAATGAAATTCCCTACAGTCTTCATTGGACAATTCAACAGGTGCAACTATTCATCCCTATGAGGAGGACCATGTTGTACCTGTCTATCCTAAATATGATGGGCCTGTCAAGGAAAAGGTGGGGAGGGCATTTCTGCACTGCACTGTTATAATGCGATTATTCCACTTTCAACGTGCCATGGAATCCTGGGGTTTGCAGTTGAGGGAGGTGCATTTAGAATTCTCAGTCAGAGAGTTCTTTGGCCTACAAACCCCAGAATTCTACAGGATGTTGAAAGTGGAATAATCACACTATAACAGTATAGTGTGGAAATGGCTAGAGAGAGAGAGAGAGGTGGCAACTCTAATTCAGCATCAGAGTTATCCCAACTAGAGCAGACCTACTCAATCAATTGCTGAATGGTGAATCAACACGAAGGTAAATCCAGTTAATTCAATGGCCCCACTCTATTCTAGTTGAGACTAATAATAGGATTTAGGCCATTGTTGAAAATACTGGGATATAAACTCAGGCTTTTAAGAGGTTAGCACTCAAAGCCTTCTGCTGGATGAATGAATCTGTTTGTTTTGCTTTCTCTTATTTTCATTTTTTAAAAAGTATGTGTGTGTGCGTGAGTATGAGAAAGAGAATTGCTGTCATGTTTAGGGAGAAATTTGCAAATTTTAGAGAACTCTTATCAAGAAGCAAACCAAATTAATTCTCACCCACCTCTGTTTAAATCACTACAGTCTGTTGTTCCAGTCACATTTCTCATTTCTGATTAATTTTCAAAATTCATGCCAGAAAAGAGGGAAAGTGACTGGAGTAATAGTCAAATGGGAGAGGAATAGTTTGGTGTCCTTGTGAGCATAGACTTACCCACAAGGTCCCAATTCCTCCCTCTGCATTATTATGACATTTAAAATCTTCTAAACCAGATGCTTCCTTATTTGCTTTGTTTATGTGCGTGTGTGTGTGTAGCCATCCCATGCTGAAGTGCTGAAAATAGCCTTGTGAGTCAGAGGTAATAAAGTGTTTAAGTAAAACTGGTTCTCTTTTGTACATTTATTGTTATAGAAGTTGGCTGCCTGAGTAAAGCTTCAAAGTGTTAAACCTCACATTTCAATTGTAAAAGGCTCCCAATATGTTTTCCTGCTGTTGCTCCCATCAGTCTTCTTTCTGAAGTCCTTCAGTCTAATTGATTTTGTTTCCCATTATTTCACTCTCCTTGCCCCTTGTCACATCCCTGAGTGAAGTAATAATGTCATTTTACCAACAGATGGTGATGTTTATTTTAGTGTTAGTGACAGACATCTTGCTAGGCTTTTACAAGGGAAGCGGGTGAGAAGGAAATATTGAGTTACAGCAGGCTGGGCTTCCTAAGCTTTTAGCTGCATCAGAGTGAAGAGCCATTCTTTCTTCCAGCTAACCAGAACTCTCTGACTCCACACTTGGTGAGGAGGATGGTGTCGCCTCTCACTTGCACTCCCAGAACAGGAGGAAAGGTACAAAACAGCCAAAGCAAAACATATTCCCTGTCTGGAACCTGCCTGCTTTTTCACACTGAGTGTAGGCCTTAAGTGCTGAAAATGTGGCAGATGCACTCCCAACTCCGTAGTGGCCATGCCATCCCAGGAGCTGTGAAGAAGCAAGAGGGTGCTATAACTAGAGTCTCAGTTATCTGACACTGAGAAGCTCAGCCATGATGGTTTGCACATTTGAGTTCTGCCAGTGCTAGTTTAACGGGTATGCCAATCTAATATTAGGAAGCTGGTGTCAGAGCTCAGAAATGTTACTCTACAGCTTCCACAATCCCCTCACCAACACGGCCCTTGGGAGATTCAAGGAGTTGCAGTCCAAAAATAAAATTTCTCCAGCTCTGCTTGGTGTACAAATTATTCATTTTCTTTCTGTCAGTTGTCATGGCACAACAAGACTTCTGGGTTTCAGTGAGCAATATTCTCAAGCTAATTCCACCATTTTGTCAGATGGGGGTGTCTGATTTGTTGTGTATACCACACATGTGCACACATGTACTGTGTGCAGGAGAGCCTGAGATTTTCAATCATGTTTCTGAAGATGTTAGGTGTTATGTGCCCACGACCATGTTCACATATACATGCGAGCAGGGGAATATTGTAATATCTCACTTGGAAAGGTTGGGCATGCCAAACCTCCTACCAGTGCTGCCACAAGGTAATGAGATTTAATAGTGTGCTGGCTCAGATGCAGAGCAGTGGGATATGACATGTAAAATGGAAGTGTCATTTCTATGGAGAAAAGGGAATAAGGGTGAAACACAGAACATGACTACAGCAGCCTGCATCTTAGGGCTAAGCAATGAGACAAAACATTCAACCAAGCAAAAGCCTGCAGTCCGTCTGCTGTCATTGCCACCTCTGGAAGTATGATAAGCTGCAGCCCAAAGATGTTAATAAGGACTGGAGGAGAAAGCTGAACAGTTACTGCAATCTCAGGATAATGGAGTCTCTGAGTTTTTCTCTCCCGCCCTGCATTTTTTTCTATACCTCAACTTTGCATACCATTTCCCTAGCTTTTGCTCTTGTAGTAGCATGCCCTAAAATGCCAGTTCTTTCTTTCTGAAAACCCATCTTCAGACCCCACCTTTTCCATTAAGCTGCAGTCTCTATGCCCATCTGCAAATAAAGGATTTGTAAAAGCCTGGTATAGTGGTTTGAGTGTTGGACTACAATTCTGGAAACCAGAGTTCAAATCTCCATTTGGCTATGGAAACCCACTGGGTGACCTTGGGCAAATCATGCCAAGAAAACCTATAAGTCAGAATAACTAGAAGGCACACAACCACAACAACAATTCTAAGAATCATTTTATTCTTTCCTTATTTAGCCCCACCTTCACGTAGCAGCCCTTCATCTTCATTAATCTGTGTCTGTTACTGGAGAATATAGTTCTTGGGACAGAGTCCTGTCCTCTTGCTTGTGGTAAAACATGTATGCAGGTGGGTTTGCAGTGGCGGATATTGGTGTGTGAAGTGGGGGTGAGTGGAAAGGGGGCATGACTGTGGTGCATGGGAGTGTGGCTGCAGTGGGGGGGCACAGCCAGGGTGCACGGGGGCTTGGTTATGGGCTGGGGACGCCCCAGAAACTTTGCCGCCTGGGGCAAATTGCCCTCCACACCCCTATGTCCCTTTGCAACTGTGGGTTTATATATAAATAGAAAGTGTCCACTGCCTTTTAAGGTTGGATTTCTATCAGCGCACTCCAGCCTCTTGGCCACTTGGAAATAGAGTTATGTAGCAAACCCTTCATGAGGGTCACTTCCAAAAGTGATCAGAGCAAACTTTAACATTTACGTTTCCTATTTAGATCCCAACCATTTCCAGGGCAGTCAGGCAGGGATACATGTGGATTCCTGATGCTAGTTAGGCTGAAATACAGGGACTGAGCCAGATCATATAGCAAGGTTGTAATTATCTGTTAACTTTCTTCTTGAAGAAAGCATCAAGTGAATTTTAGCCATTTTTGCTGTGAGAAAATTTTCAAAATGGTGCCATTTTCAGAGACTATTCACAGTCTGAGACATACTTTGCACAAAAAATAAAAAAAATAAAAAATGGCCATAGTTGTTTTGTGCAGAAAACAACATTTTTGTGCAGACATGGATTGCATAATCTGTGCAGATAGAATGTGCAGAAAATGATGTTTTCTGCACAAAACACTGCTCTTTGAAACACAGAAAGTTTTGTTTTGCCACAAAGATTGACAGAAAGAAAATGACTTATCTGCACAAAACAACTACATGTGAATTCTGTGTCAAGTAAGCCTCAAACTGCAGAGATTCTTGTCAGCCCATAACTTTTTTCATGAGAGTTTCTTGACACTCAAGAAACATGTTTCACAACCATTTTTGAATATTCACCTGATCTCTACCACACCATCAATAGTTAAACTCAAAGCCCATCATTCTAGCCTCTGCACCCCACTCCACAGGACTTCTAAAATCAGCTTGTCAAATGTGTTTTACCACAGTGTTTTTGCAATCTCTGTTTTTAGGGTTGTTGTTCTTTTTTGAATACTGAAAAACTACATTAAAAATAAGAACAGTCCATCCATGTAGGAGTGGGCAATTGTGGCCTCCAGATATTTTTGGACTGCAACATGTTTAATTCTTCACCATTACCTATGCTGGTTAGGGCTCATGGAAGTTGCAGTCCAACAATACCCAGCAGTCCACATTTGACATGCCCACTCTAAAAAGAGACTAAAGAGAGTACAATAAAAAGAACACCTTAACTGAGTAGCCTAAAAAAGCTACTCTGGCTCATATACAAAATTGCCATTTCCATTGGGTCACAAGTGGAGAAAAGTTATCTTTTTAGTAAGTAAGTATGAATCCCATAAATAGAAGTATATGTCTAGGTCATAGGAAGTGATAGTACCACTCTATTCTGCTTTGATCAGACCCCCACTTGGAGTACTGTGTCCAGTTCTGGGCACCACAGTTTAGGAAGCATATTGACAAGTTGGAATGTGTCCAGAGGAAGGGGACCAAACTGGTAGAAGGACTGGAAACCATGCCCTATGAGAAGTGGCTTAGGTTGCTGGGTATATTTATTCTGGAGAAGAGAAAGGCCCTTTCCGCATCCTACCTTTTCTTGGCACTGGGGTACAGTGCTCACGCGAGCAGCCTCTTGTGAGAGGCCCTTGCGTCCAAGTTTCTTCAGCTCCACACGGGCTTCATGCTTGCGCAAGAGCCCCACCTCTTTTTTTCACAGTTGCAGCCTGGGACCTTCCCAGGCTGCACTGAGACAGGAAGCGCGACCGGCCCAGCTCCCGAGGCTCCGCACGCAAGGTAAGTATGCATGGGGCCTGGGAGCAATGCGTGACCGCGCACCATTTTCAGCTTAAAGACGAAAATGAAAAAGTGCGCAAGCAGTGCCTGCCAGGCCCTGGAGCATCGTGCAAATGTGAGTGCATCATGTGAGCCGCTCCTCCCATTTGCGTGACACTCAAGGGGCCCTTTCGCATGGAAAATGTCATGCAAAAAGGGCCAAAGTTAAGAAGTGACATGATAGCTATGTTAAAATATTTTGAAGAGATGTCATATGGAAGCTGGAGCAGAGTTGTTTTCTGCTGCTCCAGAGACTAGGACACGGAGCAATGGCTTCAAACTTTAGGAAAAGAGATTCCATCTAAACATTAGGAAGAACTTCCTGATGGTAAGAGCAGTTCAGCACCTCAGACTGTGGTGGAGTCTCCTTCTTTGGAAGCTTTTAAAAAGAAGGTTGATGTCCTTCTGTTAGGAATGTTTTGATGGTGTATTCCTGCATGACAGGGGGTTGAACAATGGCACTTGTGGTTTCTTCCAGCTCTATGATTCTATGATTTCATGCACCAATCTTTTATTAGTCCACCTCCATTTTGTTAATTTCCAAGAAACAGGTAAATAATGCAAAAGAACTTGCACATCCCTGAAAATCAGGGAAAACCAAATTTACTGACATGATTGTGTTTGTGGATGTGCGTTCAGGTCATCTATCAACTTATTGCAGCCCCATGAACTTCATAAGGTTTTCTTAGGCCAGTAATACTGAAAGGTGGTTTCACCAGTTCCTTCCTTTGAAACATAACCTACAGCACCTGGTATTCATTGCCAGTCTCCCATCCAAGTAATAACTAGAGCTGACCCAGCTTAGCTTCCAAGGTCAGATGGGACCTGGTGCCTTTAGGGTACTTAGGCCCCTACCCATGTAATTACTTCCTCCACAAATGTAACTATGAAACATATGTGTTAAGGAAGTGTTAGCATTATTACATCTCCAACAGTTTTCTGATTTAGAAAGCCCTTTCTTGAATAGACATTGTGGCAACCAATATGCCCTAAAGAGCAAATTTCTGCTGTAGAAGATGTAGTCAAAGATCTACAGCCATACTACTTGTAGATGTTAAAACCAATGTCCATTGATAAATTAGAACTGGATATTCCAATTGTCTATTTCATTCTTGCTGTAAACCTCTCATGTCATATTTATTTATATATAACAGAAATTTATATATATAAATTGTTGGTCTGGATATTTGGGCAGCCTCAATTAATATCTTTAATATTAAGGGAACCTCAGACACAGTTAAAGCTACAGGGCCAAATCTGGATTGTAACAAATATTTCAGTTGTAGATATTGCAATTTGATAAGGGTAATTGAAATTGCTTTTGCAAAATTGAAAAAGGCAGAAACCTATAGAAAAACTCACAGTCGATAGAAGACCTAACCAAGCTTGCACCATTTGAAAGAATGATATGTAAACAAAGTTAACAAATGGATCTATATTTGAACATTTGGTCAACTTTTATAGAAACATACAACTAATATGGTTATTTTTCCTCCTTTTGTGTTTGCTTGCTTTTGTTTTACTGGAATGTTACTGTATGTAACTGTGATCCCTTTTGAATGTAATTTCTTTTTTAAGTGCCATTTCAGATTTCAGTGAGTAGAAGAATTTTTACAGAGGCTCTTCTCTTGAGTGAATTCAAGGATTCAAAATTAAATTGCAAGAATGTTCTTTTCTTCAGCTCATAAGGAATGCCATGGGCTCATCAACACAGGACTTAAAGTCCATGTATAGAGTAAAGGGATTTGTGTATCTAATATGTATACTTCAGACACAGGGTCAGTTGTGACAATAGCACCTCAGTGCTAAGTGAGTTGGACAGACACATGGATGCTCCAGAACAGAGACACATGATAGGCAAAACAGCTAGAATACAGCCTCCGTGTTCAGAGGCAGCACAGTAGCATCTCAGAAGGCCTTTAGACACTGGTTGTGGGTTTCTCATACATATCTGGTTGGCCACTGTTGATGCTGGATTAGATAACAGGATGCTGGATTAGATAGGCCATTGGCTTGATCCAGCTGGTCTCTTATATTCTTATCAGAGCTTAGAAAGTTAGTATTTAAAGGTAATTTCTTACTTGTTACAGCGTCTAAATCTGTTGCCATTAGTCTCTATAATGAGCAAAAGTTAACACTGCATTACTTCTTGTGCTGGTCATTACTTTTGTATCACTTCCTGTCGTGTCTTTGAAAGAAAAAAAATCCTGTTAGAAGAAATCTTTAAATAGTCTTTGAAATTAAATTTAAAAAACAACAACAACTAGAAATCATAACTTATTACACCAATAAAGTAACTTTGCTTTCACTCACCATGTTGCTTTTGAAATATAACTTTGTTTTGACCTTGTTACCCAGACAATTACGTTACTTGGAGGTTAAAAAAAATTACAACTTCTGAGACCTTTTCACACCACACAGTTAAAGCACTATGATTCCATTTTCATTGCCGTGGCAGCATCCTCTGGAATCCTGGAGTTTATAGTTTGGTGAGGCACCAGAGCTTTCTGGCTGAGATTTCAAACTGCCCTTTCCTAAAATACAAATCCCATGGTTTCATAGGTTGTTGCCATGGCAGTTACAGTGAAATCATAATGTTACAAATTGTGTCGTAAAAAAGGGGCCCTAGTTCTTTTGGCCAGCATTTCAATGCTTGAATTGTTTCAACCTAACACTAAGAAAATATCAAAGCACTGGGAGCATTAGAAACGGCCAGAAGCTTTCTCTCTTTCCCTTTTTCAGACAAAATCCCTCAAACACTAACATACCTAGTCAAAATACACTTGTTCTTAGCATTGGGGATGGTCTAATACAAGGCAGAATGAGTCAGCTGCGGATTTGGTAGCAGATTTGGGGAGGACAGCATTGCTAGGTGTTCAGTTTGTTGTCCATATATTTCACTGTCAAGGAGAGGGAGAAATATTTGTGGGATTTTCTGCCCCGTATGCCAAAATAACTTCCCTAGCTTTGCATACTATGCATCTCAGCTTGAATGACAAGTTGCTGCTCTGCTTGTGACAGCAAAATGTTTTGGGCCAGCCCTGCTTAGATAGGTTTCTTTCTGCCAAGTAAATGGCCACTGAGGCAATAGGTACTAGGCTGGATGTGAAGGGGTGTGCATGCTCAGTAAAAGCTTTTCCACTTCACCTCTTCCCTTGTGTTATTTGGAACACGTCTGGTCAACAGCATCCAGTCTCCAATCATAGATATACATCCTGAGGAACCATCAGTGTAGGACCCAAGGCAAGATGGAAAGGAATGTTGTGTGCCAGAAATGTTTTGAGAACACTGTAAGTCAGAGGGCTAAATGCTTCCTTTAGGCCTCCCCACCAGTGATTTTCTTACCATCAAAGTATGCAGTGAGACAAAAGGAGAAAGGTTCAGGCATACCTCATTTATCTCAAGCTTGATCTAGACTTTTGATCGGAAATCCTTCCCGAAAGACAGGCAGCCTGGAAATTGGATCTTCACCCATGCTCAAATGTCTGGCAAATGCTTTTGTGCAGCTGTACTAAATTATTCACCACCTTCATTAGAAGGCTTCTATATTTAATCCTCTATTTGATGAGTAGCCTAATAGGTTAAAAAAAAAAAGGAAAAGATCACAGCTATGGAGCATTGTGTTTAGATGTTTCAACTTGTTTGAACAGGTCATAGACCAAGAGGTGGAACAGTCACATGATTGCTGTTCAAAGACAAAAGGTAGTGCTCTACTGCGTTGCCTTTTCCAAATGATGAATGAGACAAAATTAAAATGCATGTTTCGGTTATCTCAGTTGAGTTTGCCACCTCTGCAGTTTAGTAATGGAGGAAGGTAAATTAAAAAATAATAGTTAAAAAGGAGAGGGGAGGAATAAAACATAGAATTGCAATATTCCTCTGCTCCTGAAAAATCTATCTTGTTTGCAGCTACTGTTTATGTGCCCAGTGTAATATAGAACAGAGATAGACCGCATATGTATAAAAGAATGGAAACATTTTACTGCTTATTCAGAGTAAGGGGATGCAGTGGGGGGGAATGCAACTTTAAAAGCTGTTTAAAGACATCCTGAAACTCACCTGCACAACTGTTTAGATGGCATTGAATGAATTAAATAAACATTCTCACTGGCAAACATTCAGGGTCGTGGAGGAAAGGAAAGAGAACTTTCTTGGAGAAATCAGCAAACACTTCAGATATGTAGCACAATTTCTGTTATTCCCAAAGCGTCCTTCAATGCTTTGATCCTCTATTAGATCGCTGTTGTCAATCCCTCTCCCGTTGTTTAAACACACTTTCAATGAAGTTGGTGAGTTTAGTTTATCTGATTTCTCCAACCAGAAAATGTACCAAAATTCTGTAAATGTTTTCTTGCTGTCATACTTGCCAGACTTTAGAGGCCTGAATCTGCCTTTGGTCACACTATTTGCTCCTCTATGGTCACCTCTGAGAAGATTAACCCTTTCATTAAGAAACCTTGGCCAGGGTCAAACTACCGCCTGGCTCCGGACTCTTACATCCCTTTGATCTCCCAGCTATGGAGAAATTATTAGCAAATTCTAAGCCTTCCCATGTGATTTGTTTTTGTAAATTTGTAGAAATTATTCCTAATCCTATTACGTGGCCTAGGGCAAACCTGCATTAAATATATGAGCCTTTTTGTTATGTGGCAGATGGATAATAAAGGAATGCTGAATGCAGCCCCATTCCAAGTTATGGGAATCTGGACACTTCATCAGCATTCACTTAATCCTCTGCCACGGCCAGCGCCTTTGATGAATGCTCTCATTTATGACCACTGATGCCACTCACTTAATTTCAGAGAAGAAAAATAATACCTTAACTGTTAATGTGAATATTTGAGTTTATGGCTCTACAATGAATAATTGTGACATTATCAAGGGAACATCTTCTTATGCATTATTCACTTGTATAGACCACATTAACCAGAGGGAGGGAGAAAGAGCGGGAGAGGGAGGGAGGGAGGGAGAAAGAGAGAGAGAGAGAAAGGGAAACTTGCCATTTTGCGTCTTCCATCCTCTTTGGAAGGTGTAGACACCATGCAGACAAAAGTCAGTGTCTTAACCCAAATTCTAGCTGACAATGCGTATCAACCCTCACTATATTTTGCTCATTGTGGTGCCAATCTCCTATCTCACCAATGACATTTTTTCAAAGAAAGAGTGGATTTCCTAGAGACTCTACCCCATGCAACTTCCATAGCTTATTATTGAATAGGAAAATGTGTCCCTCCTTTCTCTTTTCATACTGTTGCCAGGCAGGATGTCTGTAAGTTTGGGGTGAAAATTAAGACAGCACACACTTTGCTATTTACCCTTTAAAAGAAAAGATTAAAACCCCTAAATTTACTTTCCTAACGAGGCTCCGATTTCAATTTTATTTTAAAATCCAAGTAAAACCATCTTGAAATCATTAGGATGCTGTATTCATATGGACACATGCAGGAAAAAAAAATAACCATTTTGAACTATCAAATGTTTTGTTTTTTGCACTTAAATGCATTTAAGATATAATTTTGATTCAATTAGTCCAATTAGAAAATATATTTGTTCCATGTATTACAACCAAAAAAAAAAAAGTGAAATAGTTGATTACTTTAAACCTTATTTTCTGTATCCTTTCTCCCTTTTTGCTAAATGCATTGTAATATATAAAATCTGAGTTTCCCTACAAAAATGTTTACTCTCAAATTTGCATTTTAGCAGGCCTAGTAATTCAGATTTTTCATCAAAACTCTTTAAGGTCTACTCACCTTAAAGATAGCATCAGTTTTATATATTTATTGTGTTTTTAAAATAAACAATAAAACAAGCTGGAATGCTCTAGATGTAATGCTTCAAAAAGAAAAACTCTTGCAAATTGACATATACCACCATTTTAGAGGCATATTCTTTTAATCTGAGTGCAATACATGTTTGCCATAGTATAGATACATTTGGCATTGAATGAAATTGGCCTCCTGTTGAACACACTTGTTGGGAAACCCAAGTAAGTTCCTATGTTATACGTGAAACCTGCAGTGACTTTTGGGGCTGCTAAAAGATTGAATGCACTTCAGGATCTGAATAAAGACTGGAAATCAGTATGGGACTTAACTATGTGGGAAGCAGACCTGAATGGTTTTGCAATGTCCATGGCCCTTTCCGCATCCTACCTCTTCTCGGCACTGGGGTGCAGCGCTCGCGTGAGCAGCCTCTTGTGAGAGGCCCTTGTGTCCAGGTTTCTTCAGCTTCGCATGAGCTTCCTGCTCGTGCGAGAGCCCTGCCTCTTCCTTTCGCAGTGCAGCCTGGGACCTTCTCAGATTGCACTGAGACAGGAAGCACGATCGGCCCTGCTCCCGAGGCTCCGCAGTCCAGGTAAGTGCGCGCGGGCCCCCGGAGCAATGCATGATTGTGCAGCATTTTCAGCTTAAAGCTGAAAATGCAAAGGTGCGCGATCGTTGCCTGCTGGCCCCTGGAGCCTTGTGTGATTGTGAGAGTGTCACGCAAATCACTCCTCACAATCGCACGAGGCTCCAGGTCCTCTTTTGCATGGCAGATGCCATGCAAAAAGGGCCCATGTTTAACAAGGAGCTACCATGATGGTACTACGCAAGGGAGCCAGCAAAGCAACTGTTGCACATCTGACCAATGCACACATAGCACTGATATGCATTGGACCCAATGCATATTGGGGCCGTCTTGCTGGTGTCCTGATAACACATCCTCACAATTCACTAGGAGGGTTCCATAGTGCCTCTGCTACATATCTAAGTGTGCATAAAGTTTAAGAATGTGGACCATGATATAGAATCACAGCCAGAGTTTTTATACCTTTTAGTTACCATTATTATGTCAGGAGTATTAAGGACTAAATATGATTCAGCTGCTTTCTTGCCATCAAATGTCAAAACACTAAAGATTAGGTTACCCATTTCATGTTGGAGGGGGGGAAAGCATGGGTCCTCATTCGGTTAAACTCCTTGTATTTTAGTGTCAGTGCTCATGCCAGCTAAACAGGCCTTGCTGCCTCAGAGCAAGGATGAAAGATGGCACCTGCACCTCCAATTCGACTGAACTGGAAGCAGAATTT